>VCRD01000318.1:163407-194726 GCA_006783055.1 Trinorchestia longiramus
ACAAACACGACCACAATAATGAGGGACACGTGTGGTACACATCAGCTGGTACACAAACACGACCACAATAATGAGAAACACGTGAGATACACATCAGCTGGTACACAAACACGACCACAATAATGAGGGACACTAACATTCTTAGCAGTTGTTATTAGAAATGGCACGTGTTATGCACACAAGTGCTTTCAAACCGTAAATATTCAACAAACTATGACTGAACGTCGCGTTACAGTGTCACAAGCCTCAGCTCTGTCGAGTTTGATGATCAGTTTGAGAGTCTCTAACGACCAACGAGCAACGTTCTTTTCTGGAAGATGTTACGAAGTTACTGTAATTGCTACATAAAAGAAATGTGGTTCAAGTTTGCTTTGAAATGGGGCGTGGATTACCATAAAGCAAAACGATTATAGAAGTTTTGGTTTAGGCATCTTTGTGTGACTTTTAGAATAGGAAGCAGCGGTTTCAAATGACAGATTTGGATGTGAAAAAAATATATGCAAGTGTTTTTGACCATAATGAATCCTGGTAAAAAATGCTGGCATTTGCTTAATGAACATATATCAAGTTTATATCACTAACTATAAAAAGACTGCTACAGAATAGGTGGGTCTATTTCTTGTCAATAATCCAACACAAGGGCTTGGAACTGATCTTGTATAGAGAAAGCTCTAACTAAACGCAATAATGTTTCTGCACTTTGTAATGTCATTTTCATGGCATTGCTTATTTCCATGAATTATAGATCCATGAAATCTATAATTCATGGAAATAAGCATAAAAATAGGCATAAAAATAGTCCGATATGTAGATTCATGCATGAATTATACATTTTTACTGTAATTCTCTTTGTATTGTTCTAGTTAATTACTTCATGTTCTGTCAAGGGTACAAGCAACTGGCTTCTCCGATCTCAAACTCAGTTCTCCTCTTTAAATTCTCGTGTTTTGTCTGTGAGCTTTTTCTGGCCAAACTCACTTTCTCTCTTCTAGTTTGGTAGCAAATTTAACGATGCTGTTTAGTATGACAATAGCAAAACAATTCAATCAAAATACTTTTTCCAAAAAATTCGAGTTGTGCACTCATTAAACTGGAATTTAGCTAAAATAAATACACCAACAGTAATGTCTTCCAAAATGTTCAAAGGATCTGATCATCTGATTCGTATCCACGTTTTTTCAATTCACCTGAACTACTGAAAAAGAACTCTTAAAAATATCTGAGTACTCGTTCCGTACAATGTTACTTACAAAAACACCACAAAATAGTCTGCATTTTTCCCCATAGTGATGCATTAGCGACTCTTTAGCACACCTGTTTTATAGGAGTTGCAACTTCGTATAGAACTTTATTCGTAGAGTAGTGTTCGTAAACTTTTATCGCAGTTGCTAGTTCTCAGAGGACTCTGCTCGTTTTATTTTATGATAGGTGTTAGTGTTTAGAGCAGCCTATTCATAAACTTGTACGGTAGTAGGTACTCGTAAGATTTTCTGTTAGTTTTCAGTTTTCGTAACACTTTATTCGTGAAATATTGTGGTATTTGCTTGTTCTTAGAATGGAATATGTTTCGATCTAAATTATGGGAATGGAATAAAAATAAAAGAGATCACTTGTCAATGCAGACTGAAAGAGAAAAAATATTTAACAATGGACAACTTCTAGTCATATTTTTGAATTAATTATGATTTTGGTTGTTTATGGAATATTCCTGTAAAAATTTATAGAAACGTATGAACATTTGTGGTAATCCTAAATGAAAGTTAGCATAGGCCATCAAAGCCTCCGTTATTTGGTCGAGTAAAGTTCAAAAGTTTCTCTCCACTGATGGCTGAATGCATTATGTCAACACTGTGAGGTGATGTGAAGAACTTATTCAACTGAAAACTGGTTGCACATGCCAATTCAACTCAGAGGTGAAGAAATATGCAACTCATAGACCACAATGGGTAATGATGTTACTTTTAGCTACGTCATTCTCAATTGTGTCCTCGAACCCTCAAACAACACAAACGCCTATTCTTGAGAGAATGATGAATCATCGAACATGGCTTTTGAAAAGCTCACGTTAGAAATGATAAGTGCATTGCAAACGTAGTCTGTTGGGTTTTGTTGCTTCAAATGTTCTCAATTCAAAATAGCAACATTATACAAATGAGTGTGTTTAGGGGTAGATTTAAAGTTCTTTGAATATGGTGATTTGAATGGTCACATACCAATAATTACAAAATTTTTTTTGGAGAATGTGTTGCTACCAAAATGGTTTTAAAAGCATTAAACTACAGGGTGTCTCAAAAAATGTACTCACCCTTTAACCGTTGCTAACATGCTGTCTTCTTTGTGTTGCAGGTGTGAGGTTCGAACCTTTGCGAACATGATTAAATGTGATTAAAGAATCATGTTCGTAAAGGTTCGAACCTCACACCTGCAACACAAAGAAGACAGCATGTTAGCAACGGTTAAAGAGTGAGTACATTTTTTTGAGACACCCTGTATTTAATTTCTTTCTTACCATGTCAGAAAGTTAAGTAGAAACAATAGTGGCAATATTAATGTTCTTTGCAGGAATTAGGTAACAACTTAAACATTTTCCTCACGAAGCATTTCTTTGTCGAGAGATCCACAGTTACAGTTAACGAAATTAAGAGCAAAATATGATCGATTTCGTGCCGATAGACGACTTTATACAAAATAATGATCAATTGTAATTAAAAGTAGAATCAATGAAAGTAGAAAAAGACAAGCCTGTCGCATATCAACTGTTAAAGGGTTCATATGATAATAATAATTCGAATTATTAAAGCATTTATAGTTTATTAAAATTGTTAAAACATTCGTAGTTTTAAAATTTGCAGACTTCGACAGAAGCAAAAAATGGAGTAAAAGAACAGAGCTATAATTGTAGCGTGTTTGGTTAATGAATGTAGTATTCATTATAAAGAGGAATTAACGTATTGTTCTATATGTATATAAAGCCTCTTTATCAACACGCGCAATAGCTGCGAGACAGCATAAAATAAATAGCTACAAATAATCTAATACTGTAACTTTGATAGGCAAGAGGCAATAATAGAAGAAAAAATAAAGAGATGAAGACGTACTTGATACATTTCACGCATATTTTTTCTATCTCTTCAAGTTTTATCCCTCCCGTATCTGCAGTTTAATTTTAATATGTTTTTTATTTCTTACTTTCCATATTCTTATTGAACAAAGATTTCTGGGTTTGATATGCTCTGAAAGTTTAATTCTTTTTTATTATTTCAGACATCAGGGGCACTCAAATTTCAATTGACATTCACTGTATTTTTATCCATAGGATAAACAGCCTAGGCCTCCAATCTATTTTATGACTCAAAAAATACGTGACCGACGCTCGAAGATAAGCTGAGGATAATCGATTTGGTATCATGGATACCCTCTGCAAATTGTTAATTTCACTCGAAGCTTTTCCATTTGAGTACCGTTAAAATTCAAGTTTTGCATGTAGGAATCTACAATTTTATTTTTTTTACATACAAGGTGTCCAAAAAAAATGTATACATTTTTAAAAGGCGATAGTTTGAATACTACTCGTGTTAGGAAGTTGGAACAGGTATCATTCAAATGAGCAAGATCTAAAGTATTATTCGTATCCAGAATACTTTGTCACCCACCTTATGTACACCTTATGAATACCAGTAGTATTCAAAACTCGGCCTTTTAAAATGTGCACACTTTTTTAGCATACTTCGTATTTTAAGAATCTAGGACGTCATTAATAATAATTGGAGTCCAATAGTAAATGGTTGTGCAATTTTTTTCAAACCTGCATTTCTGAGGTATTACCCAGCCAATGTTTATTTTCAATTATGTTATGTTTCTTGTTCTAATTGAAAAATTTTCATCACGTCCCATTTTATCCAGTTTTTCTCGCAGAAATTGGATCGACCATGTCTCCCTGGTAGAATAATTATCCAGGTTTGAAATGAAGTTCACTTATGTATTTTCACTCCTGTTATGCACATACTTACATGACAGTAATTCATTCTCAGGTAAGCTTTTTCTTACGTGTACATGAGAAGTAAATATCAGTACAGTTATTGAGCACAATCGTATTTATTGTTTATCTTCAAACTAATTTTCTATCGTGAACTGGATGCTACATTCATCCAATTTCTAGATTCTGGCTCATGTGTCAGAAACTATTGAGAATAATGCTAGAGTATTGCACATAGGATTAAATTTGACGGATTATTCATGAGACTGTACGCATGTGTGTCCTAACGTTAGAAATAGCCTCTACATCGTCTTCAGTTGTCTTACAATTCGCTGATCATAAAGTGATGGCTGTGAGCTGATTAAATTTCTTTAGTTCTTTTAAAAGTTCTAGTTTCCTCAAGATCAGCTTAACTAAACTAGCCTCTTCCTGTTCGCGCTGCCCAACCACAACTGCTTTTCTGCTGATATCATCAAAAGTTCGTTCGTGCAGTGTAGTGTAAGAAATGGCGAACGAACAAAAACTCGGATTTATTTTTTAACATGAATGGTTTTTATCACAAACTCAATATTATGAAGGCATTCAGATGCACGTCGCAGGACAAAACTCAATAACGTATTTTCGATGGGTCTCACTGCTACGAATCATTTTCCTGTGGTGAAATACCACGACTAACATCATCAAAAGAACAATCCGTTCTTTGTACATCAAAGCAGCAAGAAACATTTTCCAGGGCTGTTGAGAATCAAGCTCCGAGAACTGGGGTTCTGGAAGCTCCAGGAATTTCTCTAACGTTCGTATTAAAAAAAAAAGATTGTCCAGAAATACACAGTTCGTACTCTATGTTGAAGTTATCATTACAGGCATAAACCAGATAAATGAAATTAGGCTGTCACTGTCTTAGTACTACAGTTAACTAGTTAGCTAGTCTCCCTATTAGTCTCACAGTTGAATTCACAGTTACTTTCCCAGTTAGTCACCCAATTAGCCTCACAGTATCACAGTTAGTGTCACAGGCCTTTTATCCTAGTGAAAATAGTCCGTTGAACAAAGGACTATTGAAAAACAAGAAATCAATTTTAAATTTTCAACATAATTAGTGTTTTTGAAAATATATGATTTTTAACAAAAAGAAGTAAGCTTATTTCAATTCACTGTGCGTATATAATTTACAATTTCCTTAGCTTGTTCTAATTACCATCGCATTTATGACTGTAGTAGCATGTTCTATTGACCTGATTTTCCAGGTAAGAGGAAAGGCGATTTGTTTATGTGGTACGAAAATTCAACTCCAGGAACAGTGATGGTGAACTGCGGCTACTGCAGCGACGACAGACAACCTACCATGAAACTGGAGGAGCAGATGCCCAGGTGAGTGGTAATTACGGTGCCCAGGTGCAGGTGAGTGGTAATTGCGGTGCCCAGGTGCAGGTGAGTGGTAATTAAGGAGCCCAGGTGCAGGTGAGTAGTAATTAAGGTGCTCAGATGCAGGTGAGTGGTAATTAAGGTGCCCAGGTGCAGGTTAGTGGTAATTAAGGTCCCCAGGTGCAGGTGAGTGGTAATTACGGTGCCCAGGTGCAGGTGAGTGGTAATTACGGTGTCCAGGTGCAGGTGAGTGGTAATTACGGTGCCCAGGTGCAGGTGAGTGGTAATTACGGTGCCCAGGTGCAGGTGAGTGGTAATTAAGGTCCCCAGGTGCAGGTGGGAGCTAATTAAGGTGGCCAGGTTCAGGTGAATGTTACCTTCAATGCCGGAAAATTGGCCAGATGTGCAATTCTTAATTGAACCTGAATACTCCAGGCGTTTTCTAACTACCATCAATCGACTTTTTCCTTTTTAAAATCCTCATTCAGTTTATTTAACGCCTGTGTTCATCACTTCTATGATTCGCTATTTAACTTCACTGCTACTCTAATTAACCATTACTTTTCTCGTCTGCCCTCGAAATTAACACTAAACTGTCTACATGGACACCCTCTCTAGCAATCTGTCATTGACCTCTCTTGTTTATATTTAGTATGTAGTTCTGTGAGTAAATCCAGTTCGCTTCTACCAAATCAGATTTCGCATTTATGGACGACAATTGTATTGTCATCCCTCGTTTTTTGAATCCCAGTCTAGGAACTTTCGAATACTTTAAAAAATTCTATTAAATCCTGAACAAACCTTTACGACTTATTCGAAGGTGTTCATTGGTTTGCCCTCTGAAAAGGCATGCCATCAAATAATTATGATGAATTGTGACGTTTTTAAATACAAAGCTAATATAAAAACCGCAGAAAATAGCAACCAATTAGTGTGCAGTTACATACCATCTTGATGGTCTCTATCTCGAAATAATTTTATTAAAATTTATCTTGATATATATTCAATAGAAAAATTTGTTTCTAGAAGTTGCACCCTCTGACATATTTAGGTCTTACTTTTCTTATTTCTCTTGAAATGAACTTGTACCTCATCTTTATACCCTATTAAACATTCATTCCTTATTTATCTCAATTATCTTCAAATGAACGGGCATCCTGAAGTTATAACGCTAAATTTATTCATGTTTATTTCCCATAATTCCATTGAAACTAACTTGAGTCTTAAAGCCATGCATCTTGTTTGTCTCCAGTAACGAAATTAAAGTAAGCACGTACGTCAGCAACGTGTACAATGCAAGGGACAAATGTTATTTGGTGACCACCCAACTTGTGTTACTGGACGCCTTCCTGCAGCAGACTACCACCTTTGAGTGCGTCCTGAAGAATACTATGACTGGGCACGTGATAAACACAACAATGGTCTACGTTCAAAGTGAGTACAAACTGTGTATCTTACGATACTCATGCATAAATAATTAGGTTAGATATATGTATACATATATATGTAAATTTTCCATATGTGGACTATAATGGTGTTAATTGGTCGTTTTTTTGTAAATTTTACATGCAAGCGGAAAATAACAACCAAGGTAAAAGAGAACATCGTTAAAATGTATACTGTATTATGTATATATATATATATATATATACATAATTTATATACAGTTAATATGTATACAAATAGTGCAGTTACAGTCAGAGTACCATCAAATTATGTATTGCTCCAATCAACAGAAATTTATGTATACATAATATATGTAGTTACCTAGTTAGTCACACACTTGACGGATGAAAATAAGACTTTGAATTTAAACTATAATAATTTTCAAATAAAATAAGGAAACGGCTACAAATTCCAGAAATTATTCTGTTGCTGGAAATACATATTTTCCACGCAACACGGGATCAAATATGAATGTATGTCAATCATTATTTTAATAACAATTTTCATATAGATTCCATGTATCTATTTAATTAATATACATATATATATATATATATATATATATATATGTGTGTATATATATATGTATATATAAATATATATCAAAGACTACTATAAACAGGACGTGCACCGCCATTTAACTGACTACGCTAGCGGAGGCCATTGCATTCTTAGTAACATAACATTTTCTGTCATACAAATTGATAAAAAATTACTTCTTTCAAGCAATAGAAGGGATAATAAGGTTTTACAGTGAATTTTAAATGGTTTAAAGCACTGTAATGCTTTTAAATACCAATTTTAACCGGACTTAACATGTATTATTGTATGAGCTTAGTGGCCACTTTATAGAAAGCCGAGTTGCTGCAGTTTTAAACTTTACAAATTGATTACAGTTAAACCTTTTCCAATGCAAACAGCCAAACATGCAAATATTCACGCATATAAACAAACAGACATAGAAGCAAAAACCGACCAAACTGCAGCGATTAGTCAGTCAACCGGACCTTCTTTACAGAGGTCTGAAGAAGGACTGCCTTCTTCTGCTGGTCTTTCTCTAAGTTGTGGAGTCCATTCAATAGAACATTTGCCAGACGACGGAATATCTTGAGACAGACATTGTCAATTCCACTGAAATTATCAGACTAGGTCCTTTGTGCAGCGACTTTATCATGACACACAGCATAGAAGTGGCCTTGCAGTCTCGGTTGTTCTTGGCCATGCCACTCAGCACCCCACCAGAAAATTAAACTGTTGGGTGAATCTGTACTTCATCTACCAAGAGAAACACATTCTTCTGCTGGAGTGTCTGGACTTTGTCAAATGTTTCCCTTAACACCTGGTCCTTATCAATAGATGAAGTGATGTACTGCAGCTTGCGTTTGCATGGCAGCACCAAAAAGTCTCTGAGCTGTTCATAATTACACTTTGGGTACGATTGAAGAGCAAAACAATAATCATTCATGGAAAACTGCTTCGGTAATAAAAGTTCCAACTGACGTGTCAAAAATACCAACTTTTTCTCTTCGGTGTCGACGCAGGCTGATGCGTGAGCTTGAAGAAGAGAGACAACATTTTGGATCATTTTGTCAAACGGGATGTCTTAGTGCATTGCCAAGCGCACAGTTTCGTCGAACTAAGTATACGATCTCAAGCCATTGTTGTGATGAAGTGTCTTAAACAGTGGTACTAATGCCGTTCTTGAACGCACTGAGCGTTAGTGGGGAACACAAAGTGGGCTTGTTTTCGACAATCACAGACAGGCTGAATTCACTGAAGTTGTCGGTCATGAACAAACACACAAACATTTCTTTCGATCATGAAATAATCAAGTCCTTGTACTGCTTCTGCAGGTTACGTTCAGGTTTGAAAGCATCAAATGAAGTAATCTTATCCTTCTGAAGAAAATACCTCAGTTGTTGGTCTTCAACTTTCGCCGGGCGAAGTGTGAGTTTTGGAGAAGGCAGACATGAAGCAGGCACATTGAAGATACTGTGCGGCGCCTGTTCTCCTTATTGTAATTACCCCGACAGTTCACAACCCCACACTTGTTTGTAATTTTTAATACATATAATTAGCAATAAACTTTGTAAACAAACAGTATCCACTTAGAAATGCAGCAATGTGCCTCGAAACAAACAACAATGTCCGATTCAAACCGAGCGACAGACTACGACAATGTTCGCACTGTGACAGATGGGGGTTAACTGAGCTCAGTGAACTGGCCTCCGCTACCGTAGTCAGCTACATAGCGGTGCACGTCCTGTTTATAGTAGTCCTTGATATATATATATATATATATATATATATATATATATATATATATATATATATATATATATATATATATATAGAGTGGCCCATAAGCAAAGTACCTTTTTTAAAATTACAATAGCTATAAAACTAAAATGGTAAAGAGATTTGGATGATTCAGAATGAAAGAAGAAATTTTAAAGTTTAATACGAAGTTATAAATGAAACAATGAAATATATTTAACTATGGAGTACAGTATCGTTTAAATGACCTTTGTTATCAGTCAAACAATGGCGTGCTCTTTCAACGGTGCTGTTCATTACTTTCCTTAATGTCTCTGGTGAAATGTTGTTGATCTCATGAATGATGTTTAGTTTCAATTGCTGTAAAGTATCAAGCATTTTAATGTAAACATTTTCCTTTAAGTATCCCCAGAGAAAGAAATCAGAAGCACTTAGATCTGGAGATAGAGGCGGCCGCGGTATATCACCATAACGAGAAATTATTGTTTGGAAAAATTGCCTTTAACATTTGCATTATTTCTTTCGCTGTATGCACTGTAGCTCCATCTTGTTGAAAAAAGGTAATCGTGTTATTATCTCCAATTTTAGGTATCAAATATCCTTGAATCATCTGTCTATACAGGTTTCCATTAACACAAATTGCATCACCATTAGGATATTAAAAAAAATGGTCCAATGATCCTCGAAGACGTGATGCCACACCATACTGTTATTTTAGCTGAGTGAAGTAGACGTTCATGAATTTCTTTTGGATTTTCTGAAGCCCAGAATCTGCAATTTTGTTTATTAACAAAACCATTGAGGTAAAATGTGCCTCATCAGTCATTATTAAATTTTTTAAAAAGTTTTCATTTTCTGCAAGCTGCAGAAATCAATTCGCAAAATCTTATCGCTTCTGGTAGTCCGTAGGATGGAGTTCTTGAATTAATGGAATTTTATATGGATGAGACTTTAGATATTTTAGCAAAATACGTTGCAGTGAGGAACGTGACATTCTCAGTTAAATTGAACGTCTCCTAGTTGACGTTTTGGGCCGATCAGCAACACTCGTTGCAACAAGCTGAATTGAAGGGTGGACAGCACTACAGGACTACTTGCATTTTTTCTCACGGGAAAAAATGCAAGTAGTCCACTAGTGCTGTCCACCCTTCAAATAGTAAACTACTGGATCGTAATCGCCTCTGTCAGCGCTGTGTTAGCGACAGCACGGGAGTGGACTACTGGCATTTTTTCCCGTGGAAAATATATTATATTTACCACGGGAAAAAATGCAAGTAGTCCGCTAGTGCTGTCCACCCTTCAATTGAAGCACCAGTTCGTATGGTCCGTGGCCTGCCACAACGTTGTCTGTGTGCTGTTGTCCCAGTTTCTCTGAATTTCAATAGCAGTTTCTTATGTACTTCTTTGAAAGACTTCTTTCAATACCATCAATATTCCTGTAATTCCTCTGAACTGCAGTAACCGAACAATTACATCGGAAGTAAGGTTCCACTATTTTTGCTCGGCGTTTCATTGCGTAACGATTCATTTTTGGGTGCAGTTTATGAATTTTTTGGGCAATATGTTGTGACTAGTGTACCCAGCCGCCAAAAATGACGGCAGAGATTTTGTGATAATACCCATGCCATCAAAAATGATGGCAAATACTGTTGGAAAGATATTAAATAAAATTACATACAAGAACGCAATGCAATATATTTAGTTTTATTTATAATTACAAAGAACAAACGTTTTAATGGAGTATTTCTTTAATGACAACATTCCTAGTGAAAACTAAGACACTTAGTTTTCTACTGCTGCAATTGACTCTGCAATTCGTGTCATATTCGGGTACAATGTACTCGAATCATAGGGCAATACCCCGCCGAACTCGGTATCCACGAGACGGACTCGAGTATATAAGGCTCTGGATCTCTCTAATTTTTTCGAAAGTGACACGAAACATATAAATAAATAAGTAAATATATAAATACATAAACACACGGCGGTCATTGTTAGTATTCGATTGTCGGTAGACTTGATACGCTGGTAGAAAACTTTGAAATCTTTTCATTTATTCTGAATCAATCAAATTTCTCTACCATTTGTAGTTTTATACATAGTTATAATAGTTTTAAAAAGTTGCCTTACTTATGAGCCACCCTATATATATATATATATATATATATATATATATATATATATATATATATATATATATGAATGATCACGTTTACGTAGTTTATTCGTTTATTTAATATTTATCAGTTAATAGTTTCCATTGGTATCTCTGAAAAATATTGCTAAATTGTATTCGTTGTCTGCTACGACAACAATTTAATAATTACCTAGTGTGCCAGCTGTCATAAATATTGATAGATGTCGTTCTCGGTTTGCTATGATAATCACCAATTATTTAAGGTATTTATTGCTCCCAAAACTCTCACCGTCTACAATAATCAAATTCAAATAGAGTGGTTAATAATTTTCTTCGATCAACTATTGTAAAAAGAATGAAAAGGAAGTTTTCTAAATTTCTGTATGGTTTTTAAAGTGTTTTTTTGGTGTATTGAGCTCACTAAATTTAGTTTACCAAAACTGTATTTTATTTAACTAATGCCCCTTACTTTTTTATTCCAGGTGCCGCAAAGAAAACTGGTGAGTAAATCCTATATTTGCACCTTAACTGGCGATATTAAATAGAAAATATATTTTATACTTCAAAAATACTTTGTTGTGTTGTACTTTACTGAGCTGAGATAAAAAAATGCATTTATTTCTTTGTTTCAGTTTTCCTGAAGTGGCTACCATTGGTGGCATTAGTGGTGAATATTCTACAGCGTCGATGGAGCTAAAAAACATAGCTGCGATATTTTCTCCTTTAAGACACTCTCTGGAGAAGCGAACCTGCTTTTTTCACTCCACGTCAAAGCAAAAGCTGCAATAAAGCGCACGTGCCTCACTTATCAAGGCGAACAAATGCTTCATAAAAGGAAATTTGAACACACTGGGAATATTTTCCGCCGACGGAAATCATTGTCAGGTACTTTTCGAAATTACTCAAATGTTCAGTGTCCACCGAAAAACAAAATAATCACAATTCTGAGCGTTTCTGAAGTATTTTCTCTGCGAACCCTGTAATCAAAGCTGATTTTCCATTCGTCATGCTGGTCACGCACTCAAGAGCCGTGAGTCTTATCCAGAGATGCCAAAATTTTCCAGAAAACAATAGAATTTCGAGAACAGCAGAGGCCGATGCCGACGTCTCTACGCATCGACTGAAAACAGAGGAGCTTAATGCCAATGAATTCAAATACACTGCAGGTTCATTGGATTCTTTCTCGACGAAGTTAGGATCAGCAAAACGAACTTATTTGGGGTATGATACTCCGATATTGCGATTTCTTGCTACGATTCCTTCAACTCATTTGATTAGCATCAATTTTCGAGTACGCTGAATCTATTTCAAATGTTCCCGATCCATCTTCAGATGTTCCCGATCCATCTTCAAATGTTCCCGATCAATTTCCAAATGTTCCCGATCCATTTTTAAGTGTTCTCGATCCCTTTTCGTGTATCTTGGATACATAGTGATTCAAAGTTTTCCTTTAATGGACATGTTAGCATACAGAGTATAAATCAAAGAGCTCACGATGTAGATTTGCACAATCCCAATGCAAAGGCGTATTCTAAATTAGACGCATTTTCCTTTAACGAAGTTGTGAACCAGAATCTCTAGCACTGAGTACAATTTGTTAATAGTTATTTGGAATATTGTAATTTATAAAAGCATGAATTAGGGATGAAATACAGGAAATTGTTCTAAAAATAATAAAAGAAAGTATTCAATCATCCTTAGCTGGTAAAAAGTTCAAGTATTTGTAACGATATAATCTAATGAGAGATAAATTGCTGCTCTTATTTTCAACACGTATTTGATTTTCACCTGAAAGCTTCTTAAAATAAACAATATTATTTCACTATTAAGTAGATCGTTGCTAGGTAGGATGAGAAACTAGTGTTTATTAAAAATTACCTGGAAATTTCAACAGTGAAGTTCCAGTGTCTATTTCTTCACGGTGTTCAATTGAATTTTTTCATCAGAGGCCGAGATTGCCTCTCCAAGATAAACTGCTCAGAGATTCGAGAATAATTGAGAGGTGTGAAGGCTTTAATTGCTGCTTTGTTGTTTTCGAAAGTTGGCTTTGTTCGATGAACGTCGAATGTTTTTATTATTTCATTGAGACTTCTATCGCTGGAGAGGAAAAATATTTTCTTATATCATGTATCCGGGCTATAGTTAATACAGTTGCATTAGTCACATACATATGTATACCTATGTTATATAGTTGTACATAACTATCATGTATTTCAACATGCGTTTGCAGTCTTCCAAAGAGATACCTTTTAGTTCATTGATCCTGTTAATTTTTAAGCCTGAAATGGGTCTGAATCTCTCACTGATAACCCTTGTCTCATCATAGGTAACTTCCTCCTACCCAATCCATTCTATTCAAGAGAGAATGTAAGTTGCGAGAAGATATCCTTATCTGGAGACATAAAATAATTATATAGTACACATAAATCTGGTCGCTCTCACGCATTCTTTAATGAAAAAGATCTACACGCTCTTATTCTTACATATTTTAAAGAAACACGTCACTTCTATCACTCCATCCACCCGTCAGTCAGCGGCTCTCACATTTTTTCTAGCATTTATGTTCACTTTTATACTTATTAATTTGTTTTTGTATTCGTTGGCTAATTTTTCTAAGCCCGTTTTCAGCATTACACTCTATCCAACTTTTTATCACCACAGTTTTCAGTTTCATTTCTTCTTTCTTCGCTCTGTAAAACCGTTTTTTCCTCCGATACTTCTTAACACGTTAACCGCCGCATGTACCACCGGTGGTACATTTGAGGGTTTCACTTACCGCCGCATGTACCACCGGTGGTACATTTCCAAATTTTTAATAATTATTTTCAAAAATTAATTTAAAATATTTACGGAAGGTTAAATGATAAAGTCGTAAAATGGTAAAGTCGTGGCGGTAGTGACAAATCTCTGATATCAGGCATGGCGGTTAACGTGTTAAGCAATTCATCTCAAATAAGTTTCATCTTTCCGCAGCAGCTCAAAGTCATCTTTTAGATCATTTTAAAACGGTCTGAAATCTCCAGAAAAAATACATTTGTGGTAACTGATTAAGTAATAAAATTACTGACGTATTGGTGTATGGGCACTATCAATGAAAAAATATATACTTTTGATGAATTTTCATTTGGCAAGATAGCAAACTATCGAATGCTCTGAGAACAGCCCAAGTCATAGAGTAGATGCCAATGAAAAGAGAAACTTTTTGTATAAGTCGAAAATTTTTTAGGCTACGATAGGAATTCAGGTCATCAATACGTGCAAACTACTTAATTTAACCAATTTATGCTAGGGTGCAGTTTGGCGTGGGAATAACAAGCCATCAACCAGATTGTAGGGCTGCCCACCTATAACTTTCCAGACCTTCACACATAAATGTGTCCTGAACATCTTTACTGCTCACTAAATATCGAACACTATAAGGGATGCAGCTCAAATTGCACGCTGATGAGAGCTTTCATCATGACAGCGGAAAATTTCAGCAAGTCTTTCACGATTAACTAGGCAAACCAACAACCCGTTTCCACACACGAACACGCTCAAAGTGCTGACGAAGCTAACGCCTGAAAACAGGCCACATATTTTACTGCTTTTGCTGGCATCCCAGTCTAGTCGTTGCATGACCGTTGCTGCTCATGAGTTACGATCGAACCCGACGCGCGCAGTCACGTTATTCCAAGTTATGAGACTACGACGCTATGGATGGGAACTTAGGGAAAGAGAATTGCAAAGTTTGAACCTTAGTTTCGTGAAATTCGTGCATTTATTCAAGGTGTATGTCTGGAAAACCTTTCGTCATGAGCAAAAATAAACGTCAGTGTATGGCTGGCTGTTTGTATGAAGTATTTCGTTATATGAATAGTTTTTTAAGGCTTATCAGGTAGTAACAGAGTTATGTTATGTGTGAGTCGAGCTGACTTGTTTGATTACGACTAATGTGTAGAGTGTAAGCTATGGAAAAAGTCAGAATGATGTTTGAACAACGCAAAATCTGACAAAATAAAGGGGTACAATTTCATTCGTTTTAGCGAGTGATTTAACGAGTGATAGTTTTAGCAAGTGATGGTCTTAGCGAGTGATTGAACCCTACACTAACTTCATTATCAGAATAAGAGCAATTTTCATCAATAACCGTACATCCTGTGGTGATTAATGGAAAGTATGTAGTGATTGAAGGTATTCAAGTTTTTAAGTCAAACCAGGACTCGCTCATCAGTTTTTATCACATATCTAAACGACCTAGTGTGAAAACTTTAGAAATCCAGAAGCCATTTATTTGACAAGTTAACACTCTGCCGCCTGAATTATGATTTCATGAAGCGCTATTCACCATCTACTTATTCATCCTCACCCTCTATTAAGCGAAAAGGGCAATATTTTTAGGTTGTAGGTGTTTGAACGACAAGAGTAACAAGGTCTCTTACTGGGACAACCGGTATAACGTTCCTATTGCCAATAATGTATTCATAATTTGAATTATTTTCCATGTTTCCCCTGAGTGACATACGGCGGTAGAGGATTAAATGAACGGATGAAAATGTCTTCTATGAATATGTATTCCTCAAATCATCGACTTTAATCTCTAGGAAATTATCCCCATCATAAGTTGTAAGAATATCTCGCCAAATAGTTTTCTGTTCACACATATTCAAACATTTGCAGGAATAGATTTTGGTCCTAATTTCGGGAGGTCGTTAAAATTTGTGTAGTCACGTACGAATTTGGTTAATTTAGCCTGAAGTTACCCCTGATTTTAATTATTTTTTAACCCTACACCTAACAATGAGTTAACTTTCATAATAAATTAAGTAAGATACAAGAGACTGATTATTCTATATCTAACATTCATAGAAGTTAGTAACATAATATCCTCCATATAATAATGTATTCTCCACATATGAAGTCCTTTTATAACATCGCCATTATGAAACTTTTGATCTGTAAAATATACTGACTCTATGACTCCTGTATTTGTCTTGATATAGGTGTTTATAAACGTATGTGAAAGTCGTGTGAATTAAATTAAAGAAATTGACCTTAAATTTTCTACGAATTAAATGTCATGAAAGAAACGTCAATATTCTCCCTTAGTAATGGGCAGCCAATGAGTGAGTAAGTATTTTGGATACATGCAGTATGTATGTGATGCATTCGGGACAAACAAACAACGGACGTTCATTATGCCTCACAAAATCATGAATAAATAAAAAGGTCGATAAATAATGTTTACATAGGAAACACTTTTGGAAGAAGAAAGTAAAAACGACAGTTAACTGAAGAATTTTATAATCCTAAAATTCCAGTAGCCTGAATTGTTTGAAGCTTTTTGAGGAGAAAGTTTTTCCAATTCTTCAAGTCAATAGAAATATTCTACTATTTCATTTCAATGCAACGTTCTTGGCATTGTTTCAGAAAATATGCGACATATCAGGCATAAAATTTCTTTAAGCTCACTCCATCGTCTAAATTGAATTTATTTTGATATTATGAGTGATCAAAGTATTTTGAGTAGATTCAAATATTTACAGAGAATAAACTGAACCATCAAGTCAGTTTTCTTTCAGCCCCCATCGTTTTTTGTCGATGTCTTTCCTCTTGTTGAAACAGTTTCAAGGATCTGACCGGACTTCTAAGGTACAGCTTCAAGACACATGTTATCAGAGAAAACTTTCTGAAGTGCAGTAGAAATACGTCGCTAACATGTTTTGAAATCGAGTGAGCCAGACCCAACGAACTGGTTTGATGAAATTCGTGCTCAGTGAAGAAGCTTTTTGAGATTCTCGGTGAAACAATAACCCTGAGTTTTGGTTTGAATTTGTCTGATATTTCAAATTTTCCAGAGGTCTAATACTTGAGTGCTTTTACGCTCGCAATGCCATGTTTCTACGACTAAAAAGATAGATTATGTTCAAATTTTAAGGTCATAGGTTGTCCTATTCGCCGTTGGATTTTAGGGAGAATGAATGAGTAAAAAGTTATAAATCGTTTGATTTTACATATAAAGTTGAATATTTGAAAAGTTAGATTGTATAAAAACAAAACCACTCTCCATGTAAGCCATGTAGAGTCGACAAACCATATTAGTTAATTAGTGCTTGTTGCATTTAAATCTCAGTGAAACCAGAAAATCACAGACAATGCTGGGCAATGTAGCTTGAGTGAACGTTGCTGACTCATACCTTTAAATAGTGAGTCTGATTCATGAATACCATGAGTAATGTAATGGTATTTACCGTTATTGAAACAATGTGAAAATGACGAACAACTGCGTTTTCTTAAGAGATTTTTTTAGTTGTAAGAGTTTGCAAGTTCTGTGTTTAATTTCCCATAGGGCTAAAACTATGACACTAGTATTCACCAAAGGCAAATATATCAGAATACCCAACTACAACTGAATTACTTTTCACGAACGGACATTATCTCCTAGAAGCAAACAAAGAATCTATTATTAAGTCTCGTTCTACAAGATGAACCCAATCAGCAAACCGAGAAAGCGAATAAGCGAATATTAAGTTCACGCAAACTACGTTGTTGAAGAGACCAAAATAAATAATGATGTACTTTGCTACCGTCGAACACCCATGCCGTTCCACATAGAGCCTTGGGGAACTGGTGAACTTTGCGTCGTACGAGCTTCGCTAAAGGCCCTCATTTCTCTCCCAAATGGAGGCCTAATGGGAGAGTTTCCTGCGTCTGTCCAGCGTATTAATGTCTTCTCATGAGGACGGACTGACGTAAGAGAGCTGACGGTAAGCAACGTCCCTGGGTCATACCCACAACTTGCTTCTCAAGTGCTAGCTTCACGCGCTTCACTAAATCATGTGAACACTCTGTGAATAACTCCTCTATTTTTCATCTCGACATTCTGAGCCATTTCTAACGTACAATCCACTTAAAAAGTCTCTATATGGTATTTTAAAACTCGTACACCTGTTTAATTCCATCATCAGTGTTTTGGTTATGTTTGAGAGGTTTAATCAAGTGAGAAAATACATGACATATCGGACAACTGTAGTGGAGCTTGATTTGCAAATAATAATTAGAAGCTCTCGTTCGTGTCAGTTCATGCATAAAGTTGTTAAATGTTATCAGAAAGCAGAATAACATGTGCAAATCAAAATTAATTTAAATGGACCTGCAAATATTATGACCAATAGCAAGTAATCGCAAAAAGTATCGTGGTTCCAACGAAATAAAACATTTTCAGTTTTATGTTCCAACTCGGCAGGGGACTCTATGTGAATTTGAAAAATGAAAGCAATGGAATGAAAATCTTTTGGATAACCATTAATTGAAGGCTCACTAATCTGGAGGCGGCCAATGAAAACAAGTTCTTAGTCCAGAGTTGATTACCAACAATATGGAAAGCTCGATAAATTCAGAAATAAAATTTGATCGATTAAAAAATTAAAATGATGCCTTTTTTCAGCCGTTATGTATCGTGCTGTGAAGGAATAGTTCTAGCGACCAATAAAATAGAACTCGAAAATTATCTATTAAAAACCATACGTTGTTTAATTTCTTAGTCATTTTTTTATTATTTAAACGTCAGTAAATTAATTTCGATCCTCACATATCAGTGTCTCTGTAGCATCACGCGTCAAGCCTCTCTCTCAATAAAATCCATAGGGTGGAATCACCTTTTCATTATATTTCTGTCCTTCCTTATAATACATCCTTTTATCTCTTATGAGCTTTCAATACCATCAGTAATTCGTTTTGAATAAAATGTTCTATTTTCTCATTTTCTGATAGCAGATTCCATCTTATAAATGAGCTTATCCTCGAAATGGTCAGAAGAAGGGCCGATAAGATTCCGTTTTGGCGACTTCCATTACGAGCTTTGTTCACATAAATTCAATTCTAGCAACAATCATAACAAAATTTCGTATGTTTAATTCTTAAATGATCTCATCTTTCTCCATCAGCAGAAACACTCATTATTTTGCAAATAAGCATCGCTGGATGAGCTTTGTGTTCATTGAGTTTAACTTTTCGTTTACTAAGGAGAACTTTTTACTGAGAAAACAACTCAAGTGTTTTATTCATGAAACTCCTGAACAGGTGAAACCTTATCTAGGAGAGACCGCTTTCAATCTCAAGAAGTGAATTGTAATCGGGACGAAGTCGAAGAACCCTTCAACACCAAATTTAACAGAACCTAACTGGCGTTTTTTCTATGGTTCTTGAAGCGAAATTGCTTCAGCCGAAAAGTGGTCTGTGTAAGACTGAGTTTCTCAAGAGGGCTATTGGCTTCTATCCCAAGGGAGAGAAATTCTTGGTGCAAGGAAAGAAGACGAAGACTTTTTCTTTGTTTCGCAAACTACTTAATTCTGAAGATCTCTGATGACTTCTGCTACACCGCTGGAATACATTGGACGGCGTCTTGCACTGAAAATTAATAGATTTTCATAGGTGTTGGTGCTTGAAAAGTCACCTACGAAGTGCGGCATCCGCAGTTTAATTTGCAAACGCCAAACAGAGAGGATAGAATTTATCGAATGTAATAAATCTTATAATTATGCATAATATTCTAATCCAAAAATTCTGATAGTATTTCTTAAAATTATATACATGTAGAGGTCAACACACTTCATGAATCACTTCAAAACTCCATTTTGAAATCATAACTACGATTATAAGATATATAACGGTATCACCGAATATTTTGACGATGTTATTTATCATTTTCTGTTACTTGTGATTCTTCTGTTTTTACTCTGAGCTATAATGATTGAGAAAAAGCTTATGAAAGAGAAAAAAGTTCCCTTCAACATAGCAGGGACCTTGGGCTGGCTTCTTCGTCTATAATTTGTAAACCAGCGACTGTGAACATTCAGTGTTTGTGATTTCTGTGATAAGGACCTTTTTCCAAGATAAAAACCTCAAAGCCTTTGCTAAAATCATTAATAAAAAATCCTTCTTCAATTTCTGGTTTGCTGTTTTATTTCGGGTCATATGTGATAGTCTTGAAGAACAGAGGTTTAGTGAACTTGGCTGAAAATGAGTTTTTCTGAAGCTGCAGAAATTCAACTCAATCATGCGTAATTCATTCATGAATGTTACTGTGGTGGCTGAACTTTATAGAATTTGCTAAAAGTTCAACAGCTGTTTAACGCATTCTTTCAGTGACTACAATAGGTTTTACTCATATGTGTTTTCCATATTGTTTTACAGGTACATTCTTTGCCCAGAACTAATCTGTGAGCTGGAGTCGCTATGATTTTTTACAACTGCTCCTTACGCTCAAACACATTGCGTGTTTTACAATTTTATGATTGGCTTCTGCAGTTCTCAAGTTATCCAGCAGTATGCGGTGCAGGTTCTGTGATTAAACATTGTATAAAACTTCTCATTTTTTATTTGTTTTTTAATTTTCGCCAATTGGAAGTTGAAAATTTGTTCTCTTAAAATTACTACTAAAATTAACGAACGAACAGTTCACGGCTGCTATTGAACACGTACATTTACGCTGTACGATAACAATTTTTATTTTTACTATGATTGTTTCTCATTTTATAGTTCTAGAAAATGTTGCAACGTTTCTTTTTCATAAAAATTGTACCAATTTATTACACTTCAATTATATTTTCAACGGTTTTCTTACGTAGGGAACGCAAAAATGGATTAGAAAAGACTGTTCCCACTCTAATCTACCCGATTTTCCAGAAAAACTATTATCTCACCTCTAAATTCGAGATCCCAATTTCAAGTCTCGGTGCTGAAACACTCTAGATGCAAAAATTCGCTAATCGAAAATTCACCTTCGCGAGTGTAAATTTCGAATGCATTTCGTCTTTTCTGAACATCGCTAACTTCTGAAACAAAAATTAGCAGTGAAAGTTGCACGGATTCTCTGCAAGTTTGCAAGATACTTTCGAAACACCAAGAATATGCTGTACTGAACGGAAAAAGCCTATGGTTCTCGACAGGTCCGGCTTTCAGCAGTTCGCGGTCTCTGTTTTGTAACCTTAGTTTGGAAGTTTGTCGGGATTATGCGTCAAGTTTCGATTGGAAAAGAAGAATGAAATCATCCCACGCTCTTCCCAAAATGCTCTGAACTATTTTCAAGGGGAACCTCCATTGTACAGACAGTTTCAGTTTGAAAGATGCGTATGAAACATTGATGACCCGACCAAACAATGAAAGTAATCAGATTTTTCATTTTTTCATAAGTTTTCGTAATTTCATTAGAAATCTGTACAAACAAACAAAATTTTTTCCCTCATACCATTTAGCAGCAGTTTCTTTTAACACAGGCGGTCCAGCCATATCCTTAGATTTTTTGAAGAGCTATTCAGAACCATAATTATTTTTTTTATCAATTTTTAAATACTTCTCTTAAGCGTTAAAGAATTAATGGCAATTTTACTTCAGCTTACCGCGACCTTTGTGTTTGTACTAGAAATTAGCAAACATTTGAGAAGGGCTCAAGCGTAAGAATCATTTGGAACAGTGGCTGCATAAGAATGCAAATAAGCATCTTTCCCATTACAGAATAAAAACAGTCGTAGCGACGGCACTGAAGATCACATTCTGCTTTACAAGAAAGTGTTTGGAATGAATGAAAATATTAAATGGAAAGACATTACAAAAGAAATTACAGAAACACGTATTTCCAGTCGAGTTTTTTACAACATTGAATTTTCAAAAACCTCATGTCAAAATACTTAGTTGGTAGGCATTGTATGACAGGAATATAATAACAATGCATACCGTTGCACCACTGGAGTAATGCTTGAAAATTAAAATGCATCAAACTTGAAAATAATCATGCATTCCAGGGCAGGTTCCATTCAACGCATCACAATTCGGGTTTTCAACAATTAGAAAACACTCCTAAAATTAAACATGAGGGTCAAGATGGAGCTCTAAGTCACGATTTCGTTATTAAGTCTGGGAATTTTTCATAAACATGCAGTCGATAACTTCAACTGTTTGATGAACATACAGCTTGATCAATATGAATGTTCAATGAACATACAGTTAGATCACTACGATGTTTGAGCAACATAGAGTTTGATCACAATGAAGCTTTGATGAATATACAGTTTGATCAGTATAAATAGTTGATGAACGTGCAGTTGCCTTTCAACTCACAGGTATCATATTTCTCACGGATTTAGACATCGAAACCACGGGAAAATCCTAAGACAGAAATATTTAAATCTGTTACAGAACTCAGCATCAATTTCTCCGTTCATTAATAATGAGGAGGAATTTACGTCTTAAATTCATTTATTCAATTAGTTCGGCATTTAAGGAATTCTTGCTCTGTCATTAAACTCCAAACTAAATTTTTTGAAACCTCTGACAATTTAGAAACTTGACCTTTGAAAATTCTTCGTCACGCGTTGTGGACTTTGAATAGTTCTCTCAGGTCCTGCTGAAATTGAACGTTGAGATCTCGTGTAAAAAAATGGAATAATCCTATATTTGTGTTTTGTTTAAAGAATACATTACTCTGAAATTTCCCGCAGAACGAGAACTATATTCATCTTTTAACAGTTCCAGATTGCTTAACAATAAACAGAAAATAACCAAGTAGGTTAAATAATTCACTAGTGATGAGCTTACCAGTTACCAGTTATTGGAAGGCATTAAGTAACAATTTTTATATCTGAGAGGAAATTTCATTGACAATTATTGGTTTATTAATTTGTGAAAATAATGCTTTCATCAATACTTTTTACAGGATTGCTTTAAGATACACCATTAATAGGTTAACGTTTTAAAACATGTCTCATTAGACCACATACAGACAAGATACACTGTGTGGTATGTCATTTACAAAGTCCCCCAAAATGGGCGAGAAAAATTTCAAGTTTTTTTAACTAACACAGTAAAGAAATGTTAAGAGTTACTCGTAATTTTATGATTCACCTAAAAAAATCAGCTTGAGAAATTCTGAAAAATACAATCATCTACAAGACACAAACTTTTTAAACCTACACCATCCACATTCATGTATCTATAATATACATCTGCATCAATTCAACATCTGCGTGAAATCTACATTTACATGAATTCTATATAGACACAAAATCTAAATCTACATGACATTTTCCCCTATATTCATCTGCATGTGTAGAGCAATCTTCGAAACTTCACTGCGTAGTACAATTAAAGTGGATAAAAAGCCATTGAATTTGGTATAAAATCATCGAAAATGTACTAAAATTTGCTGGAGTCTTACCTTCTTGAAATCGTTAGCTTTGACAAGTTCTTACATTTTTGTTGTGATATTGAACAAAAATCTGTATTTAAATTGCAATAAATGAAGATTTTTTGTAGTCCAATAAGAAGCATCTACTTTATCTAGTAGTCAATGTTTGAAATGATATTTATTAGGAATTCAATAACGTTCGGAGCAATTACGATACTAAATATGTAATGGTTTCTTCCATGGTAAATAAATTAACTGTATTCGTTGAAGAAAATTTCAATTAGAATTGAAAATACTTCCATGAAATACAAAATCGCATCGTTAAAAATCATCAATTCCTCATTCATTACCACAAACAAAAACAACACACCCATGAAAATTTTACGAGCCATACATCATATTCAAATTGATCTCAAAGTCATTAAATGGTTTTCGTTTCCTATATTCGGGATCCGATCCTGTTCCTCATTTTAAACGCATGAAATTCGAACATTTGCGCCTAACGACGCATTTCCATAATCCAATGACTGCTTTGGGGATTTTCTTCTCCGTGGAGCTCATAATCCTATGTGATGTAGAAGGACTTCGAGGAAGTAATTACAATATTTTTAAAAGGCGAATCTTGGTGGCACGCTGCCTCGATATTTTCAAAAAAGATTGCGGGAACTGGTCCACTGAGCTGAAAATCGTGTCTTGCGATTTTTCAACTAATTTCAATTCTCTTAGAAGAAATGAGTTTTTCTTTTTAATCGAACAACTTTAAAATAATTATGTGGTATTCATAAAGGCTTTTCATCCGCAAGTTAAAGAGAAACAGAAGTCAATTAAAAAGATTTTACCCTCATAAATTTTCAAAGAGATTGAATAGAAAATCGTTTTTCGATTCAATTGTGAGTTGGAACGATCGAATGATAACTTTGTTTTCAATTATGTTGCGATCTAGAAATACATAATACAATTTTTATTTATTTTCAGCCTGTGAGATTTTATAGAATAATTTATGTAGATTACAATGAGTTCCGAATTCTTAACTACTTAAATTCAATATTCAGAGCTTTTTCTCCTTCATTGCATGAAGTTTTGCTGTACTTCTCCAGAATTGTTTCTTTAAGTCTTTGCAACGTGATTAAATTTACTGAACGTCCACAGCGTATGTAATTTTACACATACACAGCGATTAATGTTAGTGATCTGCACAAACACTGGGGATTTCCCGAAGGATTTCCACCGCATAGATCTTCTAAGGAGAACTCTGCAACAATACACGATCAAGACTCCCCACACAATCTGTTTAATTCGATTTTTAATTATAGAATGCTTATTCACCCTCGCTAAGGTCATCGTGACAAGCTCCCACGGGATGATCGCTCTCAAAGCGGACGCAGAAGCGCGTCGTATTTTCGTTAGTTTCTAACGAATCGCAGGGCCGCCATTTAATGGCATTTGCATTCTGATGAGCCGAGCTTCGACGATCAATTGATGTAGTAATGTAATTGTTCGCAGCAATGAATTTCAATGAGTGATCTTGCACACGGACCGTGCGTGCTGCGTCGTGAGGCGCACCACACAGGATCGAGTTTCGACGAAGTTTTGCATAGATTTAGCGATGTTTCAACAAAGTTTTGCATGGATTTGACAATGTTTCCACAAAGTTTTGCATGGATTTGACAATGTTTTCTCAAAGTTTTGGCATGGATTTGACAATGATTCGAAGAAGTTCTGCATGGATTTGAGAAAGTTCCGACGAAGTTTTGCATGGATTTCAAAATGTTTCGAAAATTTTTTGCATGGATTTGACAATGTTTTGACAAAGTTTTGCATAGATTTGACAAAGTTTCTAGAAAATTGTGCATGAATTTGACAATGTTTCGACAAAGTTGAGCATGGCATTGATAATATTTCTACAAAGTTTCATACGTGATCGATAAGGTTTTGACTGACTTCCTCACATATTGGACAAATTTAGCACAAGGTAACACATAGATTCGAAAAAATGTCAATATAGATACCCATAGATTGGACAAAGTTACGCATGGATTCAATAAAGTCTGAGAAATGTTTCTCGCAATTTCAACAGAGTACTGAAAAATTTCCAAGGTTCGACAAAGTTTCACATAAAATGATCAAAAGTTTGACAAATTTTTCGATTGATTCAACAAAGTTTTGATAAAGTTTGATTTCTAAAATACGAAATTATTATTCCCCTATAGAGACCTCATAAAAACAAATGCTATATCATAAAAACAAGTTACATGTAAAAAAATGTAAAATATGAACCATAACATACTCCCTTTAGAGCCTAGCTCAAAAAATTCGCTTCCGAAGCGTGCGGTTTCGAGCGTATAACAAACCTGACAGAAAAACTTTATGGCACTGAAGCTTGTGCTTGGGTATGAAGGAGAAACTTATGAGGTCTTACATCTTAGTATTTTGAGCACCCAGCCGCTCCTGCAGAAAATAAAGAGTTTATTTTTCTCATAACTCAGTGAATTGTAGGAATGTTATGACGCCCTCTCACTTCTGGACGGCAGTAAGCGTCCGTTGACTTGACAATTACTTGGAGGACCGAATATCGTTGGCAGTAAACACTCGTTGACTGAAAAATTAATTGGAAAGACCGAATATTACAGGCAGTCAACGTTCGTTGTCTGAAAAATTATTTGGAAGACCAAACATTACTGATAGTCAACGCTCATTGACTGAGAAATTAATTAAATGATCAGCTTTAGATGGCAGTCGATAGTCGTTGACTGAAAAATTAATTCGAGGGCTGACTTTGACTGGCAGTCAACACTCGTTGACTGAGAAATTAACTGGTATCTGAGAAGACCGATAAAGCAACAATCTTCTTGATTAAAAATGAAACTGTTGACTTAATATAAAATTTATCAGCGACACACTAATGATGAAAGTAGGGATACTACGGAAAAGTTTCAATAAACCTAAACTACATATCTTCCCAAAAATTATGTCTGGAGTAGTTATTAGTTCATTTCCGGTTTGAAATATTTGCTCGAAATAAACATGAAATTACTTTGTTCTAAGATGTATACGTCTGTAAAGGCATCAATTGATTTTCTGGATATGAACGTGTAATATGTGAAACTACATACGTCTTTTTGTTTAGCTGATTTCAGTAATTTATCATCAATGAAATATGAAACTCATTTTTCAGCAAATTTTTCTTGTCCATGTTCTATTCTCACGCTAGAACATGCATTCAGAAATGCACGGAAAGAAATGTTTCATGGTCAGTTGTCGCTGTTACTTCGGGATCGACATTAATAAATAAATATGCTGCTAAAAACTAAAGTGATGCTCTTTGAAGGTTTGATCGAACATTTCTGTCGATATCCACTACAGCGAAACACTCTAAATAATCTAGCGATTAGCTTTGTCAGCATCCAGGCTGGGAAAAGAAATTCCAGTACAAACTAGTACATTAAAATGACTCGATCAAAATAATTTCTGAAATAAATTTTCAATACAAGTGACTTACAAAACACAAAAAATATATTTACGTTGAGTCGTGGTTTACATTTCCTAAGAAAATTGCGCAGCCAAACTTTTTTCCAATGAGTATTGATAATTTTCGTTTATTTTTTTTTTATTTTTCAAATATAAAAATTGATCTTCTCTAAGATAAATTCCAAGTTATCTGAATGCAAGTGTCAGTTACCAATTTTTTCACTTTTTTAATTATATTTCTTTCATTTCTTCTATGTACTATAAGTTTTTCTACATGACAGTGTTCTATGCAAAATCATTACAACTAGCCTACATACTCTCGTGATGCTGCGCATGTAACATACACATACATTTATGAATCAAGTCCAAATTGTCGTTATAAAATTCAAGAAAATTATGAGCTGAGAATGAAGTTTATGAGGTCATAGGTAGAGTTGGGCAACCATAATAGGAACCAAAAGTCGAAGCAGTGTTTTTTACATAGACAAGCCAAATTCAGTTTGAGGACGAATAAATATTGAAAATAAAGAAGAAAAAGCCCCGTAGTCAACTGGAGTCAAGTAGAAAGATTTCTCGGTTTTGGTTCACGCGACTAATAGACGAAAAACACTTGAGGCCTAAAGTTATGTAGGACTAAACTACAAAAAAAAACGAGCAGCAAAATTATAATATTACATATCGTTCGTCTGCCTATGAGTTTGATATAGTAGTATAACTCCAATATACTGAGGTCACTTGCTACTGAGCGATGGAATTTATTTACATAGACAATTTGACACATGGCCAACTTTTCTAATAAGTGATGAAAATTGAGGCAGTCAATTATGCATTCGAAAACGCATAGAGAACCATGTAACATAGAACTGATTTATTCCTATAATTTGCTCAACAATCAATTACGAATTTGTCCACAACTTTAATACGCAGACTGGTAATCGAAAATTCGATGTATGATTTTGAATGTTTTTAGCATTTAGAGCAAATGTGTTTAATGTTCCAGTCTAAAGACTATATAAGTGCAAAAAGTCTCAAAATTCACGCAGGGAAAATTTCAGTCTATGGTATATACAACTCGTCAATAGTTTAAACATGTAATTATTAACGATCAATTGGCCTACGCCTAAAAAGACTGTAACATAATGACCAATACCAGCTTTCTAAGTCACATACAGAATCAGCTGTTTATTTGCAGTGAGTTCAGCAAGTCTGAGGTTACACCTACAACTGAAAGTTAGACTTACAATGCTTTTTACAAACCTAAGCTCACGAAAACAACTGAAAGACTGACGTACGATGGTCGGCACAAGTCAAAGATTACGCCAACAACTGAAATACAGACTGACGGTGCTTGGCCCACATCTAAGGTTGTGCAAACAACTGGAAGACAGACTTCCGATGTTTGGTAATAGCCTAAGGTTACATCTAAAATTAGATACGGGACGTACGATATTTGGTACAAGTTTAAGGTTACGCCTGCATGGACTTCTGGACTTCTGAAACATGGACTTCTATCTTTGGTACAAATCTAAGGCTGTACATACAACTGTAGAGTGAACATACGATATTTGGTACATGTTTAAGGGCATCTTTGGTACAAATCTAAGGTTGCACGTACAACTATAGAGCGTACGTAGGATGATTGGTACATGTTTAAGGGCATCTTTGGTACAAATCAAAGGTTGCACGTACAACTATAGAGCGTACGTAGGATGATTGGTACATGTTTAAGGACATCTTTGGTACAAATCTAAGGTTGCTCGTACAACTATATAGAGTGAACGTACGATGTTTGGTACAAGTTTAACGGCAGCCTACGACTGGATGGCGGACGTACAATGCTTGCTAGTCCTATTCACAAGCAGGTCGCAGCTCTCCGCTTCATCATCGCCAGAGTGCCTTCAAGTTTTCGAAAGCGGAAAAAACTAGACAAAATTCACCAACTTTCAAAGAAATGTTTTTTTCGTTCCATGGAGTTTGATTAAAACTTTGGTCGGGCACTTTTATCAAAAATAATTATGGGCTGTGAACAGAACATCCGGAAAGTCCCGTAAATTTTCTTTGATCTCTCCGGAGTCTGTTCAGAGAGGGTTCAACCCAGAATAATTACACGTTTTTGTTAAAGTTTGTGCCAAAGTTTGGTATTACTCTGCCACATAACAAAGACTCCGAGCAAAATAAAAGAAAACGTCAGAAACATTGACTATTCTTTATGAAATCGATGTGTGTTATTCAAGTTAAGCTATTTTTATTGTAGATCTTTACTTAAATGAGTCTTGTTTCAACGAAAAATAAATTCGATCTAGAAAATAGCCTTCGATATCGATGGAAGGCTATTATCAATATAATAGCCTTCCAGGTAAAATGAAATAGAAACGAAGAAAAAACTTAAAATCAAATTGATATTTTAGGATGAAATCAATTTGGTTTAATCGATTCAGTAAAAAAAAGAAAAAATATTTTCAAAATAGTAGTCTCATTTGATTTATATTTGTGGGCAAACATAAAACTAATTTAATCAGTAAAAACTTACTCGTGTGCCACGAACATGTTTGAAATTTATGTCATTTCCCAATTTATATATTTAGTACAAATGGTTTCTTTCATCTCTTGTATATATAACTTCAATATTGTATTACATGTGCGAGAACAAGTTTCGTGAGTGTAACAATGTACAAACTTCTGAATTCTGCGAAAAGAAATTATTTAACGTAATTGTTCTATATGTAAGTAAAATACAGGGACGGGATGAGTAACTATTACATTCATATTTTAAAATAATGATGATTTGAAACATTGTGAAATGTGGAATAGTTACGTTGTTTGTACGACAATATTTTCCCTTTTATTTTATTTATATATTTTCCCTCAACATTCAATTCTGGCTTTTGTTTTCGTGTCATCGAGGTGGTAACTTATCTTTACTAGTATAAATATTTTTAATTTCTTTCATAAATACAGAAGATAAGTGAAGCCAGACGTACAGAGCCCTTCCTTTGAAAAGGGAATTACAGACAAAATGTTTCAGCAAAGCCTTGCAATTGATTTCTTCATTTGATCAATTTTAGGAGCTCAAACGTGTAATTTAGACTGAACTTAAGAAAGTGAATTAGAGACAAAATGTTTCAACAAACCTTTTAAATTTTGTTCGGTGCACGATAAGCTTGATCAAGTTGCAAGTACAACGTAAACCGCACGTTATAATTTTCATATATTTTACAGGTACTTTTAATTTTACTGACAGATATTCAACGTTATTTTCATATCTTTTCATGACATCCTGACTTCCAAAGAAACAGTCTCACACGCATGTAATCGAGTGTGAAATAAGACAAATTTCAGTTCAAATTTGAGTTCATTACAGGGGCCTTGATATGAGACCCACAAACATCAATAAACTTCACCATGATGTCACTCGATGCATCCCTCAAGGACAAGCAAATTTGCACATCAAGGTTCGTTAGTGATTTGTCTTGTCAATTTGAGAAATCTTCCATGGATTGACTGATTGCCTCATCACACGCGTCCACTTCAACAACAATGACTTGACATCAGTGAGTAGGCAATAAATACAATGTGATGAATTGGACACTTAATGCGGGGGCTTCTGGTTTGGTTGATGTTTCTCACGCTCATGCACACATACCACAGTCAGTTTCCCAGCAACGCTCAGTGTCATCTTCCTTTTTATCATTTGAAGGCATCGATGTTGTGTGTAGAACACAACACAAAAATGGAGGTCAAAATTGGAAGGATAAAGATTTGGGGACGATTAAAAAACGTGATTCTGCTGGTGGTTTTTGCAATCTCTTACTGATTGAGAATGTCGTAAAATTGTACATCTTTTCATGGAAAATTGATAAAAAGTATTAAGGTACAAAAATTAGTATTCATGCTACTCAAGTCCTGATATTCAAACAGCTTATTTCTAAAATTTTTCTGACAAAGCTTATTAAAGTTTAAAAATATGATAAATTTAATTTTAAATGTGGCCTGGACAATCTACAGTATTTGTTATTTTTCCCATATGTTATTTAGTTGTAAGAACTCTATAGAAATTGTATAAACGATCTCAGTGAGTTGGTAAACAGTAAACACGTATGTTACTTTAATTGTTCCAGCCTAGTCTAGATAGTGACCTAGACCGGCTTTTCTCAAGTTATATGCTCCTTGTTTTTCCAATGTAGGGACAGAAGGACATTGGCAAATTCTCAAATACGTACAGATATTATAAAAAATATTAATTGAAAATAATAAAATAGCTTGATTATGAATTCAGCACCTTGTAGCGTTTTAGGTCTGGAAAAAGTCATGATCGGGAGACATTACAGTCACAGCCATTATAGATAATGACGTGTATTTTTCTTCTAAATAAATGACAGATTATAGATGCCATTAAACCCTTTCTCTACTGAGAGGAAAGCTACTATTACTATCTACATATATAATAAACAGTGTATCTCCATCTCTCTCTCTCTCTCTCTCTCTCT
>VCRD01000318.1:196403-221200 GCA_006783055.1 Trinorchestia longiramus
GATATTGTAATTTGGTGCGTCATGTGCTTCAGGATATTGTAATTTTTTGCGTCATGTACTTCAGGATATTGTTATTTAGTGCGTCATGTACTTCAGGATATTGTTATTTAGTGCGTCATGTGCTTCAGGATATTGTTATTTGGTGCGTCATGTGCTTCAGGATATTGTTATTTAGTGAGTCATATGCTTCAGGATATTGTTATTTAGTGCGTCATATGCTTCAGGCAAACAATCAAACTCATTCAAATTTTCCATTATGTTAGAAACAACTTCACTTCACGACATAGATTGTTTGACGTATAAAAGTTTCTTGCATGTGCAATCATTGAAACTTATTAATGAATGCATCTTCCAATGTATACAATTTATTATGTAACACTTTTTTTATTAAATAAAATGATGTATGCATAAGCAAACATATATCATACATATGCTGTATATTTTCTAAACTATTGTAATTTGTTATTTTTTATTTCATTTGGTATGTAATATTACATAAAATAAATGCATAAACTTCAACCCCAACATATTATATTTTGGTTTTTACAGGTTCATTCAATAATAACCACGCGTACATGCTATACGTTCACTGTTTGTATCAGGTACTTAATAAATTCTTGTAGAACTTTATACCCTTCTTGCGTTCAGCTTCTTGTTTTCCTTCTTATTTTCATGACTGAGGTGCTCCCAGTCGCGACTTTGAAATGACTTATGCATTTTTAAAACCTCATTCGTAATATTGTGGTCAACTCAAGAATAAAATAGCAGACACAAATTTGTAACTGAAAACAAAAGTTGGATCTAAAATCCGAGAAAGAATAGGCCACATAGAAACAGAGATAGAGAAATAAAGACCGATACAGAAAAACAGAGACCGTCTGCTCAAAGATGTTTTCTTTGCACGATATTATATTTGTTTTTACTGTGTGACTGGCTTGAGGGTTCTTGTCTACACCACAACCAAAACAATTTAAAACTCCTCACGATCGTTATTGATTTAAGGGCATGTGTAGATTGTTTTCTCCTCCACCAACAGCACCACAATATAATTCATAATATTTATGTTAAACTGAATACATTGACTTGTACGCATAGAAGAGCTTATTCGTCATGTAGGAGTAGACTCCGTAGACTTAAATACAAGATGCCGTAGTTCGAATACAAAGACAAAATAAGTATCCTAGTATTGTTTTGTTGATGAATTAATCGAGATTTCCTTAAAACTTGACCAATTCTTCAAAAAATCCAGAAATTTCCTTCAATGTTATTTTAAGATTGAACTGGGATTTTGTGGCCATCCATTAGAGTTGAGTCCTTCTTTTCAACGATGATAATTAGATTTTTGAGTCACGACTAAACTTTCTAAATGTATTGCAGTAAGAAGGCTCTGAGAGTTTCGTTTGTCAAGTGCGTAGAATCAAACTTCTTGTATTAATGTTCACTGAGAGCAGAAAATATGAATCGTTGTGGAGAAGTTTCCCGAACGGAACGCAGGAATTCTTCCAGAAAATTAACGCCAGATTTAGCGTAGTGGACTTTCAAAATTATAAGTTTTCGCAAATGAAGAAAGCATTCTGAAAACGTGTAGATGTTAAAATAAAGTGGAGTAGTAAACATGACTTTCACTCCGAATCTAAATTAGTTATGTTTCAAGAAGATATTAACGCTTATTAAAGGCGCAATTAGCAATATGGGTAACGTCTGTCTGTGTATGGTTAAAAAACTCTAGAGAAGATCTGAAATTCATTGAGTAGTCCTAAAAAATGCTGATTGTTTTTCTCTTCACAGGAGAGTAGCTGTTTTATGAAAGTAGTGCATTCCTTATATAAATAAGAGTTTTCAGTTTTCTAGCTATCATTGTCATGCCGTCATTCTTTAGATCCGTAAAATAAATTTTAAATTTACTATCGAACACGTATTAGTATATCATTCTGCCGGCACACAGTATGGAACCCTGCGTTAAGGAAATCAGTCGGTCACCAGGAAGCCACACAACTACAGAAGGTAAATGGAAGGATGACAGCTTAAATGATGTCAATGAAGTATCATAGAATTGCCTCTTTCAGTTTTATAATTAAACACCCTGATAATATACAGGGTGTCCATAAAGTCTCCTTGCCAGTTCAAGTATCTTTACCATATAAAATGGTAAAGAGACTTTATGGACACCCTGTATATTGATTTTTTACACCAGTAGGACACAAACATCATAATAAAAAAAGAGATCTCGTTTTTCTTCTCACTGAAGGTTTCCAGCAAATTCATTACTGAACGTTGAACTCAGACGCTCATACAACCAGCCTCATGCAAACAAATATGAGCTGTGTTTATGGTTCATATTCACGCGTGGGAGTAAGACCAACCTCAAAGGGAATTTATTTCAATACATGGCTTGAGTTTACACTTCACAAAAAATAATTCACAAGCCCCTCAGAACTGAAAATTACATTTTTATAGCGAGTGAAATCCGGCAGGCCGAATATAATGAACTAAAAATTGACTTCTACTAGTTAATTTTTAACGTATTGTTAAAAATTTGTGGATTTCCAATATTTGAATCAAGAACGAACATGGAAGTGAGGTTAGATATGTCAAAAATTTTCTCTTTAAGGAATCTTAACTAATAAAGTGGGCACCGTAAAGGACACCACTTCACTTTTACGGGTCTCATATGTTTTGTCCCTGAGAAAATGCCAAAGATATTCAAAAAATGAACAAGGCGGAAATACCAAGGGTCGGGTCGGAATATTTAGTACAAGAAACGCAGGTCCAGTTTTATTAGAAAGAAAACTAGGTTTTCTTGGTTTTTCAGCTGCAGACCGCAGAAAATGCCGAAAAATTAAAAAAAATAGTTTTCACCTATCACTGTGAGCTCACAAATATCAGTGAACAATAAGCACATTTCAACTAACAATGTAACTCAATAACTTCAACTTTTCACTTTCCTTTTTCTTACAAATTCCTACTTTAGCGTATTTTTCGAAAATGATCTACTCACATTGTGAATCAAATTTTCAAATTAATATAAATAATTGAGTATTATAATAGCCAAGTCTTTTGATATGAATAGGTGACCGTTTCAATACGAATAGATGTGCATTTTAACATGAACTGTTGAACATTTTAACAAGAATCGATTAGCATTCTGATATAAATAGTTCTGTATTTTAATATGAAGAGTTGAGTATTTCTGAGCATAACGGTTCTGTACTTGCCTAAGTTAGGCCTAAAATATGGTAGCATTTACGCCTGATTAGGCCTAAGCACTTCCTGTTAAATTTTTCACTCTGAATCAGATGAAAAAATAGTGAGTTTTGGTGGCAGAAAATAAAATTCACTGCATCATTAGGGATTTTTTGTGCTATGTGTTATGTGGCAGGTATGTGTTCAAGCAGCTGGTATGTGTAATGTGGCAGGTATGTGTTCAAGCAGCTGGTATGTGTAATGTGGCAGGTATGTGTTCAAGCAGCTGGTATGTGTTATGTGGTAGGTATGACTTTAGGTAGCCGATGGTAAAAAATTTAACAATTCCAAGATTTTGATTTGAGGGAATACGTATGGATTCATCAAACAGTAAAGTAAACTACTGGATCGTAATCGCCTCTGTCAGCGCTGTGTTAGCGACAGCACGGGAGTGGACTACTTGCATTTTTTCCCGTGGAAAATATATTATATTTACCACGGGAAAAAATGCAAGTAGTCCACTAGTGCTGTCCACCCTTCAATTATACGCAATATCACTTGTAGCGCGTGAATTATTAAATACAGGTAAAAGTCTATTTATGATGAAGAATGACCTTCATATTGGCCATTTTAGCTATAACGTCAAGTTGCCTAGTTTAGTAGATAATGAAATTCCAAGAATATATTATAATCGTAAGCGTAAATGCACATAAAACTCCTCTTACCTACTATAGTTTTTACATGAAAAATATATAAATGAATTAGCCTTCAAGTGACGTGAAGATCAGGCGAATACTTTTTGCTGACGACGTTGCACTCGTACGGGGGTTCAACTCTGCACAACTGCAGTAAAATTTCTACACAACTAAACTAAAACTTCTGCACTACCAAACTAAAACTTCTGCATAACCAAACTCAGACGTCTGCGCAACCAAACTAAAATTTCTGCACAACCAAACTAAAGCTTCTGCACAACTAAACTAAAACAACTTCACAACTAAACTAAAACATCTGCACAACTAAACTAAAACTTCTGCACAACTAAACTAAAACTTCTGCACAACCAAACTAAAATTTCTGCACAACTAAACTAAAACTTCTTCTCAACCAAACTAAAATTTCTGCACAACTAAACTAAAACATCTGCACAACCAAACTCAGACGTCTGCACAACCAAACTAAAATTTCTGCACAACTAAACTAAAACTTCTGCACAACCAAACTAAAACTTCTGCACAAGTATTGTGGTCGTCAGGCGTGCAGATGCATCTATAGCAGGGCGAGCGCGGCAGCGATAGAGCTAGAAGTATCTCTCACTCCATGTAGCTTCTGCATTGGGCATAATGGCAGCTCTTCTAACAGAGGAATTCAGTCAAAGAGAAATCGTTCTGTCGTAAAGACGGTTTTTGATAAATAAATGACAAATTTCCTTGTGATTTTCATTCCGTTAGATAATAAGTAGAGATATCGAACTTACTTATTATCTTACGCGCCTACTTTCCTTTACGCAGAAATTTCTGAAATCTACTCTTTCCGTTACCGAAAATTTTTGCAACGGATTGGTGCACTCGCTTCCACCATTGAATATCACTGCATTTAAATCCATATTTTTCAACAGACTCTCGAACAGTGGGCCTTCCTTCCACACAAAGGAGACACTCACGAGCTAAAATGATCTCATGACATCTTTATTTCTTCCACAGGATTGCTGCATTGTCCAGCGTGGAAAAAAATTCGCCGCATTCAAGGCTTTCAAAGCCTTTCTGATCAGGTCTTTTTCACAAGAGTAGGTGCAATATTCAATTCGGAAACAGCCTAAAAAAGGTGAGACAGTGCGAATATTTACAGCTGAGAGAGTATTGCTAATCTATTGGACCCCAAAATAATATTTATTGTTTCTATGCATATAAGCTTCGGCTACGAAAATATGACTGAGAAGTTTTGTCCCTGTTTCCATACTTATAGGTTTAAGGTAAAAAAACGTCATAGGAAGTTTTGTTCTAGTTTTATACGCATTGGTTTGAAAGAAAAATTACTGAAACCAAGTTTTTTCATTGTTTTATGCTTCCAGGTTTAATATGAAAAATATTGTAAAAGTTTCGCCTAGGTTTTTATACATGTAGGTTTGAGAAAATATTATTTTAACGAGGTTTTATGCACAACTTTATGCCTATTGATTTAATGTGAAAAATAGTGTCAAATAATTATGTCTAAGTTTTCATACTTATAGCCTTAAGATAGAAAACATTGCAAAGATCTTGTGCAATGTTTTCTTGACAAAACTTCTCAGTCATGTTTTAAAAGATGTTTGCAATGTCTTTTATCGTTTTGTTTTACACGAAAGGCTCATAATTAACGAAAACATGTTCTATTAAAACATCATCTATTGAAACATGATCCATTGATATATGTATGGCTTAGTGAAACATAATTTATAAAAACATGGTCTATTGAAACAAGATTTATTAAAACATGATAAATTAAAAAATTATCGATTGATATACGATCTATTGAAACGTAATTTATTAAAAGATGATAAATTAAAACATGATCTATTGAAAGATGATCGATTAAAACGTGATTTATTAAAACATGATAAATTAAAACATGACCTGTTGAAACATAATTTATTAAAAAATGATCTATTAAAACATAATTAATTAAAACATGATCTATTGAAACATGATTAATTAAAACATGATCTATTGAGACATGATTGATTAAAACATGATCTATTGAAACATGCTTTTAAAACATGATCTATTGGTATATGATTAATTTAAACATGATCTATTGAAACATAATTTATTAAAACATGATCAATTAAAACATGATCTATTGAAACATGATTTATTGCTCTCAGACTGACATAAAAGTTTTGCGGTACTGGAGGTAAAAATATCATGTTGTGCTTTCTAAAGCCATGTCAACTTGAGCATAATTTGTGAAAGTATTTAGCCTTAGGACTTTGCTGTACAAAAATTAGCGTTATTAAACCAAGTATGAAAAAACATAGCATTCGAGTACTCCATTCTAATTAAGAAACGCTAAGAAGTTAATATTTTATTTTTTCAACCATCATAAAAGTTTCAGTAATTTTTCATAATATTTGCTTTTACTTGGGGATGCGAGAATGAAATCAGCGACAGTAACTCAACTTTTTATCGCTTGAAATTTAGTAGACTTAATAATGGAATAAACCCCATCAACCCTGTGCTAGACGCATGAATGAAATCCACCGTCTTAATTCTGATTCTATTATGTAAAGTGTAGTAGACGCATGAATGAAATTGACCGTGTTAATTCTGATTCTATTATGTAAAGTGTGGTAGACGCATGAATGAAATTGACCGTGTTAATTCTGATTCTATTATGTAAAGTGTGGTAGACGCATGAATGAAATTACTCGTGTTAATTTTGATTCTATTATGTAAAGTGTGGTAGACGCATGAATGAAATTACTCGTGTTAATTCTGATTCTATTATGTAAAGTGCATGAATGAAATTGACCATGTTAATTTTGATTCTATTATGTAAAGTGTGGTAGACGCATGAATGAAATTGACCGTGGTAATTCTGATTCTATTATGTAAAGTGTGCTAGACGCATGAATGAAATCCACCGTCTTAATTCTGATTCTATAATATAAAGTGTGGTAGACACATGAATGAAATTGACCGTGTTAATTCTGATTCTATTATGTAAAGTGTGGTAGACGCATGAATGAAATGACTCGCGTTAATTTTGATTCTATTATGTAAAGTGTGGTAGACGCATGAATGAAATTACTCGCGTTAATTTTGATTCTATTATGTAAAGTGTGGTGGACGCATGAATGAAATTACTCGCGTTAATTTTGATTCTATTATGTAAAGTGTGGTAGACGCATGAATGAAATTGACCGTGTTAATTTTGATTCTATTATGTAAAGTGTGGTAGACGCATGAATGATATCGACCGCATGAATCCTATTTTTATGGCATGAAGTATGGAAGACGCATGAATAAAATATATCGTAGTTTACTCTCTTTTTCATCGTTAGTAGTTTGATATGTGACCCACAATAACCAAATAGTAATCAGCTTCTGGTAGCAATTACTTTTGTTAGTATTTCAAACATTAATGCAAAAGCAGCTTCTTCTCTGTCCGCTGTGTCAAAAAGTTTCACTTTCGCTTCATGAAACAAAATTCAAGCATTTATTTCTTAAAGTTTGGAGTATCTGAAGCTGATCTAAAACAATTTTTTTTCCTTTATCATTGATTTTAATAAAAGAAGTTAAATTTTCCAGTAGCTCCTAGTAAGCTTCAACGCTCCAAATCCAGTAGTATATATTACAAAATTTCTGATCGTTCATATCCTCTGAAAAACTCAATGCTGGTGCATCCATAAACATTCACCAGTTTCCCACAAGTACCAGGAGCGAAATGGGGCTGAAATTTCAAGTGTTTTAGTCGCTTGAATTTCAGTGGAAGTAAGCACGACTGTTTTATTTTCGTTTCAAACATGCGACCTGAATGTCGACATCACTCGGTCTTGCTCACTAGGGAGCCATTGGGGAAGCTGTCGCAGACTTCGCCCATTTTGCAGGACCTGCAGAAAGTTTCTTCATCATTGTGTCCTGAAGAGCACATCCATCATACGCGTGTTTTCACGAGGCTTTTCCTACACTGTTCAGAAGAATTACTGCACGAGTTCTTTTCCAGGTGCTGGACAGCCTGGTCTGTCCTGACACTTCTTTGAGGCCTAACTGAACCCTCACGGGCAATACTCTAGAAATCTACTACCGCTTTAGAAATCTTTTAATGCTGTAGAAATTTCTCCACGCATTAGAATTTATTTAACGCTGTATAAATTTCTCAATGCATTAGAAATCTACTGCCGCTCTAGAAATTTCCTACCTCTCTATAAATTTCCTAACGTTGCATCAAATCTCCACTGCTTTAGAAATCTTTCAACACTCTAGAAACCTCCTAACGGTGTAGAAATTTCTTAACGAGGAATATTTTCTAAAGGTAACTTCTAATATCTGTCATTTTTTCAACTAATACCAAGTCAATACGTTGTCAGTGAATGATTTGGCCAAATTTAGTTTTGGGCGCAGTAATTTTAATAGTCTACCTGATAAATACATTTGTTCATGACTGAAATCCTATTTGTATTCATTTCGAACTCTATATTCATAAAATGACTCATGGTGCAGCAGTTTCTTCATTCGCATTTGCAGTAGCATGAAATGTCTTATTTTGTGCTTGATTTTCATTAGATAGTTTTTAATTTTTCATTCAAGACGTACCACAGATAGAAAATTATTGATTTAGCTTTTCGTAAAAATAAAACAACTCAATGCAACGTATCTTCTGCAATATAAAGTCATAGCATTCGATGCGACATTCATAAGTTTTAAGTTTTTCTTTTTTCGTTGTGATCGAAATTTTTATGATGATGACGTGCATCTTGTATCAGATGGATGAATTCATATTAACCAGAGTATATTATCCTTTAATTTTGGGGCAAAACATGTCTCTTTTTGTCTCTCCCCCTAAAATGACTAAATATAGCCATGAAATTTTAGCTTGATATTATTGTTTAATTTTTTCCATTGTCATTGCCGAACATCACTCATAAATGATTGAGAAAAATTACTAATAATATTTCAAATCGTTTGAATTTTCAGAAAGAAATACTCAGAACATGAACGGAAAACGCATAACTTATGTCAACACTTCTGATATCATTGATTTTTGGTTCAAAACACTCAAACGCAATGAAATAAAAAATCAGTTTCTGATAGCAAGCAAACTGCTAAAACTTTGAAAAAAATTTATGGGCCAGTTTAATTTTCAAAATTAAAAAGTACGCTGTAATGATCGGGCATCAAACACTCGATTTATTTCTTGAAATTAGTATTGTTAAAAATACACCTGTGGTTCCTATTGAAATAAGATGTTAAGGCACGAATAATACTTGATATTAATTTTAGAGCTCATTTTTATGGATTTCCTCAAAGTTATGTTGCTATTTATTACTTCTATGACGATTACCTATAAATATTTCCTATCAAATTTACGCCAACCGTCAACGTTTCATTTTCCCCAATTTAACTAAGGCATGACTTTAGTCATTTTACTGGTTGAGAACACATCACAATTTATGTATTTCTTGACCAATTTCCCTAAATATTAAAATTTTTCCAAACTATTAGAGTGAGCGAGGCCATGCATAAAAATTCCCGTAAAAATCAGCAGGGTAGCGCAATGAGGTGACACAGATGGTCCCTTTTGCTTCATAAGCAGACCGAAACTTTCCCCAAAACCCCTCGGTTGGGCGTCGTAAAGTCTCCAGAGATGGTTTCTGGATCTCATTCCAGTATTACGGGTCCTCAGCGTCATGGTATACTCCCAAAGTCGCTGGCAGTTCCAAAATTTCACTCATTTCCAAGTATCGCATGAAAAAGTCCGTATAAAAAGATTGGGCTCGTATCCTCTGGTTGAGCCTCGGACCAATCACCCTGACACAAATTTTCCCTATAAGGTTCCTTTATTTTGAACCTTTATTTTAAGGTCCCTTTATTTTGAACTTTATTCATCATGAAACTAGACTGTCATGCAGTAGAAACAAAAATGACACCTTTTTTACCTAATGATGTGTGTAACATTTGATTCTTCTTCTAAAATTTTTATATAAATCCCATGCGTGATACAACTGCGCATTATACTTTCTAAACGAATATTTTATTCATAGATGTTACTTGTAGCAATTTTGTGGTAGCATGCACGGGTGCAATAATCTTGTCATGCAATGCATTTATTTATGTTCATTCGTCCCTCACCTAAATTAACCCTTTCGGTACCATGATGCAAATATCAGAACCTTTTCAACATATTTAACATCAAATTTTAAAAAAGATGCTTTGTGATGTTTTACGGTCACTGCATTGTCCTGATCAAACTGTAGCTTGCACTGCCCTACCAGCGTTTGCACAGACACACGTGTTGCTCTGCATCTTAATAGGCGAAAAATGACTGCGGCTACCAGAGATGCCGTCAGTACCGAAAGGGTTAAGCAACATTCATCATTGCTCAAAATAATTGTTACACTTTTCGGACATGGTGATATTTGCCAAATTTTTGGTCCATCAAAATAAGTTTCGAATTATTAGGATATTCTGGTGTATTTTTAAAACTTTTTTGAGGTGTCCTGCTGTACCTCAAATCACAAGACATCTCAGAATATCCCAAATTTTTAGATCATCCCAATTCAATGTTGTCTTGCATGCGAAGTATCGAACGTGTCATCGGTGCTCATTCAGAGCCCCTGTTTAGAGTTTTCAAAACCAATAATAATTTAACGTAATTTTAAAGTGCTGTCAGCAGTTTCTAAGTCCCCATTACTTGGATCTCAATCTTTTTCGGAAGATAAGAAGTTTCTGAAGAGAAAAGTTAAGCCGGACTCTGAACTTAATACTCTTGTCTAAGTTCAGATTTCTTTCCTTGAGACAAAGGGAAACTCTGACAGATGGTAGGAAATTATCTCGCAGGAAGTCTGCTCAAGATCAGTTGCAACATTCACGGAAAAGAGAAAAATCTGGTAAGTGAGGGTGAGTGTTTTGCTCCAGATTTTCTCCTACAGGCAAAAGTCGACTAAGAAAGAATCATTTATCTCGAAATGGCTTTGATTCGAAACTTCTTTGGCAACATTGTTTTTGCATTCTTTTTCTACACGTGAGCTGGTCTGAATCTACGTTAAGTTTGTCACCGCATGTGAAGTTATATTCGTATATTTTCGTACATTTTTAATGATCAGTAATCGTGGGTAATCAATATTAATTTATAGCAGGAATCTGATCATATTTTATCCGTAGCATAAATACTTTAATACTTGAGTATCGAATCAATACTTGTGATTTTGCTAAACTGCAGTGCAATCTTAATTAGATTTGCTACAGTTTTACATGTAGATTTGGTGCTGGCTGTATTCACGATTTTCTATATACCTTCAGAACTAAAATACTTTATCGAATATACTCGTATCACGTGTATTTCCCTCAATGACAATTTTTTCAAATTAATTTCACTAAAGATGCACTAAGAAAGGGCTTCTTACGCCTGCAAACATATGATCAGATGCAGTATCATATACAAAAAAAACGACTGTTTCTCCTATCATTCCAAGCTCGCAATGCATGAAGTTATCTTTTGAATACAGATTAAGTCATCCAAAATTAGGTCTTTATGGAGTAGCAGTACTTACAAAGCGATGTTTTTTTTGCAGGTTATGCAGAGTCGATGAAAGGCTGTGATGGTTCCACTGAACGTTGGCTCTAAGACGAATTGAAATGAGATTTGAAACGTGAATAAATTACTAAATTTATGGTTAAAATTCCATTAAAGAAGGTGAGTTGGGGCAAGAATAAAATATTAAATTTACAATAAAACTTTTGCTGGAAGTGAGTGGGAAGAAAAATACAACACTAAATTTAAGAATAATTTTTTCTGAAAAACAGTTGACACAAGAACGCAACACTAAATTAACAATTCAAGTTTCCCTAGTGATTTGCTAAGATGCAACTTTTTGGTCCCGTGTATATCTTGTACAAACTGTCAACTGTTTGTTGTTCAACTTCACGCAAATAATTCATTTCCTAAGGAGCAATTGGATTATTTCTGTCCTGAAACTTATATTATTTCCGACATGGTCCTTCTGTCGAAATTTCCTTATCACGACCACCAAAAGTAAGCAACAGTGGACGTTCTGACTGGATTTTATTACTTGTGGTATTGCCTAAGTTTGGTTCTGCTAACTCGAATTAAAAGATAAGAAACAGAAAAGCGAGAACTTAAGTAACAGTTTCTTTGATCCTTGCTTGTGTGTGGCTACTGTTGCTTGAAGTGACTTCAGATGTTAAAGTAAAATTGAAGAAAAACGAATCAATTTAATCGTTTTACCTACATTAGAAAAACCTGTATATCTGAGATCCTGTTTTAATTAAATCTTCAAATTCGTACGTACTCTCTTTGTTCTTTTGATTTAATTTCCATTACAGAGTAATTTCATTCCGTAAAGAATTCCTTATCCTATAAGATGTCACGGCAGGAGTAATAATTAAAGTTCCGACCTACACTTGTTCCTTGTAATTTGGAGCTTGGAAGGCAAAGCAATTTGGGAAGCACAACGTCTCCCTCAGCTCCCAGTCGCATCCTAGAGACAAATAGCAGACACTGGCGGTGTTCGTAATGCTTACAATTAAGCCAGGCTCATGGAGCTCTAAAAACATAAAAGTAAAGGCACGGGAAATTTCAGTTTCATGAATCCCCAGAGATTGTCTCTGCTATGAAGCCGTTATCACGGAGCGAATACACTAACGATGGGGAAATGTAGCTTCTTTGAGCAATTAAGAAGCAACTGCTTTGTTTTTAGTGTTACTACCTTCATTCATGTTTGTTCTGAAATTCAAATTTCCAGCCCGTTTCTACATGCGACACTGCTCCTTCTTCTAAGTGAAACTGTGCTCAGTTCTTGAATATGTGATACTGCGCTCTTCTAGAAAGTGTAATGCCTCCCACATCTAGGAAGTGCGATACCTCCCTCTTCTAGAACGTGTGATATTGCTCTTTTCCTGAACATGTGGTATTGCTCTCTTGCTAAACGTTTGATACTACCCTTTTCTAGAAAATGTGATATTGCCCTCTTCTAGAATACTGCTGCCTTCTAGGAAGCAAAACTAGGCTTACATCTAGATAAGAAAATTTATCAAACCAGCATAGACTACCTACAGCATGACAATAAGTTACATTATACAGCATTTTCAGAGTATCTCAGCCATGAAAACCATGCTAGAGTACATGCCGTGAGCAGGAGAACACTTAGACGGTATGATAGTTGGGCCTTAACTGGAAGAGAAAGAGCCTCATCAGGAAAGGCTCGGGTAAATTCAACCAATAAATACTGTGTGTTAGTCTGCAACATCACATTTACTTGGAGAGCCCAATTTTCTTCTTCTGAGATCCTCATATCGCCCACTACAATCATAAAAGCTATTAATTTCCTTGCTTGACTTAGTAATGGTGTCTCATTAGTAGACCATTGTTTATCATTTGTGTCCAATTACTTAATAGTATCGTATTTTTTCACAGGAACGATTGATAAGCGATATTTTTCACTGACGTGGGGGGGGTAAGTGTTTTCCATAGTCAATTGTTTGTAATCTCACTTAGACTGTAAATTTCTGTGGTTAAAGTAAGTTGAGTTACTAAAATGTGAGCTTCAATCTAAGGTTCATCCTTTAGACATGTTAAGTTGACCTCATGAGGAAATTCCTTTCTTCATAAAGCTGTGTAACCAAATAATCGACTGACAAGTTACAAACCAAGAATGTCAAAGAATGTTTTCACTTGATTAAACCATTATCAGAACGTAACTTCTAGAAAATGTATGTATATAAGAATCTGTGAACAGAATCCCATTCAATAAGAAAAGAAAGGTAACGATTGTTTTAAGAATACTATGTTTTGATATTTTAGTTTTCTCTATCGTAGCCTAAAGGCAAACTATTTCGGACTATTCAACTTTACGGCAATCAAGTGAAACGCGTGGTCATTCTGATGCCGTAACCCAACTTTGACCACATATTGTAGGGCACAAGATCTGCCTCACTGAAAAGAGAATAAAGGCTCTTCTGAGCCCTGCGAAATGCCATCGTTTGCATAATTTTGTGACTGCTAGCTTTTTTGGCGCTTCTCGTCCATGCATTTTAATTGCAGGCCATCGCTCCTAAGGCCGAAAAGGGACTTGAAACAAAAATTGAACGCAAACTTGCACGGAATTTTTGCCCTGATAATATCTATGATTACCAAATGTGTTCGGCTAAACTGAAACAGTTGTTCCTTCTGTGACGAGACGTTAGCTCAGTGTACGATAACAAACTGGAATTGTAACGAGTTGATGACAAAGTCAGTCGTAATATTGTAATATCGTGATGCAATGTATTGTCGAAATATTGCAATAATAATGGCGTGCTGTCGTAATATTGTAACAATGATGTCGTAGAGTGGTAATATCGTGATGATAATGTCGTAATATCGTAACATTGTAATGTGATATCGAAATGTCGTAATATTCTAATGATAACCTCGTAGTATCACAATATCGTAACGATAATATCGTAATGTCGTAATATTGTAATGACACAGTCATAATGAGCAAGAATTTTCATTGTTGATAACAATGTCGTAATGTTTGATGCATAGGAATTTTAATTAGTACTCTTTTAATTGGTGAGAAGTGACTAACGATCTGGGTTGATAAAATCAGTTCAGTGAGTTTAAAAAAGCTTAAATATCATAACAATGTATTCAGGTTATCAGTTTTTCCTTCAATTGTGACTCATCGAGGTGCACCATTTTTTGCTGCCAAAATGACGCTGTGAAAAAAATAAAGACGAATCCTGACTTAGTGAACCCTTTCAACGTTCATAATTTTGATATTACAGTTACAATAATGGTCTGGAAAAAAAGAAACTGGTGTCATCTGAATGTCATTTTTGATTCTGAAAAGAAAACTATCAATGAAAGTGACACTTATTGTTGAAGCGATGAAACTCTTAGCACCCACTGTGTATAATAAATAAATAAGATTCTTAGTAATCATAATCTTGTAAAATCGTCAGAGTTTTATGATTCAATAAATTTTGCATTGAAGGAGCTCCATCCTTCGTTCATACATTATAAATGGTCAGGTATTCATTTCTTAATTCCATATTATTAATTCGCATGTAGATGCTACACAATCAATTCTTTCACCAGAGTGAACATGATTTGGAGCAGTGTATTTTTTTGTTTTCTCTCCTCGATTGAGTCCAAATTTGAAAATCATGGGTCATTTTTACATTCTAAAACTTACTCTTGTGTCAGATATTATCATTCAACTTAATAGAAACAAACTACTTATTTTCTTACCTTTTTTCTTTGTTTCGTTGTTCACGTAAACCCGAACTTAGGTTACTTATCATCTAGTTTTTTCTTGTGTCGATCTGAATTCGAATAGCTTGTCATTCTTTCTTTTCTTGCGAAACCGAGTTTGTTTCTATCTATTCGCTTTTCTAATGTACACCCGCTTTGGAATCACCTTTTATCTACTTTCTCTATCTTAGTGTTCGCCCTCATATCAATTACATTATGTCAATTTTCCTTATCGTTTTTGCTTCTAGATCATGAGTTATCTATCTTTTTCCCCACTCCTGCCAAGTCAATACAGAACGAAGTAACTTTAGAGCAGTAATCCGATGTACGGGTAGAAGAGAGGCATCTCTCATCCCTTTTAACTGACGTCGATCGTTCATAACCTGAGAGTAAGCCATCAAATTATCGCCTGTCTCGACGTCAACGTCAAGGGCTTGATTAATGGGAGAGAATGTCAGTCTGAAGTCTTTTTTACGCATTCCCTTTGAAAACTGCACTCTGCAGACCGAACTCTAACGCCTGATCGAAATGAATTTCGCATCTAGTTATAAATTATTATCACTCTTCCGGACCTTGACATGAGGTCGTAAAAATTGCTCGGCTTCTTAAAAAACTCAACACAATTGGCATGAAAATAAAAAAATTATGATTCTAAAAATGGCTCACAGAAATTGAAGGGTATGAATCTTGCTACATCAACGGGGTAGCTGAAATTCAATTGAAACCTTGTGACTGGAATATATTTATCCATGTACAGTAAAGTATGTACAGTAACCAGCAAAAAATCAGTCTCCGTTAGTGATTATTAAACAATAAATTGTTGTCCTTAGGAAAGTGTGACGTACTTGAGTTATAAATAAAACAATTTTTTCCCACTGATGATACTTGTAGAAACCATCGTGAATCCTTCGTAGTGCAGGATCTATGAAACTTACATTATATCAATTCTGGAAACAATTGAATTCATTTGAAATAGATCGGTTCTGTTCGATAAAAGAGAATCTTTCTAAATGTTTGCAATTTAAATGATTAATCTATTATGAAATAAAATGACAACACAATAAGTTGCTCATAATTTTAATCAAGAATGTTTGTCAATACGATGGTTTTAGCAAATATGCCTCTCTATTTTTCGTGCTATGTCGGTATTCTCGATTTTCAACTGCCTATGATTCTGATATCGAAAAATCCTTGACTCTACAAGAAATAGAATTCACTCTTCTAAATGGGAGAACTCGTGATTGAAGAATCAGCACGAGTGCCGCAACTCATCATTTGGTCTGTGACGCAATACTAGATTTCCTGACAGCTCAATATTGCCATAAAGCTGCCCCAGGAAGTTGGTTCATCAGGGAAATGTGACTCCCTTCGAGGTTTGGGAGCAGAATCCACGTCATTCGATCCTCCGAAGCCATTCAAGGGACTCCCATTGGTACAGGAAGCTAAGAAAGCTGATGCTCAATCTAGACAACACAAATGGACCTCTGAATAGAAGAGACGAGAAGAGAGTTTTGTGTGGTTCTCTAAAGGCTATGCTTTGGAAGGGGAGTATGAAAATATACTTCAGAGATGGTGTACAGATTTGATGCGAGCATTGTCATAACTATCATAGAATATTTGAGTGAAAGCTTCAGTAGTACGCACAAAAACAGAGACATATTCTGTCAAGCCGTTACAGTTCTTAAAACCCATTAGCGCTGGAATTAATTTTCTGCACATGTGGTTACTCTCTTTGTGGTCACTCTGTGAGGGATTGCCAAATGCGATAGATTATTATAACAGAATATGAAAATATGTTCAAATGGTATTTATTTACTGAACTTTTAGAAAAACACGACTATTATTCAACCTACATAAAATATTTTTTTTCATTAGGAATGAAAATTTCGTTGTATGTATGACACGCTAGTTCATTATGGATTGATGCCGAAAGAAAGAACTTGTGAATGAACGAACTGGTCGTAATAATGAAATGGTTGTAAATACAGTGTTTATTGATCTTGTTTAGGTAATGGGAACTCATAGTTACTGTGAACAAAGGTTTTGCACTCTGTTGAAGAATTTTAAGGTCACGTAATTGAATATTTCCTGTAAAGAGGCAATAAAATATTGATAAATAACAGTCAAATTCATAAATTTCAGAGTCAGATTCATAAATTTCCCTCAGATTCATACATTTCAGAGTCAGATTCATAAATTTCAGAGTCAGATTTATAAATTTCAGAGTTATATTGATAAATATTCGTCAGATTGAAACATTTCAGAACAAGAATTTTGTTGTATATCACACGGTCTAAATTCATAGACAAATTTTGAAAGTATCTGAGTTCAATTTCACGATAAAGTACTTATTTTTTAAAGGTTTACTGTCCATAATTTTCTCGTGCCATTCGAAGCAAAAGCAACGCCATTCAGAAAGTTTTTACATTTATTTAGCCAACTGTTAGTTAGTATTAGAGTCTTTTTTCATTTAAAAAATATTGATCTCAAATCCATTGGAAATTCAACACTAGTACAAAAAAATGTCCCAACATTTTAACAAATGCATCAACGACATCACTCCATTCAATAACTTCATTTACAATAGAAGAAATTCTGTGTGCGAAATTTGTTCAATCTACAGGCACTATGAAGAGTAAAAATTATTAACAGACCATTACCCTTGTCCGGTTATTATGCACATTTACTTAAATTTACATCAAGCAAACCACTGTAAACGGCATAAAATATAGTATACTGGTACGCCTAAATGCATAATATAATATTTTTACAGTTAATATTATATTATTATAATTAGCATTATTATTCACAGAGTAATTTTTTATACATAGATTCTATAAGTATCACGAAAGATATCCCCAAAAAATATGCATCATGATGTTCCATGAGGTATAATTATTTTTTCAAGATGGACGCCATGGGTTGTAGCACCATGTTATCCTAGTACCAGGTTTCGTAATTCGTCCGTTGGATAAACGTTTCTCATCAAATTTTTCATTCTCCATAAAGCCCTTTGTGACCGTCTTAAATGAGGATACTATTGAGTTCTATTTCTGACTTACGTAAAATTTTATTTTAAATGCTTTATAAATGCAAGTACAAGTAATTTACTTCTCTCGCATTTGTAATTAGGCTTTCTATTTATGCATTATGGACACGAAGAATAGATATAGAAGGACTAGATTGAAATCGTAATTTTATTTGTGCGCCAAATAATGAAGAAGGCCTGAATGTTTTTCATCGCATATCCTGTCTCACATCAGCTGTACTTTGATTCTTGTGTCTCGACTGTTGTAAATAAATTACACCTACAACTACTGTAATGTAAACGTTAACGTCTGACCAATCACCTCAAGCCTGTCGAAAATCTATCGCCCCATTTCGACCAACCAATTACGCCTGTATTCAGCGTTCCATTGTTTAGTATAATTGGTTGACGTGTGAGAGCATTGGTGTGTGACCTTCCTTGTTAGCAAACACGGAGTGAAAACAGATTCCTAGGTCAGGTAAATTGTATTGTATACAGAATAGAGACATTTGTTATTCGTGTGAAATAGTTATTCAGCCTATAAGAAAGCGCAAAAATGTCACATTATAAGCTTTCACTGCATCACTGTGCTAAGACAAGTTTGAAAATTGAAATGTTTCGCTAAGATAGAAATAGAAAAATTAGTAGCGTTTCATTTTTCCCGAAAAGCTTTCATTTGATGAAAAAACGACATGTAACCATAATTTCTAAAATATTGAAACTTACGGCAATATTTGAAGATGACACAACAAATATTGTTTCGAGATTTTATTATACAATCTTATTTTATGCTCGAGTGACAAACCTCTAATCCAGTAGGCTGAGCTAAAGGTCAAACCAATTGGTCTAGAAAAAATAGCTTTGGATGTGATCCTCTTCTGGAGCGACTACACAGCAAAGGCTGAGGTTAGACACAGCTTTCAGATTTAACAAAACTTTATTGGGGCTTTATAACATGAATTGCAAACAATTGAATTGTGGGAAATAAGCTGATTTTTCCGACAATTTATTAGTCTGAATTGCACCTTTGACTTCAGAAAAGTAGTGGGTGTTTTCAGGAATTCATTAATTTTAATTTTAGATATTTTGGATTACAGAAAATCGGCATGTCTTTTCGAAAATTCATAAATTTTGGTTGTAATTTTCTTGGATTGCGAAAAATTAGCACATCCTCCTGTAAATTTATAAATTTAATTTAAATAATCTTGAATCATTAAAAATAAGCAAATTGCTCTGGGACTTCATCGGTATCAATCATTAATACAGTACATAGGATTGCAGAATATGAGTAAATACTTACTAGTATTTTTAATTTTTAATTGTAATTCATTCGAATCCATGAACATTTTGAAAATTTGCAATATGTTGCATAACTGTGACCTGTACTCGGAAATATATATATGCTTTCGATAATTTCCTTGGATTTATACATTTATTTCAAGCAAGCATTGCTAATTCAAAACGATCTCTTGATTTATAAATTCAATTAAAGTAAGCATCGCTAATGTGAAAAAATCAAATTTTACAAATTTTCGTAGAACTCGGAATTATGAGCTAAAAATGGATGCTGCTCTTTCTCCTGGTATATATTTTGTTTTGAGTTCCAAAATTCGTTGGTATTCTTGCTCTAAATGGACCAGCCTCTCGCACAAATGACCTTACGTTTTATATCAAGCATTAGCATATATCAAATATTGTGTGTAGAGAAATCAGGCGCACATTGTTATCATGCTTTCCAAACGTGAAGAATTCGGCATAAACTAAAATCGTTAATACATAAAAAGTTATAGAATCCAGTGAGTTTGTTGAAGGTTTCCACTCTTCCGCTTGGATGAACAGGAGCCATTACATGAAACCTTTCTTTCCACGACAGGAAACCGATTGTTGGTACGGAAATATTATGAAGTTATGACAAAACAACTTAATATTTTCAATAAAATAAACTCTACCCGTTGACGTAATTAGTTGAAATGATTTTAGAGTGCATGAGGTATTTATACGTAGGAATTTTCTGATATGAATTGGTTTGTTTAGTAAGTAAAATCTTTACCTGCTTATCTAGTTCATTTAAGATGCTGGATTAGTATGTATATAACATTCATTACTGAGGTACAGTGAATTATAAAATCCGTAAATTCTCAAAAGTTAACTGTTATATGAAAATTCAGTAATCATACTCGTTTATTATTGTCTTTCTTTAATACTGCACACTATTTTAGTACAAAATTTCAGTACCAGTTTACATGATAGAAAATATAATTTTGTGCTATATCGTGTGTACAAGAAAACGATCAATAATTTTTTTCCTATTTTTAAGTGTATGCCTCTTCCGAATATTGTTATTGTAAGTATTGAAATAAAAGTGTTTCAATTACAGAAACTTTGACAAAATGGAATGTATGTGTACACCTCAAACAAATATAAAACAGACGGAAAAAATATTTTAAATTTTCGCTACCCATTTCCGAGCAGTATGTTAGTGCACAAAAATAAGACAAATCCTCATCAAAGTCTGTTCATTCGATTAGGTCGAAACAGATTACAATGTTGTGAAGGCCGCTGTGGGAGCATTCGAGCTCATAAGCATGGACATAAGTCGCTTATTTCCATCCGCTTTTCTCAATAGCTTTGTTCAAAGCTCAGAGCTTCAATCACTCCAGTAAAATTTCCAAGCGTGAAAAGATGAATGGAAACATTACGAGCTTCATGGAAACATTTTACAAAAGGGTCCGTCTTACGATACAATTCAAAAGGCCTTTGTAATTGGCTAATACTGCTTGAAGCAAAAGTATTTAACTGACGTCATGAAACAGAAAAAAATTCGAAGATATTGTACCCACATTCTTCTCTTAAGCTTGATTAGCAAGAACGTAAGTCGGAAATGAAACCTTGATTTTTTCAATTATTAAATGAAAGGAAACTTTAATTCAACTAATTTTGTAGACTGACTTTAACGTACCCTGATAGTAAGATATAACTTAACTCTAAATACAACTTCTATCATAAATAACAGAAGTAGAATGTTTACACATAATTAACAAATTATTCATGAAACATGCCTGTACTGCACCTAGTATCATGATTTGTACGTACCCAAACCGAACGAATTCAAAACACGTACGATTTAGCTACAGTGCCGGGTGATTTTTTCTTTCAATTTTTCCTGTCCCGTTGATTAAATACATTTATTTGAAGGGTAAATAAAAAGTGCCTCTGTAATGTGTCGTTCATGGTACAGATGCAGAAATTAATAATTTGATACAGCCACAATTACTCAAGAATATTTCATAAACATTTAGTATAAATTAACAACACTAACATCATGAGATTTTTTACTGATGTAGAATAACTTGTTGGTTTGTGTATATCTTGGATTAGTTCTTGTTATGAGGAGGTGAATATTTTTTTTTGAATTGCAGTGGATTCAGTACTTTTGTTTATGGATAATCATTTCTGGTGCGTGTTATTGTTTCATTTTATGTGCAATGTTATCCCTTCGGTTCGTTTGCTCTGTGGCAAGAATTTTTTATTTTATAATAGAGTTCAATCTTCAGTTTTTGAAGAATTGGTTGTCAATTGTCAATCAATCTCTAACTGATGTTTGAGCTTCAGCTAGAGATAACGGGTATAAAATACATCACTTATTTTAAAAGTGTACAAAATCGAAGTATATATGACTTCTCCCAGTAGTAAACTCCAAGAAATCTCTTACACATAAAAAGTGGTGCGTATTTTGTCGAGATGACAGTAAGCTTAGTTCTTTTGTGTGACTTTTAAACGCATTTCATCCAAATCCCCGAAATGATCGTTTAAGTCGTGATGCTTCATTCACTCACCCATGGCCTCTCATTAAAACTCTCTTTTCAGAAACACCTCTCAAAAAGAAAACCTTTTCGCTTCTAATTGTCAGCCATTGCGAGTGAACGTCGGTCTAAAAGAACACTCTTTCTTGGTTCCTATTTTAGGCTTTAACTGTCAATTGTTCGTGCGATGTCGATCGATTGCAGCAAAAAAGTGGGAGTGCATGTTGTGATTGGCCTTTGCACGCATGTTCAGCACATGCAATCAACAAGAAGGGGCCAGCCAATAGCGTCATTGAGATCAACTAACAAACGTTCTCCGTCTGACAGACTTGCCAATCACTAATATGCGTTTGCTGACAAATGGTAATGGATTCTGAAACTAACGAAAAAATTTCACGTTACAACAGCCAAATGACAACACATCCATGTGATTAAATTGAATCACGACAAATTTATGGGATAAAATCCATACTTAAAAATGATGGAGAGGTGGCCATTTAATCCCAAACAAAACGACGCAATCACTGGCGTTTCTTTCATATTTTTTTCCGGGAACTGGTTTCCAGGCAAAGACATTCCGCGCAATGTTTGGAAACAACGATGACGGCAGGAAGAATTCCTTTAGACGTATTTAAAAAGATTGTTGGTCAACGAAACTTGTACAAAAATGTTCATTATGATTCAGTGCCGGGAAAACTGATGGAATCTTGAGAAATATCTTGCATCGTTAGTATACTTAAAATTTCAACTGTGTAAAATGTTTAATAGATTTGTTTGCATTGCAAGTAAAAATACTTCTACCACATGTGATTTGCTTTGTATTTTTGTGAAGCAGAAGAGCACAACAATCAATTAAAGGAATTAATTTTTTTGAGAAAGAATTCGGAATAATTTTGAACCGAAAGTTTCGGTATTACTAAATTAGCGTATATACACTTTTATATTCAAAATTCTTGATTTATTCTTGTCCTTTATAGGAGTAGGCATATAACTAGTGATAAATTGTTCGAATACCTTTGAATAGATATTCGATGACACGATATTACACAACTTAATATTAGCATTTTCATATTTACTGTGCATTTCCTGAGAGATTTGGGTCAATGAGCACCAAGGATGCATAAGTGCAGTGAAATTCAGGGTGCTCATGAAAAAGATACTCATCGGTATCAACGATACAGATACCAAAGTTTCAAAATCGAAAACCAAAAGGATAAATTTCGAAATTTTGATGTCAGTAATGTTGATACCGATACATACGTATTTAATATGCACCATTCATTGCAACAATGAGTTCTTGGAAGCTAAAGAACTGAAAAGTCTTTTTTTGTAGAATAACTTCTCCCTTTATCAGAGACCTTCTTACATAATACATATTTGACACGAAAACCATAGTTAACCATACGTTCAATTTTTCAGGTATATTTGGTTTTTCGGTATGAAAAACATTTATAGTGGATTTTTACTAAATTGCTACATCACACTATGTAGTCTTTTAATATCCTCTCATTGATATTATGAACATGTTTATGTTTTTACTATTTAGGTTACAACAAAGAATGAAGCATCAGATCTTTGATTCAAGTATATTTTCAGTAGAACTTTATTGTCAAATTAAAGTGCACATAAATGTTTTCGTAAATAATCTCAGACTCTGTCATGGTCAACTTTAAACTCCGTCAATTCGATGAGTCATTTATAATTACTCCATCCATTAAATATTTAGATGCGGTCGATGCCCTTCAGTGAAGGCAAATGGCATTCGGTGCGGTCACCGCTGTCTCTTCCGTTACTTCCATTTTCTAAATTGCTAAAGTTCATTCTAATAACAGGTATGCAGTCCTGAATTCAATGTTGGTATGCAGTGGAGTAGAATATGGCTACAGAAAAGAGTCGTTTGGTCTTTCTTGGGCACCTACCGAAGTTCCATGCATCTAAGTAAGTATGATATGGCAGATACATCTCTTTTTTGCCAACAAAATTCTCCAAGAAAAAAATTGCTTAGAGAGATTTTACATTTTTGTTCAAACATCTCATTTACCAGGCGTTACTTTCCTGAATGTGAAAAAATTAACTCAAACCTAATTTACGTTTGGTTCGCATAAATAATTTCCTTTTAGTTTCCACTTAACTAAAGAGCTGAAAAATTCATCTATTTTGAACGTTTAATGACTACGTGATAAAAACACCGTTAATTATAGCGTTGTAATGGATCATCACCTGCAGCTATAATGTTGGTCACACGACACGATTGCTTCTCTTGCAAGGTTCAGACATCGAGGGTCATCGAACGAACTTTTTTTCCTTTAAATAATTGAAGACAATTGGAGGTTCCCAGCGAGTTTAATTGGACAAAAATCAGGCCAGTGATCACTGTTAAATAACGTGTCTGATCGTGATATCTGTTTCCTGGTGCTAAAATAATTCAACTGCGTGGCTGAATGTTAATGTATTTTATTGAATACTCGCTCAGATTCAAAATCAATGCTATTAAATGTTCGTTTAGTTTCACCATCAGCGCTATTAAATGCTCTCTCATTTCCATCATCAATGTTATTCCACTGAGTTAATCATCAATATTATTAAACATTCACTCAGTTTCAATATTAATAATAATATCTATTTACTAAGTTAACACTAAATAAATTTTGCTCTGAAAGCCAATCCTCCATATTTTGCTCAGAAGTGGAAACGATATTGTGTCAGAAGTGTTGTCCTACGAGGTCACCACTCGACCACAGGTCACCACTCGACCACAGGTCACCACTCGACCACAGGTCACCACTCGACCACAGGTCACCACTCGACCACAGGTCACCACTCGA
>VCRD01000318.1:221426-250095 GCA_006783055.1 Trinorchestia longiramus
GTAACCACATGACCACAGGTAACCATTTGACCACAGGTAACCACTTGACCGCAGGTAACCACTTGACCGCAGGTAACCGCTTGACTGCATGTAATCACTTGACCGCAGATACAATACAATACAATATGATAAAATAGAATATGACAACAAAAATGAGCGATTTGGTCTATTCTTGGGTTTCTACCCAAGTTCCATGCCTTATAAAGTGAAGCCATCAATTATGCGTATTTACCTCAATCACGCACAGACATTTGAGTCATGTACACTCATCTACATTACGCTGAATGGTTTCTGTCCTTCACGCACGCAGCAATCATACACAAGCTCCAGGAGTCAAAAAGGATATGGAATCAGTACTTTATATTAGCTTTATATTCTTTTCCAACATTTATGGAGACGATTTTTGAATGTGTTCACAGTGCCAGCAAAGACGATATTTTCGGACAACTGGTTCCAGGTTCCGTTTTCTTCAAACTGGAGAGAAGGTTAAAGCTTGACCAACTAGTTTTTGACCATTGCTTCTGGCTCTCTCGTTATAGTTTGTGTCGAAAAGCTCTTCTAGGGTATCATCATTAAAGCCGTTGAGATATTTATAGGTCTCGATGAGTTGTCCTCGTAGTCTCCTTTGTTCTAGGGAGATAAGTTTAGGCTGTTGAAGAAACCTCTCGTAGCTAAGATTGCGGAGTTCAGGAATCATCTTCGTAGTTATATAAAGAATTTTCTTCATTTTGTTAGTCTCTTCGTAGGGAAGGAGACCAGAGTTGCACTGCATATTCTAAATGGAACAGGACAAGCACCTTATAGACCAGTAACATCTTGTTCTTTGACTGGTATTAAAAATTTATTGCAACGAAACCATGCATCCCGCTCGTACTTTTGGCGTTTGTTTCCACTTGTTTACATTGCTTGAAATTTTCAGTGATAATGATACCAAGATCTCTTTGTTACTGCACTGCTTCAATGGGTGTGTGATTCATTGTGTGTTGGAAATGCCGGTGATTTGCACCAACGTGCATTACTGAACATTTATCAACGGGGTAGCTCATTTGCCAGGCTTCGGTCCATTGTAGTAAGAAATTGAGGTTTCACTTAATAGCTATTAACCACTTGACCTCAGGTAACCGGTTAGGTGTATCGGACTTAGCATAATTACGATTTTTACGACTCACGAAAAGCTGTAAAAAATCAGAGAAGCTTGCAAAGATTTGTACTACTGTTTCTAAAAGCACAAGTGAATGTACAACACCTGACCTATTTAATAAATGAAATTTATATGAGTCATTGTTATGGTTGACTGAAAAGCTTAATAACTTGAAATTTTAACAACTATTGATTGATATTTTTATTTATTTCTTCATATATTTACTGTCCACTTCAGTGCTGAATTAGATATAGCAATGAATATCAAACAACCCTATACTAAAGAGTTGAAATAAAATGTTTATCTTAGGCTAAGTATTGAATTCTCAATGAAACGGTTATACTTGTATTGTAAGCATTGTGTTGCGGATACCAAAGACCCCGGATTAATACCAAATATTTTGGTTATTAACATCCTTCCCCTACAATATAGAGATTTTTCCAGACAGTGGCTTCGACTGGAAAATGATTGAAAAAATTCTTGACACTCATGAATTTTGTCATGTGCTGGTGTTCTAATTAATTTCCAATTTCACTAACATGACGCAAATGAATCTTGAATGTTGGTTTCACTGATATGCTCAAACAATTGAAATTTAAATCATTTCTAAACGGTAGCCATTTTTTCACCCACGTTCGTTAACATAAGGAGCAAAATTATAAAATATTTATTCGTGTACGCACGTCTGTTGTGTTAGTGTGCATGCAAAATTTAAAGCATTACCACGAAACGGGTAGAAAATTTAGAAAAGTTTGACGGTACATTCATTATCTCTTGGAGCTCTCGACGTATAGTTTCCCGTTTTTGAGGTGTTGACTTCAATATAAATGGTATGAAATACAAGGGGCCCCTACATAAGGAACAGAAATTGTATTATTACTTATAGCTATCTAGAATACCGATTACATGCCTAATACCAATGTTCTGTTACTCAATGCACAAATGATTGGGGCGTTTTAGTATTCTAGATACCAATGAGTGATAACAAAATTGAGGACAACTTCTTTAGGGGGCTACGCTGTATAAACTACAAGGTATGCATTGCTCCTAGTGGAAATATCGATGTTTTTGATCTTCAGATGAGTTGGTATTGCACCATGAAAAGTAAATTTATTAGCTTGGATGTGTCTGAACACGCAAAACCATGAAACTTTAACCTTACATATTTAATACACTGAAATATTCAGGTTCTGATGATACCACGGGCATAACTGAATAATTTATTTTATTGCATAGATCCTTAATTTAATCACTTTTACAGCGTGGAATTTCCACGGGTTCTATCTAGGCCATGTTTTCGGTAGTTAAAGTAGGGAATGGATGTTTTATATATATTCATGAAAAATATTCATTTAAAACACAATGATTCATCGTAAATCTTTAATACATTCATCTATTACTGAAGTTTTAAATTAGTCGAATCTAAACCGTGCAATTTCCATGGGAACTATCTAGTATTTTCATATTTAATGTTCGCTTATCCCAGTATATAAACTTCATTCGTTCATAGCAAGAGCAAGAACTTGGAATTAATACATATTCGTGCGCAATAGGTGTGAAACTGGGAGAATAATGATTCAAAATCGTGCCTCATTTCCCTACGTTCCTTAAGGTTCCTCGAAAACACAAAAATTTCATACCTGAGGATTCCAGTTTTCTGTTTCCTTAAATTAGGACTACGAAAAGGACAATAAGCTCAGTGTCTCAACGAAGTTCTAGCGACTGATTAAGTATTCGCTTAAGTTTCGTCAGAACAACACAGGTCTCAACAGAACACTACAACCTGAACAAAAGACTTGGCGAAACCTAGCAACACGTCGGACATTTGTCGTGGAAACGGACAGTCATGCAGAGTCACTTGCTGTTCAAAAGAGCGGAACAGGGCTCAGGTTTTTGAAGACGAGATTATGGAAAGAACGTAGGTTTTTCCGGAAGAGCTTTTATGTTGTTAAGAACATGCGTTTAGTGAGTCGTGGGTGTAGTTTATGAAAGTCCTGAGAAGGCTGCATAGAATATCGAGGGTAGGATGAAATTTTCATATTAGTACGCATTCATTTTCTGTTTCATTGTGCTTTTGGTCCGACTGCTATAGAAATTTTCACTCAAGGTCAGCAGGGTGACCAAGATAAGATGGTTCTTTAGGAGAATTCTCACAGTTTTCTAGCTTCAGACCTTCGAACACATGATGCTGCTGAGCCCAGGCATTGCTGCACCGGAGTACACACGGGCTGGCCAAACGATGTTAGATATGGGGTCAGTTGTGTCTTTCTACCTACATGTCATTTTAAAAAAAAGACTTCATATATTGCTTCCACTGTGCCCGAGTTGTTAGTGATCTGTGCTTGTGCTGCCAGGTCCTTGATTTCGAGGGTTCGAATGCTCATGTGGCAATTGAATTTTCTCTGCTTGTGACACAGGGACCAGGTACATTGACAGACTGACTTGACGTGAACTATTTCCTCAAACTTCAAGATTATTTCAACATGTCCTAAAAAGCCTTTACCTCACCTCGCAAAATGACGGAAACAGTAGCTGGAAGCATGATCACTAGTTTTAAGATGTTAGTATTAGGAATTGAAAACCCATATACCTCATGTATACCTGAATGGAATAAAGTTTCTTTTTTATTACATTATAGAGGTCGAACTTTATGAGTGTAGGACAGAAAAATCGAAGAATCATGCATGAAAGATTTTTCGGTCCTTACGTATTATCGGGAGGACCTTTGATTTTTACTTTTTCTTTTTTTTCACAGGGTTTGTTGGTTAGGTTAGGTTAGGTTAGGTTAGGTTAGGTTAGGTTAGGTTATTTTATTGTTTTAACCGTTTCAATAAATAATTTACTTTACTTTTTGAGTCGTTTTTTTAAAGGTCCTCCCGATAATACGTAAGCACCGATTTTTCCTTTACTCATATGACACATCCACCCTTTTAAAGCTTACGGCCATCGATAATTTATTCCCAGCCATCAGCGGTTATGACCTTTTCTGATAACGAGTGGTCCAAATTCATGATAGTGCACAAAAATTCACTTTTTCTTTCGCTTAGTAATTTTTTTTATTTTATTACCATAAATGTGCATGTTAAGCACCGAATCTAAATCAGAATCTTCACAGCAGCAAGTATTAATCTTCCTCTGTTCATACTCAATCTTCCTCTGTTAATCTTCCTCGGTTCACACGAATGAAAAAATCGACAGTGGTTGACTGGGAATGAACAAATGTTATAAGTGCACCACTGATCACATTCAGAGCACAAAACTGTGATGGATTTTGAGTATCCTGGGTGCAAGCTCATTGAGGTAAACGACTGGTCAGCTGCAGGGCACAACTGGCAGTATTTTGAGTATCTAGGATACAAGCTCATTGAGGTAAACGACTGGTCAGCTGCAGGGCACAACTGGCAGTATTTTGAGTATCTAGGATACAAGCTCATTGAGGTAAACGACTGGTCAGCTTCAGGGCACAACTGGCAGTATTTTGAGTATCTAGGATACAAGCTCATTGAGGTAAACGACTGGTCAGCTTCAGGGCACAACTGGCAGTATTTTGAGTATCTAGGATACAAGCGCATTGTCTTAAACGACTGGTCAGCTTCAAAGAAAATAGTGATGTTTTGAAGTCTCCTGGAGGAAAAACATAGAGGTCAATTCCTGAGTTCTTTCTCCAGAAACTGAAGGATGGAAAATCCTAGTGGTCTGAATTGAATTTCTGTATTTTATTGTTATGTTTACTGGGGCTTGTATGTGTTTACAAGAGCACCTCAATTTTACAGGTGCTCGTATTTATTGTAACATTTTTATCTATAACATGTAAATACCCTCATTGGAGACACCATTTTTGCTCCTGCGAAAGTCGTATATTTTTCTAAAATTGGTTTGTCGCTTGGGCAAATATAACGATAGTAGGTGTCACCCAGGTAAAATTCATGTGGTCCACTTAGGCATTCCTTCTTCAACTTTTGTTCATTCTTACAATCAATTCTAGCGTAAACTTCGAACATTTTGAAGAAGTGTTCGTGTTCGGGAATTCTAAATAAAAAACTATGCAATACTTTTTATTTCCTCGTCTGCTGCTCGCATCCCTTCAGATGGAAGTGAGTTCTAAAGCCCAGTGACTTGCTTCTCTGAATGCCTTTGTTTGGGGTCTTATGAAACAGGCATTATTTCTTCTGCATTTCGATGCAATTTTCACGCTTTGCTACTAAAAGGAAACCCTATGAAGCCATGATGCGTTGCTCAAGATAGCGTTTTTATATATTTTCCTGTTTTTTACATGAATGTAAAACGAAATGTTAAACGACTGGTTAAACGAATGCAACTTAAAGATTCGGCAAAAAAATACAGCAAAAATACACTGTATTCTTCAAAGTCAAGTTTCTTAAATAAAACTAGCTCACATCAAGTGCAATTAGGAAGTGGTAAAAAAAGTTATGTGTGGCAAAAAATTAAAATAGATCTAAATGCAAAGATGCAGCGATTTCTTGTAACGCATGATAGTTTTTAACAAATTCGAAGTATTATATATCATGGACGGCGGGACAATAATTCCAACCCAATATTCAAGAAAAAGACTCATCTGAGCATTTATATTCATGAACAATGCGTTACTCATTTACAACTCAAACATCAACATTTACGTGGAAATCTTTCCAGCAGGAAGCAGTGATTGAGGTTCATATGATGGATGTCACAGGAGCTATGGAGGCATCAGGAATATATATTAAATACCCTTCAACTCTCATAAAATTCCTGCAATCTGTTTGAAAATTTTTTTCTGACCATATAAAAATATTTTAAAATATTTTTCTCTTGTAGTAATTATGATAATAATAATATTACAAATTAATGCTAATGACAAAACTGGCAAGAATGGAAGTACATTGTTCAGAACAAATGGCCAACATAATCATAGCAACAAATTTATATTCATAGTATATTCTTCAGATATTATAAACGTTCATAACGCAATAGTTATTTTTTACACATCAGTGTTCTTTTTTAAATATGTGCCAGCAACATTATTGATTTTCAAGGAACATGGAGCCGACAGCTAGGAGATTACTGAACTTTATTTCCTGTCAAAATTAGCGGTGATTTAGGAAATGAAACTTTTTTTTTTTGTAAAATATTTATTCAATAATTTGATATAAAGTCTATATAGAACTTATAGAAGTACAATTGTAGGTATCACAGAAAATAGTGTACAAAACTGCACAAACTACTATCTTCACAAAAATATAATTTCATAGGCCTACTATGAGCAGCAATAGGAACTTCCCTACACTCAATAGGTCCAAATTCTACACTAAGAATTTCTATAATTTTTTTGACTGTTCTCTGAACCAGGATTGCGGAATGACATCCAGAAATATGCGGCAAGATCACTTAATTTAGTAGAAGATTGAATGCTGCCTTCAATAGCAATACTACAATTGCAATACTGCAATAGCAATACTATGACAATATTCCTGAGATTGAAAACTGCAATAATAATACTACTATTACTATACTGCAATCGTAATCGTACAAATGTAATGTAACAATGAGAAAATTGCTATAATATTGCTACAAAAGTTACACTACAATAGTAATACAGCGATTGCATTACTACACGAGTAATACTACGTTAGTAATACTGCGATTGCAATACTACGAAAGTAACACTACGGTGGTAATACTGCGATTGCATTACTACACAAGTAATACTACGTTGGTAATACAGCGATTGCATTACTACACAAGTAATACTACGTTGGTAATACTGCGATTGCATTACTACACAAGTAATACTACGTTGGTAATACTGCGATTGCAATACTACGAAAGTAATACTACAAAGGCATTATTTGTCACAAAAATTTCCCATGGCTGAAGTGCGAATAACATTCTGATACTTAATCATACCAATGGTATTATTGAAGCAATTTAATATCATTATGTAACAGTAACTACACATGTACCATGATGTTTTTGAATATTCAATTATTATTAACCTCAATTAGTTGTTCATTCCAATATTTTTCGGCTCGTGGGTCAATACTGGAGTTAAATAATTTTGTTAGAACGAATATTCACAATTTCACTAAAATTTAATTATGCGTACAATTTTATTAATATTCAGTAAAATATTTCGCAAATATTACATTAAATATCCAATTCCACCAATATTCAGAACAATATTTCACAAATATATCATTAAATCCATAATTTTACTAGTTTTCCGTGAAATGTTCACTAATTTCACTCTCCCATGATATATACGTTCATTGGATGTATAATAAACGATCCAGCTGTTGGCTAAAACTGGTTATACCTTTTCTTTAATGTGGCAACATTCAACTTGAATAAATTATGTTTTCAATACCGATAGTACATAAATTGCTGTGTTTTCATGTATAGTAAATACAAATACAGCACTGTGAATATCCATATTATTTGAAAAAATGGCTTTGATTTTTCTGCGATGACTAGAATGCAAAAGGTTACTAGTTCGCATGCTAAATTCTACAATTAGTTTGATTACGATTCTCTACAGTGAGAAAAAACTTCATTTTGTAAGTGCTGCAATAATTATCGTCAGAGAACTACTGTAAGTTAAAGTGTATTTATGATTGTTGGATTTTCATATTATTTGATGTTAAAAAATTAATATACTAGGACGAAGTTAGGGGCTCATTTTTTCAACAAGTTTGAGGCTAAAAATAGTGATTCAGAAAAAGCCACGAAAATACTCCAGTTAATTGGTAAATCAGAATAAAACTCTTGATATTTTCTGCCAAACAAAGCTCGTACTGATACTCTCACTTATCTGTTCATTTATTGGTTATGGTTGTCAACTTTGTATTCATAGCTCTCCGCCGTTGTTTGTCCTCATATATTTTGGTATGTTTTTTCATACCAATTCATTAATTACATAGAGTGTGTTTTTTCGTTTCACTGTATCATGGGATGGTCTTTTTTCATACCTATTTATTTATTTATTTTTTAAAGAAAGTCCGTTTTTCGTCTTCAGTTATTATGATATGTCCTTTCTTCGTCCTTATTTATTTATTAACGAAATCCGTTTTTTCCCTATGTTATCAAAGGTTGAATCATTTAACGAAATTATTACTTATGATCCCGTATCAGCTTAGGATGAGCCATAGTAGGTCTTTCTTATAGAATGTTTTAAGTGTCCATAACATAGCTTATGGGACCATACCATAGCTTAGTGGGTCCATAACATGGCTTAGTGGTTCCGTACCATAGCTTAGTGGGTCCATAACATGGCTTAGTGGGTCCATAACATAGCTTAGTGGGTTCAAATACAACAGAAAACGAAATAATTATGACTACTACTGCATCCCTCAAAATGAAAACTACACTGCCTACAACTCAGTCTTTAGTAGTAAAAGATTCCATTCATGTCGTATGAATATGAAGAAATTATTTTGCCGTTAATGAAAAATAGTTCATATTCATATTACATATCTTCTTACCGTAGGAATAAGAGAAGAGAGGTCGTTTAGTACCAAATATTAAACTAACCAACTCTGATTTAATTATTTAACTATTAAATAAAGAATCTGGCCCTGAAGAGATCAAGATAAACACATTTAAATCATCATAAGGTCATTTTTGGTTCACCGTAATGCCCTTAATTTCAAAGTTTTAGGATTTCTACCTAGTATTTAAATAATACCATAACTAATGCTTCAAATACAAAAAATCTAATGCTGCAAGTACATTTTTCATGAAATTTTTTCTTCAGTCATTATATCATATTTTTGTTCAAATTCAAGAGCCACTTGAAAGACTCTTGTCATTTAAAAACCGAAATTAAGAGACATGCATCAATAACGTACCAGTAATAATAATTATTTATAATAGCAAGACATGTGAAATTTTGATTATATTTAAAAATTATGAAAATATAGCTTTTTATTTCCCGTTGCGGAAGACATGATTGATACGTGCCGGAAGCATGTGAGAATATTTTACATAGAACATAACAATTCATGTTTCTTACGTGTCAAACTTAAGAATGTAAACACGTTTTTAATTTGAAATTGGAATTTCAATGCATAATTCCCTAAAATTGTGAATTTTCGCGCTTAAGGAACGTGAACACAAAACACAGGTATAATATCAACTAAAATCTTGCTGGCATTCGGCAGTGAACTGATTCAGTATCGACAATTATAAACCAAGGATATAACTTGTATAAACATTCGTCTGTACAACAAATACAATAAACAAAATATTCAGAGCCTATTTCATCTGAAAGAGCAAAGCAAGTTGAAAAAAATTGTCATCGATACCAGGGTAAGGATGCTGGGAGATGTTCTCTCGGTTCTGTTCTGCAAACTGCGTCCTGAAACTGGAAGAAGAAATTCCGTTTGAATTTTACACCATATACAGGGTGGCCTATAAGTTACTGATCCTTCTAAAACGTCAAAACTATAACACTAGTTAACATGGATAAGTGTTAACTATTGGTAGTATGAATACACAAAAAAACTTGAAATCCCCTCTTCAATATAAAAGTAACTCCATCTATCTACCATTCTTAGCTTTATAGGTAGAGCATTTTTAAAAGGGTCAGTAACTTATGGGCCACCCTGTATATGGGTCACGAAAGATACGTCATATAAGGTATTAAAAACGTTTTCTGGATAACTTAAGAAAGATTCTGGCTTTGGGAACCTTTATTGAGTGATTGGTAATGACTATTCAGTGGACTATAAGAAATCCTTTTCAAAGTACCTTTATTTTTACTATTTTCTATTCGCTTTACTCACCAGCTTCAGCTGTTGCAGGTCGCTGCATGGCATCTGAGAGAAAAAGGTTTAGTTACATAGTCATCAACATTGAAGAACAAACATCGGTATTATTAGTCTGAAAATTAAACATATTTTTGAGTATTCGTATTTAAGTCAGTCACTTTAAGTACTTTTATGCGTACTAGGTTTACACTAAAATTCACAGATTTGAACCTGTTCATAGACTTTTTCATCGGTATGTGATTCAAATTTTAATTACAAATTTATAGATCGATCAAAAGAAGCCCGAATTAAAAACTGTACGATGTAATTCCAGGAATCATATTTTCCAATACCGGGAATTAAGGAAGCGACTTTATCTTCAACTCTAGGAATTAAGGAAACCCTCTCTCTTTGATTCTAAAAATTTAGCAGATCATTTTCTCTTAACTCCAGGAATTAAAGAATCACTATATCCTTAATTCTAGGAATTTAAAGAACTGTCTCCCTAATTCTTGGAACCATCTACGTATATAATACACAGTGTATCTCCATCTCTCTCTGTCTTTCTTTCTCTCTAGCTTTCTATCTGTGTGGGTCCGTCCCATTTCTTCCAATTTATTACTGCTGAAAAATTATTTATCTGAAATAAAAAATGGGCATAAATGTATTGTACGAATTCTATTGTGGGAACCAAAGGCACTGGATTGCTATAAATTACGCGATTTTTCCCTGTTGTTAGCCTGTTTCTCCTACATAGCCATGTTATCGGTAAATAAGATACAGAATGGAAATTCTTTATATGCTCATGAAAAATATTCATTTAAAACACAACAATTCGTCATCAATCTGTACTACATTCGTCTTTACTATAATTTTAAATTAGTCGAGTCTAAACCGTGGAATTTCCACGGGAACTGTCTAGTCATCACATAATTATAGGACTTGAGGAAACCACGAACAATAAAGTTTTCACCATTAATGACCTCACCTGGGTAGTACAGAAGCGTCTCTTCGAGTCTGTAGCTTGTGCCTGGAATCGAGAGAACGCACTGGAATTCTGTCTCTCCAAAAAGCAGGCTGTCGAAGACAGGAGCCTCCACAGCCAAATGGTAAAGATTTGTCTGGACGTCGTAATCTTTCTGCTGAGTTGCATGCATTGGTATGCGACTGAACGGAAAAATGAAAAGTATTGTAGTAACATATTTTTGCTCGATGATGTGCAGAGAATTCGTCGATATCTCAGGGATCTTAGGCTATGATCGTTCACCTTCCACAAGTGTGGGTGGAATACTTCAATAATGGATTTTTATTACACGATGCACTGAAAATTCATCGACATATCAAAGCTACCTTACGATTGCCTTGATCATCTATCACAAATGTGTTTGAAAATATTATTAAAATGCATTTTTTTCAACGGTGTACAGAAAATTCACTAGCGGTTAAGAATAACTTCAGTATCGAGTAGTTCACTTCTCACAAACGTGGGGGATAAATTAATGTTCTATAATTGTCTTCAATTTTATTAATATTGAATGAATTTGAAATAGTGTACGTCTACTTTTTAACCATCGTATCTCTATAAAAATTCCTCCTTGCAACTTAAAATTGAATCTTTAGTAAAAAAATTTGATACATACGCCCTACTCACTAACATTACCAAACAATGCAAAAAGAAATTGCGGAATGCTGAAAAAAATTCATTTATACGCAAGTTATTGTAAGTAAAGACGCATTTAAAAATTAGAGAACTAATGCAATGAAGTCTCAACTGACTTTTGAGTGGTTGTGTCAGTTCTGTAGAGAGCAATGCTTGGCTCCGGAAAAACGTTTCGGCCTTCACAAGCTATGATGATCTTGCCGTCCTGCTTCGGTTTGGACATTTTCAGGTCAAATTCAGAAGCCGGGGCTGTTGAAGAGAAGATAAAAAGAAAAGTTTGAACGGTACATGCTTGCTTTATAAGAACAAGGTGCCGATCATGAGGAAATTAGCTTAAAGATGGCCAGGCATTGGAAGCGCTGTATGACGTGAAATGAGCGTGTGCTATACGGAAAAGAAATGCATATACATGTAAACTACATTGCAATGTATCGTACAGTATAAACGCATTCTATACTAGAAAGAAATCCGTAGATAAATACATCTTACCGAGTTGATCAAAGCGTGAAGAAATATTGAAAAAAAAACATAATATTTTTCAAACAAGCAGTTCCCTTCAACGTATATTAAAACCAAATGCATCATCTTGAAATTATTTTCCCTCAAGCCTACTGATTCTTCTTCAACTCATTCAAAATACTCAGAGTAATCAGCCGCTAACGAAAGTAAAGAAATCATTTCTTTTAATATACCTATGCACTCCAAAAAATCAGTATCTGTTTCAAAATTGAACGTTGGGAAAAATAACTGCAGGAATTTAGGAACTCCACGAAAAGAATAAAAGTTATCATTTGAGTTCGTGTTTTAAATGAGAACAAACGCCTGTTATTTGGCTAAATATACGTCAATTCCAGGAATCTTTGGTAACAAAGACCTTATTAAATTGTGAACTCTATACAGTAACAAATTTTACATTGAAAACGACTGCATTTCTCATTGAATAGAGTTGAGATAGAAGCTTGTGTGATCTTCTGAACTAACGAACCTAATGCTTAACAATGATCATGTGTTCAGGAACTCCAATGTTCGAGTACTCCAAAAAAGAATTTTCTCTTTCTTTTGAAAGCAAATGAAATTATGCTAGGGACATAAAGAGCAATGTCTATTTTTGTACAATCCCAGTCATTACGGTATTTAATAAACTTGAATGAACCATTGCAAGGCCTTTTGAAGGTATGTAAACTTACATAGCGCATTTGGAAGTAGAATTTAATTTAGAGAAGTTTGAAAAATAAATACTAATTGGAATTGAAAGCACCATTGTTTTGGTAAATTTTGTTCCGATAGCTGCTCCTGAGTTTCATACATATGAATCGTTCCAAAGTTACCATTTCATCAATAAAATTAATGCATCGCTTTCATAAATTCCATTTGACAAATGAGAATCACCTACGCGTTATACGAGTATCACGAACAGACAACATGCATTGAGTAGAATTTACGAATGCCCTATAGATTAACTTCCCTGATTAATTTATCAAACCAAATAACAAATTTAGCTCTGTTATCATAATCAAAATTTTATGCGTAGGAGAACATGTAGGAAAGACAATTTCAAATCAAATTTGAGATTTCTTCACATGAATTCATCACAGATGATGACAAAGAATGCGTTCAACACACTTATGTGTCTCAAGTGAAAACAGAGGAGTAAATAATCTGGTACAATTGAATAGAGAATTTTAGAAATAACTCATTTCGATTTCAATCTCGTTCAACTGTTCGTAATTCATATACTCGACTCTGCAAAACGCATGCAGTCAAACATAGTAATTAAAATATATGTGGGATGACTCTGTCATAATATGGACAGAAACAGATAAAACGTTCATAATCCAGTTCTTATAGAATGATTGTGAAAAATATTATTGAATAGAATAGAATAGAATAAGGCAAGAATAGAATAGAATAAGGCAATAGGAACGAGCCGTTTGGCCCATTCTTGCTTCAATACCGAAGTCCCATACCGTCTAAAAGTAAATCCATCAGTCATGCACGTACACCTTAACCACGTAAGTCAATTTAGTCGTGTGCACACATATCACTCACGCACAGGTGTTTATGTCACGAGCATTTATCTCAATCATACATTAACCTTAAGGAGTTAGGGACATAGTTAGTAGGATGTAATACTGGGGGGGTTCGTAATCCAAAATTTATCGAGACGATTTTTGAATGCGTTCACAGTGCCAGCAGAAACTATGTTTTTTGGCAGCTGGTTCCAAGTTGCGGCAATTTTAACGGGAAAAAAGTTCATAGCTTGAGATGTCTTGAAGTTTCTCAGTAATAGTTTTTGACCGTTATTTCTGGTTCTTACGTTACCGTCTCTTTCGAAGAGCCCTTCCAGGGTAACATTGTTGAGGCCATTTAGATACTTAAAGGTCTCAATAAGTTCTCCTCGCAGTCTTCTTTGTTCTAGGGATATAAGTTCAAGGCGTCGAAGACGTCTTTCGTAGCTGAGACTGCGGAGTTCTGGAATCATCTTCGTTGCTTTCCGTTGTATTTTTTCCATTTTATTAATATCTTTTTGTAAGGTAGGAGACCAGAGTTGCACTGCATATTCTAAATGAGGCCGGACTAGCGCTTTATAGAGCGGTAATATTATTATGTTCTTTGACTTGTATTCAAAGTTTCGTGCAATGAAACCAAGAATCCAGCTCGCATTTTTGACGCTTTTTTCCACTTGTTTGTCATGTTTGAGATTTTCAGTGACAATGACACCTAGATCTCTTTGTTGCTGGACTGTTTCAATAGGTATGTTATACATCGTGTGTTGGAAATGCCAGTTATTTGCACCAACGTGCATTACTGAACATTTTCAATGTTAACAATGAGTGTACAGTTTTTCCTGGTTTATAATGAACGATTGAGTTCTTCAAAGAATAATACGAGCCGTACACTACACTAAAGTCAATTATTGAAATGTGATCATGTTGCCCTTCAAAATATTCTAGTGAATGCGATAAACTTTTTCCTATATGATTTCAAAATAGGTGCTATAAAAATCATGACAACAATGGTAACGTAATAATCGTGCCAAAATATCGTGACACAGCAATGATAACGAAACATTCGTGACAAAGCAATGGTAACAAAAAATCGTGACAAAACATCGTGACTCAGCAATGGTAACAAAATAATCGTGACAAAACAATTGTGACACAACAACAGTAAAAGAATAATCGGAACGGAACAATGCACACAAAACAAATCGAGTTTTTGCCATGTTTAGGTAGTTTGTATAAGAAATCAAAATCCTAATTTCAAGTCAACTCTTATCTTTGCTCCTCTCGTGTCGACACAACCGAGTTGATCTCACTCAAATTAGCGCACTTACTGTACACGATGAACTCTCCAGTGGCAGAATCTTCAGCTTCATAGGTAGCGACTCTGCACGTATAGGTACCAGCAAGTTCTGTGGTAGGTGTCACAAAAGCAAGCGCACTGTGAGCTTTCAGGAGGTCTGGAGACGATTTGTACCTCAAGTCTAGACGCCCTCGTAATATTCCAAGGGCCTGAAGAAAAATAGGATTTCATTTTCAACAACGTAGAATTAAAATGTAACAGCGATATGCGATTTTTGTAGCAGTGTGTGACGGTTTATAGAGTGAGATCACTTTGCTGTGTTCTGAGTGCCTGAAGAAAAATGAAATTTTCTTTTCCATAATGCCGAAATAAAATATAGCAGTGGTGAGGGATTTGTTTTACAGACGTCGATAGAAATGTAAAAGATGTGTGGGATTTTCTGCGAAGGTCGGATGTCTAACACTGTCTCGTAATATTTCAAAAGCCTGGGTAAAATCGTTTCTTTTGTCAATAATGTCTAAAATATACGTAATAATTGTCATACATGTACATGTCATGCATCAAATGATATCATATGAGCGATCATCTTTGATTTGAAATCCTTACTATCGCTAAATTTTATGACGTTGTTTTCAGAAATCACATTCATCAATTAAAATAATCAAACTGCAGTAATCTCCTAACCTAAATCAGCATTTTATTAATAAAGTACGGCATCTGGGACTAGGCTACTCCTTTAACTTGGAAAATATTTTACGGTTAGAACACTATATTAATAAATAAAGTCCATGATGAGATGTACTAAATTTCCCGTGAAGCATTTTGTAATCACAGTATACAGTTATCTCAGCTGGTCCACAACGCTCTGCTATCCGCTTTGAAGATTCATCACTGCCCTATGGACCACCTGATGTTCGAAAAGGATTAAGTTAGTAAGTAAGTGCACCGCTATCTACCCCTGTAAATGTACTTACACCCATACAATTACGGTACTGTATGAAGAAAAGGTACCTGAGGAGGGGACCCGTAGATCCACTGGTACACGGGCCGTGGGTTGTGCCCGTGGTACCACTTGACTACAAGACCTGACTCCTCTCCCATGGGTATGATGTAGTGACAGTCCAGCACGACCAAGGGGGAGGACCCATTCACAGCTGCCCTCCCCCCTACCACGCCAAGCACCTGCAGCCCCTCCACACGAGCTGTTGGGGATAACATGAGTCATAAATAAGTAGCTAATAGGGGAATTAATGGGTAAGTATATAAATAAATGTATAAATAGTTAAATGAACGAGTAAAGAAATAAGTAGATAAATAAACGAACAATGAATAAAGTGATAAATGAATGAATAAATGCATCAGTAAATAAAACAGAAAGAGGTAAATTAATAAGCTGATGAATTAATACATAAATGAGTAACCAAATGAATACATATATATTAAATACTGGAATAAATCAATTAACTTATCTCGATTTGTCATATAATAACGCTAATAACTCATTATTTGTCATCGTAAAACAACATCTAACACGAACTCGAACATTGAAAGTTAGTACAATAGAAGGCAATAAAAATATCATTTACACAGAGAAAAAAGTCTTTCTCCAGTGAAAACAACGTAAAAACTTGAAAAAAAAAATTTGGTACATTGTGTTCCTCATAGCTCACATATAACTCGGTTTCTAATTCTTCACACAGCTTAAGTAACATACAAAGTGGTTTTAAAGTGGACAAATGTTAAATATATGTGTTTCATGGACGGTAAAACATTGCACAGAAATGTTACCATAAGTTTCAGTGCTTGTACAAGCAAGGCTGTGGAATTGGAGTCGGGTAAAAACAACTGTTAAAAAGTCGCAGTTGGATTTTACAAAACTCAGGAGTTGGAATATGAGTCGAAGGATTGAGGCTCTAACACTACAGCCCTGGGTGCAAATGAAAAATCGTCGTATGCGACACAATCTGACGGGCGGAAACGCGGCACACAAGCCCCGTAGATTTATCTCTGCAGAATTTTGCTTGTCAACCAGGGAAAAAATTTACATACTTATGAAGAGGATATCATCGCCCTCCGGCAGCACATCATTGCCAGAAATGAATGTTTTGCCATGGCAAAGGAGTAATTTGCGTTTTTGAAAGGTTGAGTGAACTGAGAGAGATAAAATTGCTGACTTTTTTAATGAAAAAGTTTATGTAAGCGTACTCTTATCTAGAACAGGAAATGCACATTTTGCCATGTGCTTTAATTGTGATTTTGTTGTGAGAGGAATTGGTTTCAACAAAACATTCATGTACAAATTTATTCCATTTTTTATTTTGACAACGAAGCTGTAGATACTCTGTCATAGATTGTACAAATTTTCCAGAAATACTCTTCATTGAGCAAACAAAAATATGTGAGTATCTGCAAACTTCAAAAGATGAAAATAATAAATAATAATTCACTGCACTGGCAAAAAGAGTAGGAGAAACAGAAGTTATTTTTTATATAGGTAATATCTATATATATATTCTTTTCTTTTTTAGAATATTTTCAGTGTATTATTCTTCACTAAAAATATTATTTTCTCATCCTTATTTAAGGTACACACTTGTGAAAAATCCACGTTTTTATCATGTGTGATTGATCACCTGTGTTTAATTTCAGTTAAATTCAGAATTCAATTTCAGTGTTTCTATTTCAGTCTTTCAGTCACATCTTTAACATTTCCTTTACTAGACTCTTTCAAAAAATACACTTAATTCTGAAATTATAATCTTTTCATTTTCATTAGTTCAGTCTATAGCATATAAAATTTACGGAATAATTTTTTAACTACAGAATGTTGACGCAGCTGCAGTACAAACGTCCACTTTCCAGTCAACAACCAACAAATAACATTCACAAAGAATCACGTACACCGCTAGCCTTCTATTTTCGATATTAAGAGCGCACTGTGCGTGTATTTTGAGGTCATCAAAAACCAAAAGCATTTCTAAGTCTGAATATTTCGTGCAATTAAAATGATGTACGATTGTACTTTAGGAACATTGCGTCGCGCTTAAATGCCGGCTTATAATTATAATGTTTGTCAACTGATAAAATGGCAGCGTTAGCTATCAAATTAATTCCCTGGAGACAATGGCTGTAGTGTTTGTTCAAGCAGCTAATCATTGTGGTCTGCATAAATTACCTCTCAAAAATCAGCGATTATATTGCTTATTCCTACGTTCAACTTAATTAAAATTCATTTCAAACACAGATTATCAAATTTTACCCGTTACGCCGTGACCTTTCGAAAATTACGCCGACTTTCACACGCATTTAAAATAAATGGAACGCATTAAGAATGCCAGGTTCGTCCGCAGCGCAGTCATCATTCGCGATGATTGTTGATCAGGACGTGGGAGCATTGATTGCTGCTCGCAAATTAATGATGATTCGAAACATAAATTAGATCAAGCCTCCAATACCGTGGTTATGGGCCGGGCAATTATGTTCTGTGTGTTTCTTTTTTAATTTCTCAACCCTATGGAATTGTTTAAGCTCATTACGTTTTAAAATTATCAAAAACTATCTGAGCATGTCACTGAAAAACTAAACCGAACAATAAAAGTGAAGCGGTTCAATGTTACCAACATTATAATGAGGCTGAAACAATGCGATAGAAATTACAGTTACATTGAAAAATCGTGAAGCTATCATTGAAGCTAAATTCCCCCTACCGGAAAATATGCATCCATACACACCTAGAATGACATGAATGGTTAAAATCCCTCCGCGCAATTACATGCATATGGCACCGAATTTTGAGACCGTTCCCTGTGATTATGTAGCATTTAACACATGAAAATTTCTGCTCGTTGGCCATTATGTATTCATGAGTGTGTTAAACGATGGGGCAGTGACGTCACTCGAATTATGCAGAGCACAAATCATCTTTTTAATTTTCGGTGAAATTATGACTTATTTTGTGATCAGCCATACAATAGCCGTTTTCTGTGGTTAATGTGTAGTCATTTAGGAAAAATGTTGTGGATATAAATTGAGCCCGACATAATTGTTGAAGGAATTGTCAGTACTCCCTAGATCTTTCAAAAAAGTAATCTTATTTAGGGATGGACATTTATTTTCAACAAGAAATTAGCTTGCAAATTACACTTACGTACAATATGACGGGTAAAGATTTTACTCAAAAAGGTAAGTGCGAATGGAAAAATGTTCCATTTCAATTCACTAAACTGTTTGAATTGTAATTTAAACCTTAAAATCCAGGTATTGAGAAGATGTGTTCAATGACTACCCTGTATTTTTCAAAATTAAAACAATTGAGATTTTTATGGATGCTTCTACGAACTTTGATTTTTAATGAATAACAAAGTGCTACTTTCCTACAAACATGCTTTTGCCTACAATCATCGCTTCAGACGCGGGAAAATGTGAAAACTTCACGTATGCAAATGCTAATGAAACCATGACAGAGATTTGCTCTGTAGTCAAATGATCTCACAGTGGTAACTATAGGATAACGTTAACTGGTATAGATTTAAAACCAAGGTTCAGTTTTATTAGAGGATATCTGTAATTGATTTCTATTAACAACTGAGACAGAGTTTTATTCGAAACTCCTTCACAAAATAGAATACTTTCAGACTATGCACAAGCAGAATGTACTCTCAGTTGATGTTGCTTCAAAAAAGAAAGCGCAGCAGAAACCGGACTCTGCGATCTACAGTTAGACGCGTAGCCTGCATCACCTCGACTGAAGCTATGGCAGAGTCCCACAACATGACTTGCCGGCACAGTAATTTAAGGTTGACTTTCTTCAATTATTGCTATCATTATCGACCTAACGATCACGCAATCTAATCAAAGCAGCTTTCACTGCACTGAAAAATAATGATCTACAGCTGGGATCATAATCATACTGATGCCCAACGATGCCTCTGAATGTTCTGGCCGGTATTGCAATCATCTAAATGCATGCTGACTAGACATCAATTTAGAACGCCTGGAAATTGATGCATCCGCTGGGATCCACTGGGTATTTATGTATCCTATTGCCTCCGCTGAAAATTATTGTATAAACTTCAAATGAATATTGATACTTTTATTCACTGAAAATTAATGTTTCCGCTTGTGCCAATTGGAAGTCGCTTTAGTACATGCTTGAACTCAATGTGCCACGGTCTTCAATGTGTATTTTATCTATCAATGCCACTGGGAATACCTACCAGTATTCACTTTAATTTAATGTCCCCACGTTTATCTACTGAAAATCAATGCATTCACATATGTTTACTGAAATTTACTCAAATATTAAAAGAAATCAATTTATTTACTTTTATCCACTAAAATCTAGTGCACTCAATCGTACTTATGATAAGTAGTAAATCAGTAAATCGCATTTAGTGAACTGATGTAGCAAGTTACATATACGAGAAACTGATTGCAGTAGAAGTTAGGTTGTGTGCATAAACCTAGGTACAGAACAACAGCCCCTCAATTTTTTTTTCTATTGGGCTTACGAAATTCATCAAAATCAAACACTGAATATTGAAAAAATTGCTTATTTTTACCGTGTACTTTATGCTTTTTTCGGAAGTTTTTTTTTCATTTTATCATTGAAATAATCAAAAATTTGGTAGTTAATTAAGAAGATAAACTGGATAAACGAAATTATTAAAATTTTAAAATGTAATGCATGTTTTTCGATGGAAGTTTTCTTCATTTTATCATTGCATTGATTGATAAATTTGGTATATAATTATATGACTGAACTAAAAAACGAAACCAAGCATCAAACTTAAGAAACTTTCCGGCCTTCCATGCTCTTTTTAGATCCAATTGAAGTGAAAACAATAACTTTCACAAGTCCATTGTAATTTCTACGGAAATACGTCATTTTCAATCGACTTTCCCACCGTTTTAGATAATAAATCATAAGCTGTCTCAATAATTTGTGTGATTTCAGATCAGTTGTTGATACAAGTGGACTCATTTTCAATTCATCTTCAAGATGTTCTCCTGAATACATAAAGCAGTTTCCTGTACAGTTAAGGCGCCCCATGAAACCAATGTTCTAACAAAATTATGGCAAATCATCACCAGACCCTGAAAACTCTCTGGGGTTATTTTGAGAGATGTTTTTCAAGGAATCAAACAGGAAATTTACGAATTAAAAGCCGCTAAGACGAGTCTTCCTCAATTTTGTGTTCGAAATCTGTAATTCCCTGGAGCAGGTGTTCCCGCTGTTGGATGCCATTATTTCGACGCAATTTACAGAATATTCAGGGCACACACCCCCAATTTCATGTAATTTAAATCATCAAATGAATTTGCAGTTTTTATAAATAGCTCAAATCTGACCTTAAACATGCTAGACACAGTGTTTCATTTTTTAATGGATGAAATCAGGGTTTTTCTTAGAAATTACAAAATTTTAGGGTATCTCATGGAAGTTGTTATGAAGATGATTTCATGAAAACTCTTACATTAATTTCTCAAATTCCTGTGCTTGCATTCTAGTTGCCTTTCCATTTCCAATTCATAATTTTCTAATTCGCATCAGCATTTTCGTGTTGCTTTTGTTAACAATTTTCAGTTCATAATTAAACTTCTATGCTTCGCTATTACAAGTTTTAGGAACATTCTAGGTCTAGGTGTGTGTCTATCGCAAGTGCATACGAAGGATGATCGCGTTCCAGAAATTTCCCATTCCTCATTAAACGTTTATGCGTTTCTATCACAAGTGTTTTCGAAGGATCAGCGCGTTCTAGAAATTTTGTGGAGCTGCTGCTGCCGTTGCTGATCCGCTGCATGGAAAAAATGCGGACAAAATCCTAGTCGCTGCTCCAGAGTCACGTGCTGCTGATATGGAGAACTCTTCACACGCTTTAAAAACTTAAGCGCAGAAATATTTCTAACAGAAGGTGCCATTCTGAAAGTTTAAAAGTAAAGAATATTTTTAACGAACTCTCCATGCACATGGATAGATAATGTTTGCTTTATCTCTCCATAGAATTGGGTCGTATGCTAAGTTCTGTTTGTTCATTCACACAGATGAAGCATGGAAATCATATGCAAATGGAAAAAATGTAACGAAGGAAAAGAATGTTTATATTCTCTCACATCAAAATGGTGGATACACTCACCGATCCTAAGTTATTGAATAGGGAAAAAATTTTTTACCCTGATCAGAAAATATTTTTACTTATACTATCACTGATTTCGAATGTTCATTTTCTATTTTCAATGTTGAATGGTCTGCTACCTTCACTAATTGAACATGAATGGGCAACACCTAAATCATGATTTTTATTATTTACGTCTTACACCTTGCCAGGACTAAGCAAAAAAAGCTTGTATCCTTGACAACGATTAAAAATTGTCAGAATTCTTGATATTACACACAAAATCGACGTAAAATCTGGACATGACCCAGAAAACGACATGTAATCTCAATGAACAAAAAACCACCCAAAAAAATTTTAAACCGAGAACCGGCTCGGATATTCTTAGAGAAGGTGAGGCTTTTCAGAACCCTCGCTCCTCCCCTCTCCCCCCACACACACACCCCATTAACAAGTGTATAACCAGAGCTAGCGTCCTGAACGTGCTAGTAGCATGAGACAAGGGATGATTGTTCAAACCAGCAATTTATGATCTCTCTGAATCAGAGCATCCTTTATGACTTCCGCTACCGAGAAGTCATGCACAGTTAGATAAGTTTCAGAGTGTAAACACACACAAAGTTTAATAGGGCTTACAATATATACATATGTATATATTTACATTTATGCATATACACATAGAATTATTATTTCAAGGTTTTTAATGCAATCTGACTTCCAGATTGACAAAGTGAGCCTATCCTCTTCATTTCGATGAAATTATTAATCTAGTATCAAAACGACAACGCATGTTTACATAATTTTAAAAATGACAGGTATCTGGCCGCAGATTGTCTATTAGACAATTATCATATTTTCTATGGCAAAGTGTTCATGATTGGTCAGGAAAAGGGATATTTTGTGCTGACATAACCGTCAAATTCCTGGATTGATTGGCATGTTAGGCTGATTGGCATGCTGGCGTTGATTGCCACGTTCGAGCTCGTGCCTAGACACATCAATCTTTCAACGTGGGAATCTCTGAACCCATTTTGGCAGAACCCATTTCGGCTGTAACCCATTTTGGCTCAATTCCTTTTGATTGAACTCGTTTACATTGAATTCGTTTTGGCTGAATACATTTGGCCTGAACTTATTTTGATTGATGCAATGTATGAGGAACCCATTTTGGCTGATCTCTTATTGGCTAAACTCATTTTGGCTAAATTTATCGAGGATGAACCCAATTTTGGCAGAACACATTTTGCCTAAACCTATTTTTCCTGAACCCCTTTTGGCTAAGCTCTGTTTTTACTGAACTCCTTTTGGCTAAGCTCTGTTTTTACTGAACTCCTTTTGGCTAAGCTCTGTTTTTACTGAACTCCTTTTGGCTAAGCTCTGTTTTTACTGAACTCCTTTTGGCTAAGCTCTGTTTTTACTGAACTCCTTTTGGCTAAGCTCTGTTTTTATTGAACTCCTCTTGGCTAAGCTCTGTTTTTATTGAACTCCTCTTAGCTAAGCTCTGTTTTTATTGAACTCCTCTTGGCTAAGCTCTGTTTTTATTGAACTCCTCTTGGCTAAGCTCTGTTTTTATTGAACTCCTCTTGGCTAAGCTCTGTTTTTACTGAACTCCTCTTGGCTTAGCCCATCATAAGTTCTGTGAAATCAGAAGCTCAATTTCGGTTGTCAAGAAGCATTTTCCACAGTGCGCAATTGCCCAAAGGATTTTGTCACAGCCAAGAATTACATTGCCCTTCGTTATTGCAACTTTGTCATTCTGAATGATGCTCTAAACGAATAAATTTCAGCTGATGAATTTTAATGATTTTTGGTAACAAATTATGACTTAGTATATGAAAAAACCAAAACTGAAAATTGTTCAGCTTAATTCACGCAATTGATACAAAATGTCAACTATTTTGTGATACTATAAACTGTGGTACTATGCTTCTGTTTTAGAAGTTGATAAATGATTTTTTTCGAGTTGTAACTCCTACCTTAAGAAATTATGCTGGAAAGCACGAAAAACCAAATCACTTTTAAGCTTTCGTAGATTCGTAGGTCACAAGATAAAAATCAACTTAATCAACTCTCAACTTTTGTGTATCCGTACGACAAAAAATGAAAGCAAACGATTCAACCTAAACGTTTCGTGTATTCGTAAACAAAGAAAAAGTTCCTTAAATTCAAATTTTAATTCGTTCAAATGCTAAAAGTTCAATAGAAAATTCAATTATACATAAAACTAAGTTCAGTAGAATTATTTGAAGATGTTCTTGAATTTGGAGTCACACTGAATGCTATGTCAATTTTCAGTTAATTGATCATTTTATCCTACATAAAAATATAGATGTATTTCTACTCACTCCAGTTCTTTTTTGTCATTGTGTTAATGTATTTTAGCAGATTGAATTTGATATCTTAATGTGTAAACGTATAATGGGTATTAATGTTTTTGGTGTATAAATTATCTATAATATTCTGTGTGTGTCTGTACAGAAAAACTTTAATAACCTTGTTATTTTCACCATCGGAAAATGCAACGTGTATCACTACATCAAAACTTTAACAACTGTAAATTTTTTCTGGGCATTGATTAAAAATTATGAGTACATATTAAAACAAATTTTTTATGCAAAATTCCTACTCCGATGTAAAAAAAAATATTCATATGCTCAAATTTTTCAAAATCGTGTTTCATACACGCCCAATAAATTGCAAGAAATAGCAATTAACGAAAGTGATTTAAGACTCAATTAGGACATTTTAATTAATGATTTAATTGAGTACTTCATTAATTAGGTTTTACTTTCATGAAAATCGAGGTGAAGGAAGTGCTCGGTGTAAACAGAAGAAAAGTATAATGAAAAATATTAGTATTTTTTTCTGTCTCTCAACACTTGGATATTTTCCATTTAAGTTCAATTATTACAAGCAAGGACGTTAACCCAAAAAAATTCTGAGGGTAAAATTTTCCGTTGCAAATAAAATCAATGAAATATTTTTACCAAGGAAAATCTACGGTCTCAAAAATCATTAAGCTGAAATAATATCAGACTGAAAATTTCCGTTTAAAAAATTTTGTATGGAAAGAATCAAGTCTAAAAATTCATGCTAGAAAAGACCATTTAGATAATTTTTGGATGGAAAATCCTCTGCTTAAAATATTATGGGCTGAGAAATTATAGCTTTGGAAATAATTCCATTTTTTAGTGTCAATTATTATTGTAAAAATGCGTAGGCAACTCACAGTTTTTTTAATTGGAACGTACATGATCTTGGAATATATTTGTTTATTCTTAAAATTTTATCGCTAAGGAAACGTAAAGAACAAATAAAACTGGCGGCTATAAAGGCATCTTTTAGAGCTAGTGGGACTTGGTATACAGATCTTAAGTTGTTTTTTCCACTGGAAACAATTCCGTGTGAAACTACAACTTGAAATACGAATGAAATTGTATTTCTTTAGAGAGTTAATTCTATTATATTTGCTTAGTGAATGACTTACCTTGGATTAGAAGGGCCAGGAGAATGGTGAAGATCATTGTTAGCTTTGTTTTCATTTGGGAACTTGAATACTGTTTTGTACTGAAACACAATTTACACACAGCAATACAAACACGTTTCGTAATACAGGGTTTAGCAGTTCTTTAGTAAAGAGTCAATATTGCTTAGTGTTCAGGTGTTTGTAAATAGGCACTATTTACGTTTCAAGAGATCAAAAATACTTCATATATTCGTGGGCCACAGCACGGAGATTTTCAACGCGCATCGTCTGATAGGCTGCACGAATACGGTAGCGATTACGCAACCTCCTACCTCAACAGCTTGTTACGTACTAAACACCTGCCGAAAAGATGACCGTGAGGGCCTCCAATTCCCTGCTGGAACATCCGACTGCGGTTGTCCGCCTTACGACAATCAAGAAAAAAACTTCAAACGACCCACATAAAAGCGTAGCGATCACAGACCTACGGAAAATGTCATTAGAGTAGCGTGAAAATGGGATCCTGTAAAACAATGCAAATAGATCACGTACGGAGGTGTGGTAATTTGAGCGTTGTGAAGGAATGCAGGTCTAGGAGATACGATTTGAAAATGCATGGGAAACCTGAAAAATGTTGAACGTTAATAAAAATCCAAAAGCATAGTCGTTAGATCGATTCAAAAAGATACGAAAGGTACGTGGACATCTACACAAAAAGATTGAAATACGTATGTTTCGGAATTTAATTATACAGTTTGGTCTTGCACTCAATGAATAAAATTGCCTAGTGTAAATGGGCCATTGTTTACCCTCAAACTATTTAAATTCCTACCCATTTGAACATAATCAATGAAATAATCGTTTTGAAAAAACAAGATTCATTTATGTTGTGCGAATAGTGAAATTATAATTAAATTTTAAAGTACATTATCGAAATCTACTGATGTTAAATGTTCTTAAATTGCATTGTCTGTAGTGACTAAATAAAAATGACTAAGACGCAAATATGTATTACTGTGCTGTATATCACAGATTTCTGTTCCCTTACTTAGTTTTTAATAAGTGATATTTTCATTTTTATTTGAAGGTCACTGGAGCTTAGTTGTGAGTTACAATTTCAGTTCAATGTTTCTCGTAACTCGTAACAGCTTGGTCGACTGGTATCACCAGCTTGGTCGACTGGTGAGCGAATCTGCTTGCGAGCGGAAGGACCCAGGTTCGAATCCCGCTGCCGAAGTGGTTGACGCGGCTAGAAATACGGCATGGGACTTGGGTATACAACCGAATAATTATCGAAGTAGTTATCCGACCCAAGAATGGGCCAGAAGGTTCGTTCCTATAGCCTAATTCTATTCTATTCTAACTAAAAACAGAAAATTTTCATCGAAAATAGCATGACTTTTATGTGGGAAATTTCTTATATGCACATCATAGGGGCATGGTGACACTACCCTACCCAAATATACTGGTCAGAAAGTATCGGTCTGTTGAGTCCAGTATCAAGGATACATGCAGATGTGTGCAATCCAAGTGATTCTCAGGAAAATCAGTGAGTATACAGCGAAAGTTTATCAGAATTTAGCTTACGTGAATCAGAAACTTGAGAAAGAAAATTGTAAAGACTGAAATTAGCGTTTTAAATGTTATAATTTAGCGGTTGTTTTACGTCAACAATACAGAATAGTTAAATAGAAAGAAAAATATTTTGTATCACAATCATATAAATATCACAAATATGCAATGAAGATCGCTCTATTCGCTTTCTATTATTAATTATCTTTATAAACAGTGTGGTAAAATTCAGAACGTTCAGTTGGAATTTATTTATTTCGGAATTGAATAGCACGAGAACGCATAACAAAGGAACTCCGTAATGCCACTTTCCATTGCAGGCTTTGTCGGAAACTGAAAATCGAATTCATTATTTTATTATTGTTTTAATTCTAAGTGGTTTGAAATACCATTAGTGTTGTAACTAACAGGCAAGGACTACTATACACAGGACGTGCACCGCCATATAGCTGACTGCGCTAGCGGAGGCCATTGCATTTTTAGTAACATAGCATTTTTATTGGACAAATTGATCATAAATGACTTCTTTCAAACAATAGAAGGGAAAATAAGGTTTTACAGTGAATTTTAAATGGTTTAAAGCACTGTAATGCTTTGAAATACCAATTTTAACCGGACCTAACATGTATTATTGTATGAGCTTAGTGGCCACTTTATAGAAAGCCAAGTTGCTGCAGTTTTAGACTTCACAATTTAATTATAGTTAAACCTTTTCCAATGCAAACAACCAAACATACAAACATCCAAGCATATAAACAAACAGATATAGAAGCAAAAACCTACCAAACTGCAGCGATTAGTTAGCCAACCGGCCCTTCTTGACAGAGGTCTGAAGGACTGCATTCTTCTGCTAGTCTTTCTCTGAGGGGTTGACAGCAAATTTGAGGGGTTGACAGCAAATTGAGTGTAGTAGTCGTCAGAATACTGCCTTTCTTTGACTCGTACAGTTCCTTGACGTCTGCAAATGATGCCGTGTTTCATTGTCACGACATCTTATGGCCCTTCTCACTGATCCAGTTGTTGCGGATGCAGTTGTTTAGCAGATGTACTGTGTCAAAAAGGAAAAACCAGACACGCTCGTTGTTAAGAGGATGCCTGGCTGTGGCACTGCAATTACCTAGTGATTAGCACGTTTGTTGCGATTGCCTGATTGGTGTAAAACTTCACTTTGTACGCATAGTCACTAGAAGGATCTGAAAAAATTACAGAACCTAACCTAAGTGACCCACCGGTGGGTCGCATCGCAACAAACGTATTAAAATAGAAGTCGCCTTGCAGTCTCGGTTGTTCTCGGCCATGCCACTCAGCAACCCACCAGAAATTGAAACAGTTGGGCGAATCTGTATCTGTAGAAACACATTCTTCTGTTGCAGTGTCTGGACTTTGTCAAATGTTTCCCTCAGCACCTGGTCCTTGTCAATAGATGAAGTGATGTACTGCAGCTTACGTTTGCATGGCAGCATCAAAAAGTCTCTGAGCTGTTCATAATTACACTTCGAGTGTGATTGAAGAGCAAAACAATAATCATTCATGGAAAACTGCTTCTGTGATAAAAGTTCCACCAGACGTCATAAATACCAACTTCTTCTCCTTCTCGGTGTCGACATAGGCTGACGTGTGAGCTTGAAGAGTGACAACATTTTGGATCGTTTTGTCAAATCGGAT
>VCRD01000318.1:252164-290941 GCA_006783055.1 Trinorchestia longiramus
TTTGAGGGATAAGTTTGCCAGAAATTAAATACTTATGTTATTCTTATGATGGTATTACTGATACGGGACATACGAGTTTGGGTTTCTGAGGGACATACTGTATATTCACGAAAAATATTCTGATTCTGATAGTACCGCGAGTAAACTGAAAAGTGTATTTATTTCATAGATCCTTAATTTTCTTACTTTTAAATCAAGGAATTTCAACAGGTACAATCTAGGACACGTTATCGTCAGATAAGATGCCAATGGAAGTCCTGTATATATTAATGAAAAGTATTCATTTAAAATAGAATAATTCGTCGTAAATCTTCAATGCATTTATCTAATCTAATACCAAGAATGACCGTCCTGTGTTTATATATTTATCTATTTATGTGTTTCGTGTCACGCTCTTAAGAATAGATAGGAAGAAATTAGCACTGGCGGTCTTAGTTTCAGTTCGCTGGTAAATTAATACCAATTTCGCTGTACAAGTGCATTATAATGTCACTTTCAAAAAAATTAGAGAGATCCAGAGCCTTATATACTCGAGTCCGTATCGTGGATACCGAGTTCGGCAGGGCATTGCATATTAAAATTTACATACACAAGTGTTCAGTTGCTTTCAGTTATGCTGAATTTCTGTATCTAGGATATGACACGAATGGCTATAACTACTTCTATTGCGGCTCAAAAATACTGCATTCTAAGTGTTTATTACTGTCACAAGAAAAATAACTTACTTTTGAAATAAGCTTAAGCATGGGAACTCCATTCGAACGAAAAAAAACTGAATCGAGTGCGAAAAAGAAGAGCAAGAGAAAGCTTATCTCAAGAACCACAAGCTGTATTTGCCAGCTTTTTTTATTGTACGGTTACACTAGTCTTTATAATAATTTTAAATTAGTCAAATTTATATCATAAAATTTTCACGGGATCTGGCTAGTAAAACATATTTATTACATGCGTCGAGTATTCCAGGAACTTCTAACTCAATTAACTGAAAAAGTCGACGAACCTTGTGTTGCATCTAACATAAAATAAATAAATGTTTTGATACAGTTTGAGGATGTTTTTTCATCGGTACTCTGAGTATAAGTGGAATGAACTTTTTAATAGAACAATTAATTGACACGGGCTTGAAAAAATTCAACATGGCGAATTGGTACGAAAACAAGAAAATAACAAAAAGTTATTTGTTTATTCAGTTTTTACACTGAATTCATACAAGAGAATTTGCAATAAGAGGAAAGTCTGATTTCTATTTTGATTTCATACGCTGGAGTTAAATGATTTTTGTGAAATAATTGGTTAATTCAAACTTGAATGTTTTCACGGAAAATAAAGAATGTCAAATGAAATACAATGTTTTCAAACAAATATTGAGTTTAGATCAGCTTACTCCAACTATTTAGAAAAATTTATTTTGTTAAGATATGTAATGTATTATTTTTTCCGATGATAGCGATTACAGTATTCAAAAAAATACGTGACAGCTAAAATCTTACCAAGGTTTTCAAAAGATTTATGTTGACTGACTGTGACCTGTAGGCCAATTCGTTGAACAACACAGACTATAAATTACGCACAAATTTGCATGTACAGAATTTTAAATGAGGAAAGAATAGTTCTAGTTCCACATCGCTGCACACTTGGCTTAATGCATTTTTTGTGAATTGCACACATGCTAAGGACAGGATGTGAGTCGACAGGAATTCATGTTTTCTGTTTTTTTTACTAAAACTTCAACAAGCAACAGCACTGTAAATAAATCTCCAGCAATTTTGCATTCACAAGAAAAACCCTTCAAAAATCTGTATGCAATAGTAGATTAGCTGTGTCTAAAGTATAATAAATGGTTTTAAAGCTACGGAAGTTCTAACTTTTAGAAGTTTTTGCTCTGAATTATCGGGCATTCTTCTGGTGCTGTGAGCGCTCAAGGCTACAAAAAATCTACCCAAGAGAAGCAGCATCTCACCTGACGACCACCTGGCCTTTTACGCGTTGTGATTGGCTGGCTGTTGGTGGGACTTCTTCCAATAGGCGGCCGAGTTAAAGGGGCATGACCTGACCATGATCACCACCGAACAAAGCTGTAATTAGGGGCAATATATTATTGTACTCCAGGGATAAGGAAAAATAAAGATAATGATACATATTTGCTTTTCCGTTGTGTGATGTGAATTCAGATCACTGCTATTTTTTCAATTCTTTTACTCATCAGAAATATGCCATTTTTTGCCCAGCTTCAACTTTGAATGGAAGTTTGAGTTTGACATGTACATTATTCTCCACTGATTTTTTTGTTAGAGAAAGTTCATTGACGGAAACTAAAACTCACAATTTTTTAAATAATTCAGTAATAGAGTAGTAAAAAAGATATTCTCCATCAAACACGTAAAATTCATGATTTCTAAAAAAAATTATTTAGTGGATTTCAATTTGAATTATTTAAAATGGTTAACATCTTTCGCATGCATCTCATCTTTAGCTTTCAACGCATCGTGAAGCATCATTCGTTAACGATCACCATTATTCCTTTGAAAAGAAATGAATCCATTGCAGCTCGCTGCAGTGTCAAACCGACAAGCGTGCCAAAGACTCCGAAAACAACCCAATTTTTTTTTCCTGTGATCTCCCCAACAAAGACCACGGTTATCAAAGTCACATGGTTGAAAGGCATAACAAGACTGATTTTTAACAGAGTTGGGGCTCATGACTGGATTAAGCATTCTTCACTGAATATTCATGATGCGTCGACAATGACGGAAATGCAAGAGTCATTCAACATCACTGATGTGAGTTTCTGCAATTCTTGTTGTACAACACAAATGATTCATCACAAATGATGGTGGTTATGTTAAGCAAAATCCGATGTAGGAATATGTAAAATAGGAGTTTTCTATTCGAACATAAACGTCAAAATTACGAGTATGACACATTAATCTTTTTTTCTGAGTATCGGTGCTTAAGCAAATATGAAATGAAATTTTGATTGTGAAATTTTCGTTAGAACTGCACGTTAGATAATTCAGCCAATATTGTTTATAGATGTCAGGTGTATGAACGATTCAAAACTCAATTTCTGTAATATGAGATTTGGCCAAAAAAACAGAGGCCACAATATTTAGTTTTCGGATATCCATTTATAACACTTGTATGATATTTCGACGCTTATTTTATTTCCAAAATGAATGTTTTTGAGCAGGTGTTACAGTTTATTGTTTGCTGCAAATTGAAAAAAGATTGGAGAGAAAGCAGCAGAACATTGAGTGGAGTCATGTCGTTCAATATTGTTCTCAAAATAACGTATTTTGTTGAAAAAAAATTCATTTTTACTTATTAAAGGATATGATTAATGCTACAAAAAGCTATTAAAACTACATAACTAAATATCAGTACATGTTTTAACACATGGTTACTGGCTAGACACTACAGACACTTATTACTTTCCTCATGTTGCATGCCAAAAATTCGATATGAGTAATACGTCCCTATACAAGTTTATCGATGTAAGAAAATGAGTTTAATAATCATCATAACACATCAAAATAGAAGACGGGTCTCTTCATTAATACGATTTATATTTTTATTCACATTAGAATATAATTAATCTAATTTTCCAGGTCCTGGAGCAGAGTTTGATTCGCCTGTCAGTCACATTTGAATCAAATGAGATGCGATTTAAATATTATGTACTGGAGGAAATTCCATAATTACGAAGATTAGCGTTGAATTAATATTCGAGTCCCAGCAGAAAAGTTCATAGAAGCGGTAGGATAAGATTTAGGAAATGCAGTATTTAAAATATAAACTAAATAAACCATGCAAAGATTGCGCACGTACGGTTTTCAGTTACCAAACAACAGTATGCTACATACGTATATATATATATATATATATATATATATATATATATATATATATATATATATATATATATATATATATAAATATATACATATATATATATATATATATATATATCTTTTTCTTTTATTCTATGTGTTTTTCGTTCATCAAGACTCTAGAACTTGACTTTGACTTATTTGTCATCAACTTCTTTTGAAAATCGGTAGAGAATCATCTAGAACCTGAAACTTGACTCTGACTGATAGGTCACAATCTTGTTTTGGGCATCGCTGAACAGTTGAAAAAGTGACTGCCGAACCTGGGATCGCTATTTTTGCAACGAAAAAACAAGCTTTCATTAGGAAATTTTTGCGGTGAATGATGCACGTTTCCGTGTTAAGCTGCAGCTCTTTACCATGTTTATTCTGAATCTCCTTTAGCCAAAAGATTTTCGTGATCACGATGCGAAAATAAACGGAGGAAACAGAAAAGATTGACACTGTGCGAATTGTTTACAAAATGCATGCGGTTAATCATATTTGAATTTACTATGAAGTTTCAGGAATGCATATTGTGTACAATAAAACATAAATGTTTTAACATACAGAGTCGGTAACGTGCACCAATCAACAAATACATCTGTAAATCAAATTGTAGCCTGGTATTTTACAACAACTTTCATTGTCTTGAATTTGTGTGCGTTGAACTGGAATAAAAACTTACGAAACGCTGTTGCGTGAAAATTACTTGACCCAAACTTAGATTCAAGTAATGCCATTTATGACTGAAGGTGCCCTAGGTCCCACTGCAGCTCCCAATGACCATCATCGATCAACGTCATCCTCAAACGTCCTACAAAAGGCTCTTCATGAGTCGTTTAAGAATGACAACTGCTAGGAAATACAAAGCAATCTTTCTGGAATAGTAGTTTATTCTGGTCAAGTTGTGGCCAGAATGTAGTCTTTGTCTTTGTCAAATACTAGTTTTCTTTGGTCAACTAATGGTTGGAATTTTGTCCCTGTCTTCATTTAATGGTAGTATATTGTGATCGAATTATGGCCAAAATTTTGTCTGTTTGTGTCAAATAGCTGTTTATTCTGGTTGAATTGGTAACAAGTTGACTTTAAAACTCCACTTTAACCCTTTTATTTGTGCAATATCACTTTGCAATACCAAACGTTATCAGTTGTAGTTTTTGCAAACTTAGAGGAGTTATTTTTGTCAAAAAAGTCCATGTTTTTAGAGGTTCGTCAAAAAAGTGGTAAAACTCCGAAATCGCTTGAGGTGTTATTGGAAATTTAAGTCGTGGAAGAACGACGCAAAATCTTAAAATTCATCAGGAGTCAATCTTTTATGCATCCGCTAAACACAAAGGGAACATTCACTATTAAAATTGTAGCTTATCAAACGCTTACGACTTCAGAGATGACTCGACACTTAGCTGGAATTTTAAAAGTGACTCGAGATTGATATGGAATTCCGATAATGAGTCAAAATTGATTTGGAATTTTGATAATGAGTCGAGACTGATCAGGAATTTCAAAAGTGACTCGAGACTAATCTGGAAATTTCATTGAGATATTTAACTCGAAGAATATGGAATGCCTTTCCCAAATATTTATTTAAATTTAAATTAAGTCCTTCGAGTGGACAGGGCGATTCTCATTGAGGAAATTTTTTTCGAGTCTTTACTATCTGCGGCCTCGCTCATGAATAACATAAAAAACACTTATTCAGCACCTATGTACTCAGCAATTACAGCCATCAAGCACCAGCAAGGTTATGATATTCATACATCCTGGACTTGAACTAATTAGCTACCCGTATGTACGAGATCAGAACTGTTTCTAACGTACAGGGTGGCGCACAAGTAACACTTCCTTTTTAAAAAATTGATAATGAATTAAGGAATGAATTCATTAATAATTAATTATAAAATGATTAATTAATTCCATACTTAGTTGTTATTTAAACTTTATGATCTTCTCTATCGTTTACAATTATTCCAACCTCTAGTTTTTGTTAATTTTTTAATAATTTTCTGAAAGGGGGTGTTACTCATGTGCCACTCTGTACACTTAAAATTTAAATTGACAACAAACTTGAAAATTTGTACGTGGCAGTTCATCTCGATTCTATGCTTTCATACAACCCGTTATCAAAAGACTTCTTCAATAACTTGCTAGCTGATGAAGTCCTTTTGGTTGAAATTTATCCAGTAATTATTGGTCATCATTGTTGGTACCTTCAAAGATTAGGCCATTTTGTGGAATGGAAATAACTACGCGAGAAATTGCCTGTATGTAGACATAGACTTATTGAAAATATAGAAAACTTGTTATTATTTAGGTGACTATAAATATGATTGACCTTATCATAAATTGAAGGGTGGACAGCACTAGTGGACTACTTGCATTTTTTCCCACAGGAGAAAATACAAGTTGTCCACTAGTGCTGTCCACCCTTCATATAGTAAACTACTGGATCGTAATCGCCTCTGTCAGCGCTGTGTTAGCGACAGCACGGGAGTGGACTACTTGCATTTTTTCCCGTGGAAAATATATTATATTTACCACGGGAAAAATGCAAGTAGTCCACTAGTGCTGTCCACCCTCCAATTGTACCAGTAACAAATAGTTATAAATGAGGGTACCATAATTTTTTTGGACTTCTACTAGTATTTCACGTGTTGTATTCACGAACGAAATTCGTGGAAACTCTACCCTGCAGAAATGATTAAACTTCAGTCAAAATCAATAGCAATTGTTCAATCACAATGAAGCTTAAATACCTTAAAACAATGATTTTTGTGCACAGTGTTGTGTGTTAAAGGAAGCGATGATGTAAGTAACTTTATCGGTGAAAAAATTACCTTAATGAAGAGGAATTATGAGTCTTTGAGTTAATCCCACGTCACAAATTGCAGCTGATGAGCAGCACGAATCAATATGAATAATCGTCCCACTAAACTCCCGCGGCAGAAAAAATCTAATTTCGATTTACCATCACCGCCTGTAATTCATTATCATGCATGACTCGTGGATACGGAGAGCACTATTGTGAAGAACAACCACACGAAGTTAATCCAAAAGAGCCTACTAAAAACAGATGATACGTTTTGATGACATGGGTACAATGTGGGCAGGTGAAATGCGTCACCTGTCAGCCAGGTGCGGGTGGGTCTCATTGGTGGGTTCACCCACTGCTAGTCAGCACTGACGGTCGTGATGTCAGTTATAGGGCTAAAGATTGTCAGCTCTAACGTAACCTATCCTAACCTAAAGACAGCTTTAGGGATAAAGACGGTCAGTTTTAGGCAAAAGACTGACAGTTTTAAGACTAAAGAAGGTCAGCTTTACGAATAAAGACGGTCAGCTCTAAGACTGAAGACGGTCAGCTATATAAGACTACAGACAGCTGTAAGGATGAAGACTGTCAGCTCTATGACTACAGACAGCTCTAGGGCTACAGACAGCTCCAGGGATACAGACGGGCAGCTCTAGGGCTACAGACAGCACCAGGGATAAAGACGGTTAGCTCTAGGGCTACAGACAGCTCCAGGGATAAAGACGGTTAGCTCTAGGGCTACAGACAGCTCCAGGGATAAAGACGGTTAGCTCCAGGGCTACAAACAGACATCTTCACGACGGTGAAGCAACGTCATTACGTGATGACTTCGAGTCCTCTATCTCCAGATCAGCAATAAAATTTCAGCGGCGATTAGTACAAGGAACTCGTAATTAAAGCAGTCCAATAGCTCACATCAGCTTCGACTGTTTGCTTGGCTGTTTTTTGCGTTGATTGCCAGGTTTTTCAGTGAATCGTTGATTAGCATAAAGTGATTTTTTATATGGCCTAATGAAGATAATTGGGAGGCATATGGAAGTCCGTGCGGTTGTACAACACCAATTAGGATTATTTGATAGGTTATTCGGTGTTTCTTGAGTGAATTGAGATATGTTGGTGCTACAAAATTAAAAGCTGGTAAGAAGGGGCAAAAATACGAATAGGCAGGACACATAGAAAGTAATGTACACAAAAAATGATGTTATGTATGTATATAGAGAAAACTATAAGAAAGCTTACGAATTCTATAGGAAAAGAAAAATCGAATAAGAGTATTGTCCAAGCTATTTGCATTTTACATTCACATTGTAGAAGCGAATAAACTTTTAAAGAATCCGAGTCCGATAAGAAAATCCATAGATCTCTGTATCTCAATCAGCACCTAAGTATTTATTCAATGAGTTAAGCCTAATACGATTGCTAGAAATACAAAAATGCAATCATGAAAAGTATGAAAGGGTTTATGATGATCGCAAACAATTGATTCGTAATTGATGGATTTGAAATCTGTGCAATTCCGTTTTCGACCAGAAAAATTGCAAACGTTGCTGAGAACTGTAGTGGGCAGAGCAGTACAGCAGTTAGTGATGGAACACAGATAACCCTGATGTCAGAAACACTCTCAAGCAACAGCAGTAGATTTGGCCTACTTTTGATGCAGTTTCTAAAAAACAAAGAATGATAAATCGATGTAAAAGTTTTGCTAGTTTCAGTGTCTGTGAGTTAAAGAACAACAAGAGAATTGGATTTTAAAAACATCACAAGATTTAATATACGAGATCAAAGTACGGTTTGTCATCGTGGCTTATAATATTATGCATAGATATGTTATTTCAACTCCTCAACCATCTTGAATTTATATCTGATGCTTTCATTTTAAAATCACACCTGGAAACAATTCATTCTAAGACATTAGATTCACAAATACTGAGTTTCATACATTTTATGAATTCCTTAGTTAATGGAATCATGAGTGATTCTATTTTGACAGCGTAAGTCATTATATTCATACAATCATTTCATTTGCTCAATATTGGTAATCAAGGTCAGAAGGCAGAAAAAGTTAGGTCGTCTATTACGCACATCATTTGGGCAGTGCATCAATTATACACAAAAAGCAATAAATGAAACTCTCATGCGATCGTGTAGAAAAACACCCACCATGTAAAAGAGATCGGAAAACAGGACTAAGAGATATGGATAGCTGCTCAGTGTCTGGATGCGTGAATTTTTCACGGTATAACTGACGAAAACAAGATCCAATCTTGTATAATCAAACCTCGCTTATGCCAGCAGGTTCTTGTTGTCGTGTTCGGTACTGTTTGTTGACGATGCCTGGAGAGCTAAATTATGGTAATCTCCGCTTGATAACACCGTATCCGTACTACCAAATTTGTTATAAAATCTTTTGTTAACAGGTAGACTTTTCCTTCAAACCGAGTCTTCCAAAATAACGCAATATTCCTGACCTAGAAAGAAGACATATATCTTGCAATTCACAGCAGATGATTAGATGCATCTGATATGAATGATTAGTTGCGTTGCTGGCGAGAAATGCGTAGGAGAAATGTATTAATACTCGGAAATACATAGTACACGGTAATCTGGCTGTATCCGATTGGCAGTTTTCTAGAGAAATAAATAAGGCTCTACAGTGCTTTTGCAATAAAATTATTATGTTAAATAAATTTAATTTTTTTACAACTTATCGGAAGCTGAAAATAAAGCCTTCGTACCCACCTACGCTCTAAAAACCTGTTGAAAAACCATTGGTTCACACAACACGTAGCAAGCTTGAGAGTACAATGCAATCGAATTATATCTCTTTTAAACTCTTTGGATAACAGACCTGATGAACTGACTTGTTACGTGGGATTTATCTCTGCAACGATGCAATCAAGAATGTAATCAGAAGTGGGGAATGTTTCTGTTTTATCTGTTTTCTAAATAGGGCAAAGTAAGGGCTCGGCTGCCTTGCCTCAAGCGACAGGTGCTTCTGGACAGCGACAGCTGCGACTCTTCTACAGGGAACGATAATAAATTTCCTGTCTACTCATCACAAGGTCACAGGAATGAGAGGCTAATAACAAGGAATTCCGTAGTCAGTCTACGTTCAGGAATGTAATTTCCAGCGCGCTGAAATAGTCATTTTGGCAGCTCTACTGGATAATTGTATACAGCGTCGACAAATCTTTATTTTGTCAGTGTTGCATGATAATATTTGCTTGGCCATAAAATTTTCCCTTTCGCTGTATAAAATGATAATTTTTTACAGTACTACGGAATTTTCATTTCGCTGTATTACATGATAATTTTTCTGAGCTCCGTAAAATCTTCCTTTAGGTTGTGTTACATGATAATATTTTGTAACCCAAGAAAATCTTAACTCTAGCAGAATTACATGTACAGCAACAATTCAAGCTTAAGTTCATGCAGGCAGTTTACTTCGCTCAGCATTTCTTGAGTTTTGTAATGGATTTGTACAACGATGTTTTGTTTTAATTCCATCAAAGTACCAGACCGCTTAATACCAATCTTTTCTTTCAAGTACCCCCTACAGACAAATGAATAGGATATAGATATTGGAACGTCACAATAAAGCGAAATTAACCGATACGGAAAAAAAATTTCAACATGTCCATTGATTCCCACCTGCCGAGCTCGTTTTCATGAATTTAATGGCCATTGTTTTCATATAACTGTTCATATAATTAAAAACCTTAAAACGTTTCTGCAATTTTTCTACCCCACACCTTTAGATTAATTATATTGTGAAAATTATTTCACAATTTTTTCTCCCTGCTGCGTGCACCACCATTATTTTAATAAAATTACCATTTTTCTTCTTATTTTTAGTTTTTCATTTAGCGTCATGTAATAATAAGCGCCCAAAAATACCCCCTACTTCAATTAATTTTAATTATCCTGTATTGCTTCAAACTGATGAAGATTTTTAGGCGCTCCGAGCTGTGATGTTAATTATTTGGAATGAATTCACCACCCTGTACCATTATCACCCATTTATTCAACATCCAAGATTTCGAACCTTATATTCAAGTATCCAAATTAAAGTCCAAATGCTTCTAGTTTTGTTCGCAGTGTATACCTGAATCGAATTTAAACACTTCATTAATGATGTTAGTATTATCGCATGTTCTATGGTCTCCGTCTTCAGGCCTACACTTCTGAAATACTAATTCTGTACACAGACACTCAGACAATAATTATATCAAGAAACTAAGCCAATTATTTCTCTTAAAATACGCTCAAAGAAATTCCTTGATGGTTTCAATGCTGATGATAAACTATACGAAAATTTATGGGGGCACCGATATTTTTTAACACAATGAACCTAAAAAAATGCATGCTCATCAAATTGGTACAGTCCATAGTAAGAGAAAAAGGAAACCTCAAATCTAGGTTTAATGATGTAAAGTAACTTCACAAAATACATTTATTCAGACCTTTCATTTCTTCCCAGCCACATGAACTTGGACCTTGAAATGATGAGGCGAATTTAAACATTTAGCCAAGGGCAACATGATTAGAAATGACGAGGACGACCTCAAGATGGGCTCCATAAACCTTATAGCAATTTGGATGAAACATCCACCACTGACTGTGAGTTCACCTTCATGCAGTTTGCTGGAGTTTGTGTATCCACTTTGTAGCAGCATGGTGGAGTTTGCGTATCCACTTTGTAGCAGCATGGTGGAGTTTGTGTATTCACTTTGTAGCAGCATGGTGGAGTTTGTGTATACACTTTGTAGCAACATGGTGGAGTTTGTGTATCCACTTTGTAGCAGCATGGTGGAGTTTGTGTGTACACTTTGTAGCAGCATGGTGGAGTTTGTGTATAAACTTTGTAGCAGCATGGTGGAGTTTGTGTATCCACTTTGTAGCAGCATGGTGGAGTTTGTGTATACACTTTGTAGCAACATGGTGGAGTTTGTGCATCTACCTTGTAACTGCTTACTGGATTTTCTTTGTCAGAAAAATCTACATGGTACATTATGGACGCCGCAGCATTGAAATTAACTTCCTTTCATTCACGAGACTTTAATAAAACAGTTATTCACAGCAACCCTGATAATCCATTTTAGAGAACACTGCTGTCTACGTAACTAAGCAAATATGTAAATATACCTTATTTAAAATACTCCTGCAAAAAATATTAAAATCTTGTTCTCCGCAGCTTACAACTAGCCGAATAATTCAGTTATGTATCTCCCCTAAATGTAGCATTTAGGCTGCATTAATTCTCGAGCAACTCACACGTTTATGCACAAGTTTTCAGAGCCGTGCTTGTTCCTCTAGCAACGCTGTGTTGTGTGTGGTTATTGACTTATTCACAGCCTCCAGTTAGACTTGTTGACTCGGCAGTTAGGGAGACTTCTGAGCAAACTAACTGCTGTAGAATTGAACCGCAGTTGTCTCTCAACTGAAAGAACCCAAATCTTTCCTCACCACTGAAGGTTTAGAAGGGCGTTGAAATGTGTGAACGAAACTTGTCTTGAAATGTAAATTCCAAGCCTCTTCTCGCACAATAAAGTGGCGAGTTTTATAAGTTAGGGGTTTATCTGTGGCTTCCTAAAGACAAAGTGCTTAGTAATTATTTTATCAGGGTAGTAGTTTTTCCAACGGCTTTTTACAAGGTTGTTGGATTCTTCGTGGTATCTAAAAAGCTGTAAATTTAATTATACTTCCCGTTATCAACTGTTTTTCTGTCGTATTCCAAGGTCATATGCTTATCATTTGTTTTCCTTTTATTTATGTGGTTGATGGTTTCTGTACAGCTTTGCCAAGGTTATGGCTTTGAGAAACCATTTATTTAAGTCGTTGGTTTATCGTGGTCTATGCATTACATTTTTATTTGGGTCTACGAACTTAGAGCAGTTCTACCTGTAAAGTCAAACGCTTATGTTGCAAAAGTTACAAGATTCCCGAAGAGTTAAGAACGATTCTCTGAGTGATAAATTTTGAGAGTTGATGCGTACGAGAATATACAAATTTTTTATCAAAAATATGCGGTCAAGTACATGCTATGTGCGCGCGACTAAATGAACCCTATTCAGAAATCCTGTTTCTTGGAACAGGTGGCCACTTTGGACTCAGCATTTCATCAACACTATCGAAAATAATTGAATTTTCATGTGAAACATCGGTGCATCATTCATCTGAACTGATATTAACCATAGTAAACGGATACAGGTCACCTAAAATTTTGTGTAGCAGTAACAGATTGTGCGTTTTCTTCTCGCCAGGTGGTGTAGCTAGAGGGCACAAAGCTGGTTATAAATAGGCCATCTCACAGCTGATCACACTTGGTGACGTCATCTCCGTGCCCACCAAAGTGATGCATTTTAAGAAAAGTTCTTACAACCTCCGGCGGGACTCGAACCCGCAATCCTCGGCTTAGGAGGCCGATGCCTTATCCATTGGGCCACGGAGGCGATAGAAATGTGGTCAGTGCATTAAGTATTTGTTAGTTTTTGCTTTTGTTTGTATTTCCATCATTAGTCGTTTAGATTAACTAGCAAACATTTTTGCATTAAACGGAAAAAATTTTCACGCAGAAACGGCTTTCATACCAAAACACGCGAGTAATTAACACAAAATGCTCTTCAATAAGAACTGAATATCTGAGCTGATATGTTTAACTTTGAGCTGAATCGTAGGTGCAACATCCAGTATATGAATTATATTTTTCCCGGTATCATAAAAGCATTGTTTATGTCTAATATCAGTGATTGTAAAGCATAAATATCATGGTTTACGAGAGGGGAATTTGAATGAAATTCCGTTATGAATATTAATTTTTTCCAAACTATATTATGAGCAATAGATGCCTGAAGTGTACGAAACAATCTGTTCTTTACATCGTAGTAATTATTAATTGGCTCGCTCTATTACTTCATTACTCTAAATACCCAGATAGTAAGAAATAAAAAACCTAGTTTCTTTCTACCAGCAGTGGTAGGCAGGACAATATAAATAGCCAGGTAAACAATACAAGAAGCTATGTTTCCAGCCAGGCAGGCAGTACAACGAGCAATATCCTTAACCAGGCAGACAATACAACGAGCAATATTCTTAGCCAGGTAGACAATACAACGAGCAAAATTTCTAGCGACGCAGACAATACAAAGAGCAATATTCTTAACCAGGCAGACAATACGATGAGCAATATTCTTTGCCAGGCAGACAATACAACCAGCAATATTCTTTACCAGGCAGACAATACAACGAGCAATATTCTTTACCAGGCAGACATAACGACGAGCAATATTTTTAGCCAGGCAGACAATACAACGATCAATATTTCCAGCGACGCAGAAAATACAAAACATAATATTCTCAGCCAGGTAGGCAATACAACGAGCGAAATTGCAAGCTAGGTAGGCAATACAAGGCTCAACATTCACTGCTAGGCGCACAACTATGACAAACCAGGAAGTCATGAAAAAACTAGTCTGAGTTCATGGGCAACACGTTAATGCTATTTTTTCTGAAGCACACTCGTGTACTGCATGCAAGGTTGTCCTGATTTTTGCAGCGAGAGTTTCAACTGAAAATGAAAGCCTTTGAAAGTGCATTTGCTAACTTCAAATGACAAGTTGTCGAAAACACATGAAGGCCAATTTGAAGGTATGAAAAATTTCTTCATATATGAAGAAACTTGCGTTGAGTAAACCGTAAACTGTCGAGTTTTAGCAAAAATTTAACCAAAATATGCCCTGAATGAATTATAAAACCTGTAATTTAGGACGCAATTGTCTTGTATACCTCAATAAAGTAATTACCAAACTGTGTGCAGTGAAATACTTACTCAATTATTAACAGTAATCAAATTCTTACTCTATGAATATCATTAACGTCTTGTGAAATGTAGTAAATTACAAAGAAAACATATTTGTTGTAGATTTTTTTTGTAACCCATTTGCCATTTTTGAGTGGGAAAACAAAATTGTGCTAAAAACGATAAGAGATGTTGTATAAAAATGTTTTTCTTATTGTTAGGTTTCCTCATTGTAGAAAATTTGACGAACGTTTTTTGGCGACAAAAAGTTTTCGTATTAATTTAATTGAAACATGGATTAGGTCATGAAATGATTTATATATTATAAGAATGATTTTTTCCGAATATTTAAATGGCTTTCTTTTAAGGATTAAAGTTTTGGTGAAGCACGCATCGCCTCAAACACGTACATGTAGAAACCTATAAGAAATGGAATATATCTTAATGTATTTTAAAAAGGAAGTCAGGCTGTCGCGTGCATTTGAAATGTATTTTAGGTGCCGCAATAATATACATATGTACTTTAAATTCATATGGTAGCCTACCTTAGTTTTTGCTTCACATACATAAAGTATTTCTCTGACAATCGTCTTTCGTTTACATTGATCTTTCCTTCACGTACTTCTTAATTTATACACGTCTTTCCTTCACATATTTTTTTGATTTACATACGTCATCCGTTTACAAACGTACGTCAGTTTCAGTAGAACCGCAAAGGCTCATACACGTAAGCCTCATTTGTGGAGACCGACAGAAAGCGGTGCATCATACCTTATGCTTGAAGTTATACTTCATAATTAACGCGCTACACAGTAGAAAAATGAAAGCGAACTGCTTATATTCTCCTTCAAATTGTTAATATTTGCATCCGGACTTTTAATATTGGCCCCAAGTAAATCTATTTTCAGTCTCCGAATTCAAAAAACAGTCCTCCTGAGTCTAATATTCATCCCTTTGATTCTAATATCAGTCCCCCGGATTCTAATATCATTCCCCCAGATTCTAATATCAATCCTCCTGATTATATTATAATATCAATCCCTGGATTTCTACTTTTAATGTACGTAAGAAGCTGACAGCACGTAAACTGATATAGCGACGATTCAGTTTTAATGTTCAACCATTACATACTTTGCTCCAACATTTTTCCGTAACAAGGGTATATAATTCGCAGTAAAATGTATTTCTTTATATGACTGTCCATGCATTTCAGGCAAATTAGTTTTGCAGTCGTAAAATTAATTTCGGACTGGAACAGTAAAAACATTTTATCATTAACACAATTTAAGATTCTTTGTCTAATCGCACATGACTTCATAAAATCGGAGAGACCTGAACGAATTTTTGTTCGTTTTCTTTTTTTTTCTCGAGTGTCTCTCCAAAACATTTTATCACGCAAGTTTTGCGCGTTTAATTTGGTTCATTCGTACATAATTTCAAGCTCTCGATTTGAAGGCGCAAAGTCAGCGCCGGATTCACAGAAAGCAAAAAGTTGCATTTTTTATGCAGCCGAACAATTTTTCACGACTTTCTAATCAGTCGAACGAGAGTCATTTCTCCCAACGAAGATCTAGGTGATCATGAAGTAACTTTAAATTGTGTGTTGGAGATAAAAGTAGAAGATTTTTGTACCACTTACGACGCTTACGGAAGTCCCACCAGTTACGTAAGCCTCTGAAATACATTTAGAAAAAAAACTTATAAAATTTGTTACAGAACTATTAAAAAATACTTTTTTCATTTTTTAAACTATTTTCAATTATTCTATTTGATTTTATTTTCCGATGAAAATAGTTACACAAGAGTATAGCTGAAGCTAATTAACGGTGGTCAGCACACATTCCTGTTTAACACGTTGACTCCAATTGCCTGATTGGTGTAAAACTTCACTTTGTACGCATAGTCACTAGAAGGATCTGAAAAAATTACAGAACCTAACCTCAGTGGTACACATACGTACCACTTCGGAGTCAACGTGTTAAATAACTAGTCAGTACTGCTTGCTAGTTTTTGCTATTCCGTTTTAGATTCATTTTAAGTGTAACATGAATTACTTTCGCTCATATCCAAAACAAGTTTTGCCGAATATGACCCAAACTACGAGGAAAAAAGCTGGCGTATAATTTCGAAACAAATTCATTACATTTACTTTAAAAAAATCCTCATTCATGCTATATAGCTTGAATATGCAACCTTTCTGTACCATAGCTTAGTTTGTAACACTTAATCCAACATACACTGACTGGACACAATAATTCACGCAACTAAATTTTCAAAATTTCTCAAAAAAACTCATGATTTCGCTGAGGCTAGTATATAATAAAATACTTAGTAAGCAGTAGTATTTAACAAAATAAATATACAGGACTCACAAGTTTTTTACGATAACAAAATCAACGAAGCAAAATTTAACACTGGACAAAATTATTTGGCTAAAGCTGATAACATTCTTCAGTATTTGGTCGCATGGCCGTTGTTTGCAATCCCATCATGAGTGTTTTTGGCACTCGTTTGTGGTAGTTCTTCCTGTTTTTCCTGGCGAATGATCCTCAATAAAGAAAAGATCTATGGTTTTTTATATGTATGGCTGCTTCTAATATTGACCACAGATTATCCATAAGATTGAGGTCAAGCGACTGGTTCGGCCAGAGGAAGATATTTATTTTCTACTTTTCAAACTATTTGTTTGTAAATTTCACATTTTTCAGATCGTTATCTTGTTGAAATGTACATTGGTGCCAGCCGTAGAACATTTTTAAGATCGAGGGCAGCCTCATCTCAAGTATTTTCTTACAAATAGCGATAACCATCCGTCCAAATGCAACAGTTTAAGAAAAAATCCCAAGCACGCATTCTTTCTAGAATGTTGTTGGTCAAAGCATATGAATACTGTAGAGTTCCCTTACACCGTGAGCTGTAGAGCAGCCCCACACCAAAATGCTGCGTCCTCCTTGCTTGAAGGTTAAAATGGCGTGTTTTGAATTATACGTTGTCCGTGCCTTCCTCAAATCACGACGAACTTCGTATCTTTCTGTAAAACACGTGAAGAGTCACCTAACGTTTGCCAAAGGCCACCTCGATGAAGGAATCGAGTACCAAAAACAGATTGTTTGGCCCCCATGAAGGTAAGGTACTTGTAGATATTTATGGCCGAAACGAAGTTGTGTGACCTACTATTGCAATAACAATAATAAAAAATTACAGGTACATTTATTATACAACAAATAATTTCAACACATCTCTCTGCACATTAAATTGCTCAAACCTGTAGAATAGAAGTTTAACACGTTAAGTGCGGTTGCCTAGCCGGTGCAAATCTTTACTTTGTACATACAGTCACTAGAAAGCTTTGAAAAATTACAGAACCTAACCTTAGTGACCACCGGTGGATCACTTCGCACTTAACGTGTTAATAATTCACTTGTGATTGTGTTACATGCAATTTGAGGGAATACTTTTTACATCTGAATAGACTAAATAATTCAATTAATGCAGCAAATAACTACTGTATTCCATAAGAGACTAGATTAAATATCATCAATTAATTTTTTATGATTTCAACACAGTCAGGGAAAAATTTTGCATGCCGCTAGACTTCAATTCAACTGATTAATTCAGTATATAACTATTCGATTCCCTGCTATACGAGATTGAATCTCAAGAGTTCGTTCATTTTAGTTTAATCGGAGAGTTCAAAAACAGTGCAACTGAATTCGTAACGTTTCCTTGGTAGGGCCGCTTTGGCTGCTTGTGTTGCCAGTTTGTATAATTTTGCCATTGGCCCAGCCATCCAGTCTGAGGGAGCGGCAAAACGGGCAATGGTCTACGAAAGTTTCGACTTCCGAACTGAAATAGCGTAGCTTTTCGACGCAAACTTAGATATTCCTGCTAGGGTGATAGGGCTAACTTAGAACTGCGGATGTCCCTCGCTAAATTTGGGTTCGCACGATTGCGAAAAAATTGAAAGCGCAAAATTAAAATGGAGTGAGTTTCAATTGACTTGCGAAAAAATTCCCTTTTAAAACGTCGAAAATTACTAAATCATGAGTTTTGCATTAGTAAGATATAAATGAATATTGTATAATTTAATTTAAGATACGAGAGGAGAAGAAGTAAAAACATTTCGCGCTTGGTAAATCTTTTGGTAATTTAAATCTACAATTCCCATTTGACTTATCCTCTGTTTTCTTTACCTGTAACATTATTTTGAAATTACCGTGGATTTTAAATTGGATGAAAGAGCATTTTCTCATCCACGGAACCAAATTATCGGAAATTATTCTTCACGGGTAAAAAATAACCCACTATGTGAAGAAAAAACAAACTTACCTTGCTGAATCAGATGAATGTGTTTCATTTAATTCAATTGATTGAAATCCAGATCATTGAATTAAGGTCAATATTTTCCTCAATAATTTAAGGTAATTTGATTTAGTAGCTGCTTGTATGACAAGCTCATAAATGTAATTAAGAGATCAATTATTTCCATGAAGCAATTAATTACTATTATTATTTTTGAATACAACATATTAATATTACTTTATGTACAACTATATCAATTAGCATTTTTCCACAAAATTTCATTACACGATCCTGACCGGAGAGATTTGAGACGAAATGTTTCATGGTTTAGGGACGCTTGATCATGCAGAAGTGCCTCATTTTCCTTTAAGTTCAGAACTAATGTTTAAAGGGTCATAAGATGCCCAAATAAATGTATAAAAATTCCTACTCTACATTTAAATGTATCACTTGTATTTTAACAGAATGTTCAGTAACTTTATGGTTCATTCATGCACGACTGTTAGATATGTGTGTTACATTGCACATCGTTGACGTCATCGATGTTATTCATTGCCCCCCACAATGAAGAAAAAATTGAGAAACAAACTTCAGATTCTAAAGATTTTGTTAAGTTATAATAAGATTCTTCCACACGAGGGCATTTCAATTTAGCAATTAAAGAAGTGTTCCTGTTCCGAGTATTTTAAAAGTCTTCACAGAGCATAAAAAGAAGAATCAACGTAAAAATAAACATTGTTAATAGCACATATTTCGGAAGCATCAATTTCATCATTATTAGTAAACAAAAACAACTGTTTATTACATATGTATGTTCGTTGCATACTGTAAATGTCTAAAAGTTTATTGCCTATATTTACGAAGGCTCAGTTCCTATAATGGTTTTCCTTAGAACAGCTAACATTAGTCATCGAGAAAAATAGAGTCAAATGTTATGATGTGCGTAAGAGTCTTCGCTGTGCTCAGCAAAACATGGATTGCATTTTCTCGTTGTGATAGGTCATGGTTAGACCTAAAAAACTTGCCTACAGCCCGTTGCCCCAAGTAACAAGGTAGAGGTTATTTTCCTTTCATGTGTTCTACGGTTACTGGTTTGCGGTTTTAAATGCACTTTATTGGTTAGTTATGAATAGTTCGATCTCATTGCGAGTCATCTGTTGATATCTTGAGTTAGTTCTTTTCATTCATGATGAATAATATAATAAAGGCAAAGTAAGATAAACAGGTTTTCGAGGCATAAAAAAGGAAAAGAATTTGTAATTATAGAAATTTATTTTTGGGTATCACTAACACAAATATGATATCGGTAGCACGGAGAGCTCATCTATTAAATGATTATTGAACAGGAAAATGCAAGTGGAGGTTTCTGTTTCCTGGGAACAATTGTTAATTAAAAAAAATGAAGAAAATGGTTGTTGATTAATGAGAAAGTTGTTAAAAACAGACTTTATTTGTAAGAGACTTTATTGCATGTTGACGTGATTGAATATTGTCATCATTATGATTGATAACACTAGTCTGCGATGTTTTCAAGGTCTAACATATAATACCTGATTTTAGGCAATTTTTTGCACTATACATCGCTCAATATTTTCGAAAATATTGACGTATGACGCAAAATTCTACGTGCCACACGCAAATAGGCTACATTACTTAACATTATAGAGAATAATGAGAAATGTCACACTAATTTGACGTCCCTAAAAATACAACAGCCGATGGATTACACTGATCGTTCAACAGGACGGACTGCTTCCTGAACAACTCGGCCAACAATTACCATTTTGTGGTCCAGTGAAGGAAACAATGGAGAGTCCGATTATCCGGTCCAACGGAGGAAAGAGAGCGCAGTAACTGTGCTTTCATGATCATGAACTGTGATAAAACGTCGGTCATTTGCCCTAAGGTTTCATAAAGAAGCTCTCTGTAGGAAATGTACTTGTGTTTATTGCTCGTCAGAGGAAGCGCATCACGATGCCGGCATCACGACATGCACGTTACGTGTCCAGCCTTGGCTTCTCCTGTTTCTCTTTGCTTATTTGGAGTCTTAAGTTCTTCGCCTTGGCTTCTCCTGCTTCTCTTTGCATATTTGGAGTCTGAGTTCTTCGCCTCGGCTTTTCTTTCTTCTCTTTGCTTACTTGGAGTCTAAGTTCTTCGCCTTAGCCTTAACTTCTCCAGCTTCTCTTTGGTCATTTGGAGTCTAAGTTCTTCGCCTGAGCTTCTCCAGCTTTTCTTTGGTCATTTGGAGTCTAAGTTCTTCACCTTGGCTTCTCCTGCTTCTCTTTGCTTATTTGGAGTCTAAGTTCTTCACTTTGGCTTCTCCTGTTTCTCTTTGCTTATTTGGAGTCTAAGTTCTTCACCTTGGCTTCTCCTGCTTCTCTTTGCTTATTTGGAGTCTAAGTTGAGTTGGAGTCTAAGTCTCTCTATTGAGAGTCTAATTTCTTAGCCTTAGCTACACCAGCTTCTCTTGCCTTGTTTAGACGTTCTAAGTATGTTTTCATTCCTAATAAAACAAATGTTTGTGTTTAAGTATATTTGAATGTTACGGAGTGGTCTCTTAAACGGTTTTATTTATTGTTTTAAAATGCCATACAATTAAACTTTATGAGATCTATACAAATTAATTTGTATAACAAGTTCATGCATTAATGTAGATAGTTGAGATTTTGAGAATGCATACATCGTCTGTTTGTTATTATGTGAACAGTTGAGTAATTTTTGAAGTGGTGGCGAATAATAATTCAGAATTCAGTAAATTCAGCGGCGATGAATGATGGAGTTAAATTTTTCTGCTATCTAAGAAAATTCTTGACAGTATCACAAATTCTTGGAGCATGCGAACGCTTTGTGACTTACATATGGATACGTGTAGTTCAAAGCGTAAAATGCAAACAGGTTTTGATTATTACATTTTTTATAAATTGGAATCATTTTAGACTTACTTGGAAATAATTGGTTACATAAGATGAGTCTATTAAAAATGAACAGAAATCTTTACCTGTGATGAACATGAAAAATAATTCACATTTGAGCAGATGTATTTATGCACGGCCGCACTGTAAAAAAATTTGAGCTTTCCTTCAACAAAAAAAGTCGTTCAAACACAATGAGATCAGCGACGCATGTGACGACTAGCCTTGTTCTTGTCACTGTCATCTTTTATGACGAAGTAAAACAATTGAATTTTCTTCTCAATGAAACAAACATGAGACACAATGACGAGTTTCAAGACTTGCGTCAACTAACCGCTTTGAAATTTTTCCTGGTCAATGAGTGCAAAAAAATTAAACTCTGTTCAAGTCAATCGAAACACGCTTTGATGTTTTATTTGGATTAGTAGCTGGGAACGTTTCTCTACTTTCTCTTAGCACGTGTAGGAATTAATGAAAGAGTCTTAATGACGCGGTTAATGAGATAGAACTATATTTTCACTAATGAGAATGTAGATAAGGTAGAAATATTTTTTTTAAAATGGGACAGTAGATGAGGTAGATTTGAATTCTCAAAGATGCGATGAATGAGGTAGATGTGAATTCTTGAAATGGGCTAGTAGATGAGGTATATATGGATTACTTAAAGCATTAATGTAAAATTTGAAGCTCAATTGGTCATAACCGATTTTTAATGTTATGGTGAAGTAAGATTTAATATAATTACTCCATTTTATGGAATAAGAGTTTTCGTAAGTTATGGAAGCTGATGATATATGAATTATCCATTAATTTACTTAAGATTTATCCTATTTTGGCGTACAAGGGTTTTCCTTTTTTAAGTGTGAGTATAACATGTCTTAGCACTGAGAGTTTTACTGGTTCATTCAAGAATTAAAAAACACTACTAATTACTATGTACACTTAAACTCGGTTTCGTGCGGTCGCGTCTTGGGTCGTGATTAATACTCTCATCGATAAACAAGCATTCGTGCACAGCTTATTGTTTAGGGAGAAAAAACGCTTATAATAACGTCCATTAATTATCGATAAATACAGGGTGGGTCATAAGTAGGTACCTCTGTGAATGCTATATAGTCGTAACACTGCTACGCTTGCAGCTCTCATATGCTGAAAAAACTCTAAAAAAAAGTTTATGGCTATAATTGTTTGTAAAAGGTACCTTACATATGGTCCATCTTGTACGTGACTTTTCATATTGTTTCCATGGGTGAATTTTCAGAACAAATGAGCAATAAATGTGTGCGATTTTCATCGTATTAGTAAATTTCCCGTAGTGTTTTTGGTTGTTATTCGTTGTCTACTGCATATTAGTCTTTTGTCTACTGAATTAATAAGGGAATTTTTCTTCCAATGTAAAGTGATTTCCAAACGCAATCCATTAAAAGGAAATAAGACTTCATCAATAGTTGTTTGACCATTTATTTTACGGTCAGTTTTCCGAGTGAATTTAAAACAAAAATCGCGCCTGGGAAATTTGCTAATAAACACAAAGTTTTCAGTTAAGCGGAGCAGAGTTGGAATAACTATAGACTTTCAAAACTCTCACTCTTTCATTCACGTCCACTCAAGCTTCAAGCTTGGAGTATCAGTTGTAATTTTATCGTAGCTCTGCTTGTGAACTATGCCACAGAAAGTCGGCACATACTGTACTAACTTTCCTGAGCTATCTTCTCAGGCTTGATGGTCGTGAGAATCACTTTCACAACTCATAAGAAATCAAACAATCATCCCTGTAATGATTGTACACTAAAACTTCACACCCTGTGGTAATGAAAGCTCCAAAATCATACTAGTACATCGATGGTTTGAAGCAACTGAAAGCATTTTCATTTAGGACACCAGAAGCCAAATCAAGTGCATTTTAGAGGGGGATGAAAATAGCCCTAAAATCAATGCATCAGCTACGGCAGTCTGCAATGATTAAAGTTTTTTAACTTCTTTTTTGTAATACAGTTTGATTCGGCATATTATTACTGTCCATCTCCATTAAAACTAGACGGTCGTTGTCTCAACCGACCTTGAACTAAGTTTCCGCAGTGGTTCACTAGTCTCTGATAACACAGAGCTCTTTGCGCAGATTGTCCCTCGTGGTGTGAGAAACAAAAGGCTTTTGTTAGCACTACTTTAATGGAGTGAGCTTCCTCTTTCTCTTTATTAAAACGGCCATACACTGCACGTCCATTGAAATCACGCTGGACTTAACAAAAATAGGATTTGAAGACGTTTGAACTACCCTTATTGTCCGTTCTTGGAGCTACCTCCATTCTCGCTGCTTTCAGATTAACCACAACATATTTTTGATAAAAATTTTGCTCAGTATGTGATATGAATGCTGAATAAATAAAAAATTCTTGTTAAATGAATTATATTCCTTGTGTGTTGGTCATTTGGGTAAATCTTATATTATTTTTTCCATTCATCGGGCGAGGTTTTCACGAAAATTTATTTATTTTAAACTATGTATCAACAAACAGATATTACAACGGCCTAATAAAGTTTTCAATTTAAAGAATATTGTCATACTTTTGGACACCCTATCTGTTTAAATATCTTTAGACATATATGTCATGAGTAACTGTTTTTTCTTTGTGTTCATTTCACAGAAGATTTATTTTTTTCAGTAAATTTCTTTTGTGTAATTAAGTTTAAGTAGGAAAGTCATATTGGTTTCGTAAATGATCAATATTCTTCCTATAAACTACCACTAATAGTTCTGTAAATAACGGCTGTTGGTTCTGTAAATGATCAATATTGGTCCCGTAAACGACCAGCAATGGTATATAAATGACCAATATTAGCTCAGTAAATATTGAGTCTATAAATCACCAATATTAGTTTCATAAATAATGCGTATTAGTTCTATAAATAACCAATATTGGTTCAATAAATAACCAATATGGGTTCAGCAAATGACCAATACTTGTTCAACAGCAGCCTTATCGAACTGACAACGAAACGGTGATAAAATGAAGCAACTTAATGCAATAAAGTTCTATTTTTTGTATGAGAGTTCAACTGTTATTTTGGCAATGAACGTATAATAATAATTATTTATTCTTCACTGAAAGTGAAAGAAAATGCAACATGTTTTACAGGAGCTAAAAAAATATTCTTATTAGCGAGAGAGTTTCTGCATTTATTTGGATTCCAGTTTATTAGATTAAAGAGAAATAACAGAAAAGCTGATAAACCAATGCAACAGTTTTGAATAAAAAACTATTGTTACATTTTTTCCATGTATAATATTGAATTCTACCTCAAACCATTGCGAAACAATTGTAATTTTTAGTCATAACAGTTGATAAAAATTAAAGTAAGCATTAATTTACGTGTGAAAATTTATAAATTACAAGCCTGTTCAAATTGTTCATCTTCTCAAGGGCATTCATCACTAAAAAACAGTAAGATAATTCGAACTTTATTAAGCAATTATGACACTCAATTAAAATATTACATAACAGTTTAAATCAATTCTTAAACCTAAAATAATTTAGTTCATTCTGACCTCCCTTTACTGAATGAATATGATCAGATATTTAAATTTCACGGTCCTAGCGTTTCGCTACAGAAAAAAATAATTTTTACGTTGTAGCTGAAACCCAAAATTTAATCGCATCAATAAAGTCAAATAATAAAGTGATTCAATAAAACTGCAAGGCGCTTTCTATGATTCAATAATGACGATGAAATAGATTATTTTTACATATAAAAGAAGTTTTTGTGATAAAAAGTCAACATCGCTTGAGAAAATGTTAGTAAGCAGAAACATTATATTTTTCGTTCAAGTTAGTGCAATATATGATTATTTAATTCGTGTATTCTAGCAAGGCTTAGGCTGGCAAAACACGTTTCTATAATTACGTCTCGATTCTCAGATTATTCTTGTGAAATTCTTAACGATACTTCTAGTGTAAGCGAGTTACCAATTTCAAAAAACTCCTAAACGATATTTCTAATATCAGCGAGTTGCACATCAATTTAAAAAAACTCTTAATCTTACTTCTAATATCAGAGAGTTACACACCAATTTCAAACATTCTTAATGACACTTTTAGTATCACCGAATTACAGACTAACTTTGAGCTGTATTAGAGTATTTTTACAATTGATTTATCACTAGGCTCATGACGCTAATTACAATCTTCCATTATCTCAGCGAGATTAATAATTAATACAGAAATTACTTGACATGTGCAAGATCATTGGGACTCAGTAGATTCTCCTCTGGTTCTCCTTCTCCAAGAATACCAATAAAAAGCGAGTGCGAGCAGGAACAATAATGGAGAGGGTTGTAAGGAGAGACTCTGGCTCCGCATTGAAGCTGGAACAAAAACAACAGAGCATTAGGATCAGGTTCCTTCTCTGAGGGGAGCATCAGATTCCAAGAAAGGATTCTCTAGAGCTCAGTGCTTCACCCTCTCAAAAGCATCTCTTGCTGCTTCAAGAGCACCGCAAAAAAACATTCAACATACGTGCTGTCTGCTTTTAGCACAAATGATACACACGAACAGGAGCATTATTGACCGCTACCTCTTCAGGGCTTGTCAACTTTACAGAGTTGAATCCTATTAGAAGCATTTGTATTTAAAACCGATATGAATTGAATGTTCGTAGTAATAGTAACTTGTGTGTTATTTAAGTACCGGTATTCTGTAAGTGGATCATTATATTTTCGAGTTATTAATTTAGGAAACTACAACCATTGCATGCTTATTTATTTCCTCAAAGGAAAGTACATAGAAGTACCATGTTGTAATAAGTGTTGAAAAGAATTACTAATTCATCACCTAGCTAAACAAGGTAATAAGGACTACAAATAAACGAAAGGCTGGAAAAAAGTAATGTTTTTACTTGTTGATATATTCAAGCACAAACAATCATAAATAATCAATTTTCAATCTTAGCAATAGTTTCTTTAATTTTTATTGACATTTCTCAATCGTTGCACCAGGTTTTTGATGTCTTTCAAAAAATTCTTTGGCCTCTGAAGAATAAAACAGCTTGAGATCATCTTTTAGCTGTTCATATTTTTAATCAATTTTATTACTCAAGTGATGTTTCAAGGACCTGAAAAGATGGTGAAGCGATGTCAAGTAAATAGGGTCAGTGAGGTAAGATTTCAAAATTGAAACTCACAATTTTTTCCTCAGTGATTCTTGTTGTATTCAGTTTAGCACTGTCATGCCCAATATTTTTCCTGTCAACAATGCTGGTATTTTTCTCGATAAGGCAGTTTTATCGTTTTTTAAGGCAGTCTTGAAGTTTTGAGTAACATTTTGCAGCTGTGACTGCTTGATTAGCGTTTAATAGCTCATAGCGAACCCCTCATAGAGGTTATTGGGTTCATTCAAGCCAGAGCATTGGGTTGAGAAGGCTTGAAATTATGCTCGTGTGAGTTGCATTGAACAGTTGAGCAAATTCTCCGCTGGTGGACTTTGGTTGTTAAAGGTTGTTTTATTAAAGGTCTTTAAAGGTCTTTATTAAAGGTAAAAGTTTTTATTAAAGGTCTTCCTGAACGTGGATTTTCCTTAAGCTGAAGACTTCTAGATGAAAACTTTTCAAACCACCGTTGGTATTCTCGAATATTTAAAACATTGTTCCAATAGACAGATCAAATGTTTCTTGCTCCTCCTGCAGCTGATGTATTCATAGCGCATTCAATGTCTAGATGCTCTTCTTTGACATCCATTTGTTGACGGTTGAAGCAATTAAATTTTTCTAAATTTAAGAATTTTTATTTGTGAATGAACTAAAGGCACATTAAAAATCAGGCTCCATTTGAACTAACAATTGAAAAACTCTTAAAATTATTAAAAAAATAATTAGGAAAAATGACATTACTTTATTTTCAAGCTATTAACTTAGAGCGTTAATATTGAAACTTTTCCAACTCAGAGATTGGAACCTACCTGCAGACGCAGCAATGTTGTCCATTTGTGAGTCTGTAAAGAGAAAACATCTTGGTCAACACAACATAACCACTTTACAAATCTACTGTATTATCTCCAATGATGTATAACTCGATCTCGCCCTGTGTCTTTGCATAGAATACCACCTTGTAGCAAAGATGAACCGACAGCGATTTCTCAACCCATTAGCGTTCGTATCTCGAACTTACTTACCGAAGTGATATAAAAGTCGGTCTTCCAATCTGTAGTCTGTGCCAGGCAGATTTAAGGCGCATCCGAATACGGTTTCTTTGTTTAGCTGATAACTTGGGAGATTGGCGGAGGCCGAAACACGGTATAGGTTACGTGCTTTGTTTCTGTCTTTAGTGATAGTGGCATGGATAGGAGTCCTTCTGGAGAAAAAGGTTAGATTAACAACTCTGATTATTTGACTTGCACGAGCAAGATTTGATTCCCGAAAACACGAATACAGTTATGTAATCGTTCTAATGAATGTTATGTATTACAAAAATTCGTTTATGAATTTTTTCTTATCCGTGTTAAGTTATCACGGGATCAGGTAAAGAATTTGTACACACTTTTAGCTGTACTATAGAATGTTTTTTAATGCATCTGTATAATATACAAATAATAGATATCATTTACAAATCAGCGTATTTTCTAAAGCTTTTGCCCTGCTTACCAGATTTTACGACCATTAATTCGTCATGGCTTACATGCGTGTGTCCTGTAACTCATTATAATTACTCACTTTCTTGTATTGAAGTCTAATTTTGAAAGAGCGATGTCAGGTTCTGGATATAAACCTTCCCCAACACACGATACGCTCAGCCTGCTCAGAGTGTCCTGGTCTACTTTCAAGTCGAACTTAGATGCAGGAGCTGGAAAATGGAAACCCACAGGCAGTCAGTATCAAAGAAGCTGTTTTGTAACTTGCAACTTGAAGAGCATGGACATATTTTGATGCAAAAACGTGGGTTATTCCGGCATGAAAACATGAATGATTCCGGTGCATAAAAATAGGTGATACCGATGCAAAAAACGGTGATGGTTCTAATGCAAAAACGCAGGTGATTCCAGTACAAAAATGTAAGAGATTCCGATGCAAAAACGTGAGTGATACCGATTTAAAAATGTGGCTTTCCACATCACAAGCCGACTTGACTAAAAATAACCGAAATGAAATATTTTGAACGTAGTTAAATTTGAAGTGAGTTTGATAGCAATGTATCACGAAAGAGAAAATAGATATATTAGATTACATGATCTGCAGATGTTAACTCTAATGGCAAGGCTACCTGTTGCTAAAAGTTAATGTAACAGCCTAGTGTCATTCATAATTCGTTAAACATAAATGTTCGTTTGCTTCGATGAGCTCATTTGAATTTTACCTTCATCGACGGAAGTCTAAGTTGTTTCAAAAATTTAAATTCCAAAAAATGACACATAACTAATGAGGAGTTCACCATAATCGAAAGGTAAATCACTTGGTTCAAACACTGTATGTGGGAAATATGGTAAATGTTAATTATGGCGTGACATATTTTCGACCCAGCACGAGAAGGACATAATACGAGCTCATATAGCCAAGGCTTCCCCCAAACTCACTATAAAGGACAAGTTTGCCCGTAGCCGAACTTTCGTTCAAGTGGGTCGAAACTTTGCACTTGTAGGTGCCTGCCAAATCTGTAGTTGGCATAATGAAGGCCAAAGCGCTGTGAGCCTTCAAAGGGTTGAATGAGGCTTCATACTTCAAATCCAATCTCCCTCGTAGAATACCAAGAGCCTGCACAATGACATGAAATACAAGATGAAATTTTTGTTCCTGTGACTTTTTTTTAATTATCAAGACTATGAAATTTTTGAAGTTTTCGCCACCGTGAATTTTTTTTAAATTCCTGCAAACATGAAACTTTTGGTATTTTTGTCACCGTGGAATTTTCGGTATACTGAAATTTGTAAAATTTAGTGTATGTGAAAATTTTGAAATTTTGTCTATGGCGTAAAATCTACCTGAATAAAAAATGTGGTGAAATTCTGTTCACGACTGACAAGTCTAAATTCAAGCAAGTTTAAGTTATCAGTGTCTACAACGCACACGTCTTAAAAAAATTGCGAAATAAAACTCTGAGTTTTTAAAACATATTTGCTTCCACGTCGTCATCATCTTGTAAAATTGAAACGCAAGTTCAGTCTAATTATTTAGTAAGGTATTAAACAAACGAGAGATTTATTATGCAAAGGTTTTGTGAGGAGAAAATGATTGACTAACAATCGTATCGTTGTCATCCATGTTCAAAATACTCCTGTTGTGTTAACTGTTCAGAAATTTTGCCAGTCTTGTTTCAAAAGGCTTTAAACTGTTTACAGTTCTGCTTAAATTAGTCTATGTTATTAAGAATATTGTAACGGACACAGAGTTCGGTACAGCCTAAACAAACATGTTTTGTCGAATATTTTTTTAATTTGTCAACGACAAAAAGATTTTCCGTGTTTTTGCAATCGATCCTGCATTATTCAATTATACAATTTCTTTCTCATGATCCCATGCTTGCATTACTCAATTTTAAACACCTGTTCTGTAAATCACATGCATGTAATATTAAATTGTAAGCATTTTCTCTCCCGGTTATATTCTTACATAATTAAGCTTGAAGCATTTTTTCTGTCAATCGCATTTTACCTGAGGCTTCATCCCAAAGATCCACTGGTACACGAGTTTGAATTTTTGTCCACCATGACTGTGGTACCACTTGACAACGAGACCTGACTCCTCCCCAGTAGGGATGTGGTACTGGCAGTCCATGACCACCAAAGGGGATGATCCATTCTTCACAGGACCTCCCCCTACCACACCCAGCACTTCAAACTTCGAGTCTGTGACCAAAAGAAATAAAGTACCTGAGAAGTCAGAATAGAAGAAAATATGGCAACAAGAACAAGCAGATTAGTCCACTACTGAGGTGCTACCCAAATCCCATGCCTGCTAAAGTTGAGACATGAATCTCTCACAGATAACTTTTTCTTCAGTTCCTTAAAAATTATCAAAGAATCTTTAATTATTTTATGGGCAAAGACTCTAAAAGTTCAATGTAATAATTATTAAACACGAGCCAGTTACACCTTTGTTCAGTTGAAGCTTGATATCATTGTTATTATTTATTGTGACCAAAACTGGCATGTTTAGTACGAAAATACAATTTTCGTTACAAGGAAGTTTGGAAATGACATTTTCGCAACAATTAAAAATTATTTTTTGTCGTTGAAAATAATAGAAGTTTTGGCGTCACTCAAAGAATAATAGCAAGCAGTACTTCTGGAAACTGAACGTTTTGCTGTAGCGACTACATGGTGAAAGCAAACTTGTTGACCTCTGAAACCTCATCTCTCCCAGCTGCAGCGTACACTTATGAGCGTTGTGTCTTTGCAATTAAATTCAAATTCCAGACGTGATACCTCTGAAATGAGCCGAAAAATTAACGACTACTCGCTAGTTGTTCAAATTCTTCAGATTCTCATCTTTAGGGCAAAATTATGGTGTTAGTTTGGCATTGATTCATTATTTATTTTAACCGAGGGATAGAAAAAAAAATCTTTACAAATGGTTGCAGTTGTTTTGATCTAATAGTTATCGTTGGTTTGCATATTATACACATATTTAGATCTCATTTCTGATTAGGCCAAAAGAGTTAGAAAAAAAAACATTCCCATAAACTAAGGAGTAAATTTGTATTATAAAAGAACAATAACTGAGCACACTCGTACTTACCAGACATTCTGTAAGTGAGATTGAATTGTTTTTCGTTATTAAATATTGGATGCTACGGCACGGGCGTAAACGAAATTGGTGTCACTGTTAGTGTATTTTATTTCATAATATAATATCGAACCATCTACGTCTCCTCGATCAATTTTCAAGCATTTTAAAGCTGCTTCTCTTCGGTTTTGAAAAACAAATTCGATATCCAAGGTTATTTATGAATTGTTTTGATACCATTCACTATTCTTAGGCCGATATTGGAATAGTAAATTCATTTGCCAATTGTTGTCATATTCTAGAGATTTATTATCTGAACAACTTTTGTTTTCCAAATCGGATGTATCTTTTCCCCCTCGCTGATATTTTTATCTTTTTCCACTCCTGATAATAATTTTATTAAATGAGATGTTTATTTGAATTCAATTTTATAATGCTTAGCAGGACTACTGCCGCCTTCTGAAGAACAACTGTTCAACTGAGCGAGACTGCATGAGAGCAACCACACTCCGTAAAGTCTAACTTTGCACTGAACTTCAGAGTGAATGAACAGGTGTATAAGACAGGACGCGGGTGCCCTCACTCTTCGAATGGGCAAAAAATCAAAGGGCGTTGCGGTCGAGAAAAAACAAGTCAGCCCAACATGAAAAACCTTGGAAAAGAGAAGAATCTTCGGATGAGTTTTTCTGTCATTTAAAGCCAGAGGACGGGAAATATTTACAGCTGGATGGAAGTAATTCGCTCTCATGCTTGAGAAAACGGGAAGACTAATATTAATGCTTGAACTTTCAGTAATTATTGATTTAAGCACATTTTTGATATATGAAGTTCCTATCGAGTAAGTCTAGGTTTTTCACTGTATAATAATTATACAGTTCTCGTGGAAGTTCCGCGGTTTAGATTTTACTGATTTGAAATTATTATGAAGATGAATGCATTAAAGATTTACGACGAATTATTATACCTTAAATGAATATTTTTCATTAATAAATAGAGAACTTTCATTGTGCATCTTATCTATCGATAACATGGCCAAGATAGTACCCGTTGAAATTCCTTAATTTAAAAGTGATAAAATTCAGGATCGATCAAATACAATACATGTTTCACTTTTACCCGTGTTATTATCTGAATCTGAACATTTTTTATCAAAGTATACAGAACTTCCATTTTCTATTTATATGCCGACAACATGGCTGTGTAAGAGAATAAAGCTAATAACGGAAAAAATGGCGTGTATATATAGTGATCCGGCGTCTTTGGTATCAGTTCAGAAATTAGACAGCAAGTAATGGGACGGACACACACGGATAGAGAGATAGAGAGAGAGAGAGAAAGAGATGAAAATACACTGTCTATTATAGTGTGTGTGCCCGTTAAAAATAACGAGTTTTAATATCATGCATTTGAAGGAAGAACTTGAAGCAACACATTCTCACACCTAATCAGAAAGTCTACAGATTTAATTCCAGTGGTGAAGAATCTATATACCTGAAAGTCTACTGATTTAACTACCAGTATTTAAGGAAGTCTCCCATTGTAATAACATAGGAGAAATTACGCACAAAAGAAACACATAAATTTATTTACTTAAGAAGACACCTGGTGTTTTATTATATAGTGTTGATGTAGATAAATTACAAGGTAATCTAAGCATTATATATACTTTTTTCATTGATCAATGTTTTGTTTATGTATTGGGCAAAGTTTAAATTTAAGATTTTTCGGGATGCAATGATAGAATATCTTATTTCGCTTCTTCCCTATTTAGTGTTCTTAAGACGAATGAAAATGGTTTGATTTTATTAAGGGATTACCAATAAAAAATTATTGATTCTGTATTTAAAGAAAAAAATAGCAAATCAATGTGAAGTACACAAATTTTTCCTAAAATACAAATTTCAAAAAATTGAAAGAAACTAGAAAGAGGAACAAATTATTACTTTACAAGTGCGAGAAATTGTGCTGAACACTAGATATCACACAACTCATCACAAAACAACTCAAACAATAAAAATATCGCAGGACTAAAAATAATCCGTAGGTGCATTAAAACTACTGGCATACAGATCAATGTGACAACTATTTGAACAAAGAAGTCCAAGATCACAGACTAAGTTTCTTTCGATTCATATTTATTCTTATCAGACGCAGCCAAAAAATAATGATGCTACCACCCACTTCACATGGACCTGCCAATATCATGCAGCATCTGTCAAAGTTTGCATTTCTTGTATACTCCTGTCCACATGCCAGGAAATATGATACTTAATCTTTTGATTGCATCGGTTCATGATCGCTTGCGAACAAACAAATGAAAAAAAAGCGCTTCAGCTTTTAAACTTTGATCCACTCTCTCACTATGTCATCCCAATGCGACCTAAAACAAAAGAAAGTTTGAGGTAACAAATGAGAAATCGTAAACAATAAGGGAATTTAACACTTGTTCGTGCATCTTAAACGCACGGATATACGTAATGTATATTACAGCAGATACTTTTTTAAAACTTATTTAGTGCGACTTAACTTCGTGTAAGAACCTGCTGGAAATGTTCAATCATTCAAATTTATCATTCACATCAAAAAATTTGAAAACAAATCGTGTAATTGTGATTTTAGGTCAGAAACACAGAAATATACATGCTTATTTAATTTTGATTGATCAGGAAACGACTGTAAAATCAATGCGAATTAATATATGAACGGATGTTACTAATATTTGTGTGTCGTTGAATGTTTTATTCATTGTATTTAAGAAGGCAGCATTAAATTATACTCTGCAATTCTGCAAAAACAATGGTATCTAAAATCTGGGGCCACACAAATCACAATAAAATTCATTTTTACAATCGGACATCGAGCTCAATTTCAAATTCTTCGTCACAAATTCTAAAACATCCATACTTTGATTTACATCGAAAGGTCATTGAACGCAGGCCATCGTTTGCTCGTTCTGCAGGACATATTTCCTTTCTTAAAGTTAGCAGATTTTTTGTTCAGTGGCGCATAGTTTGAAGGCAGGTGCAGCATCACTGAATGCCCACCTACGCGACCTCAGAACCCGCAGGTGCACCTGATCTCGACCAATGACAAGCCCGGATTTCTTAGGCCTTTTTTTTTGGTACGTCATAAAAATTTAGAGTTGAGGTGGCCCACTGCTTTTTAGTGCTGGAAAATGCCCGGGATGATTGAGGACTTGCCTTCTTATTCAATTTTTTGAGTATGAGCATTACTCTGAAGCAGAAACAGAATTTCGCATTTAGATATGTAGAAAAAGTTTTGAAAACTGATTCAGAAACTCCTAATGATAACGTTGTACTTTTGCATTAAATGAATATGCCTTATTCCGCTGCTTTGTGGTGAATTCGTTTCCTATCATGTGACTTCTATTCGATGCATTTGACACTGATAATATATTTGAATGGGTTTGTTATTGCCAGTACTGCAGCGTTCAATGTTCGAATGTGAGATTTAAGAATTTTTTCCATTTGTTTTCATTCATTACATTTTATGCAGAAACTCATCCTTCACCGATATTTTATTTTACTGAGTAAACTTCCCCCCCGCAAAAAAAAACTAGTATTTTGTCTTCGTAAAATTTGCTGTTATCCAAACCTTAGCAAGATAATTTGAAGTCCATCGATCTATTTGTGTTGGAATAAGTACTTATGTTACGCAGTGGTATTTTTGCTATCATATACATAGTTTCTGCCAACATAAGTAAAAATTTCCCCACTATCGTGTGATACAATTTTTTCAGCATGAGGATTTTTTCTAGTTCATGTGTTTTACCTTAAATCTCACTAGTCAAGACTTCATTAGTTAGTTTAAGCTTCGCTTGGAGTGAGACCAAAGTATCTCCACTAGGAAAGGGTGAGGTAACTTTTTCTTTGGGCTTAGTTTATTTAAAGCTCCCAAAGACCGTCTGTACACTGATGCAATGAAGCATGCTGAGAGCCAGGCAGCCAAAAGAACGACGCTGTAACATGCCGAAGCGTTCAAACCTAGTAACAACCTCATATTGCTCACTGTTTAATTATTAGAACAATTCTCCCAAAGACCGTGAAAGGCAACCGAATAGTCCACTTGGTCGCTAAAGGGTTAAGGAATAACTTTGTACTAGCTTTCTTAACACGTTGCCTCCGATTGCCTGATTGGTGTAAAACTTCACTTTGTACGCATAGTCACTAGAAGGATCTGAAAAAATTACAGAACCTAACCTAAGTGGTAAACATACGTACCACTTCGGAGTCAACGTGTTAAATAGATACAAGCATCGTTTTCTTTCCTACAAGTTTTCTAATAGCGGTCACTCACTTTTTAATTCTTACACGTTTTTAACAATAAATCCAAGTTTGTGACTTAATATTATCCCTCTTAATATTATTCACTAGATTCCTCTTCAAATTTAACAACTTAATGGTAATATTACTTCCGATTTGTTATACTATGAAGGTTTGATTCTGTCCGCGGCATTTTGAACACCCCAGCACACACAGGGCCTACAGCGTCAGCCACACCAGCTTCGAACAAGAGGGGGGAACCNTTTTATGATAAGGCATTTTTAAAAACCAATGATGTTACATTTTTTATGTACCAACTTTATTGGAAATATACGTTTTTGTTTTTTTTTGTTTTTGTTGACTTCAATGGTTAAATTTACCTACTAAGGGCTTAGACTTTAATGATTTGAACAATACAACGGTGATTACTGTGTTTCAAAGCACGAACACAGCTGAACATTACCTTCTGATTTACAAGGTTCGATGCATTTTGAGGACGACATAAAACACTTTTTGTACAACGCAGTTTAGTGATCAGAAATCCTCGACATCGGTTCTGGTGACAATCGACAGGACTGTTTTTTAGGCATTTGGTGAATAAAGCGTTGTGTCAAGGCGCGAAGCCGGAAATTCTTCCTCAGAGTTTTTGTTGGAGTGGGACAGGAACTTTTTGTCTTGCAGCGCTGTTCTAGGATCCTAATGGAGGAAGAGAACACTAAATGAATGTCAAGTTTCTATCTCTGGAGATTTGAAAACAGTATAAACATGGGTTAAAATGATTAAAGTGTTGAAATACGTTAAAATGATTGAAGCGTTAATGTTTAAATGCGTAGTATAAACATGGGTTAAAATGATTTCTTCACGACTTATTGCACATTAGAGGTGTAAATTGAAAGGTGCAATTTTAAGCTATCGTTCATTTCATAACAAATATTTCAGTTTGTTGTCCACACTTGTTATTCTGTTCGTAGAAAATAAATACATTGCGTGTACATTCCAGAAATTAAAATCTTATTTTGATTGCAAATGTATTTTCTGATTATCAGGAACTTATAATCTGCACAATAAATTTATTGAGAATAATACATTAATCTGTGATTATGTACAGCAACAAACATCGTCCTACTCTAAGAAGTTTGTGGATGGAAATGAATGAATATTGTGTTCAGCTTCGCTTATGGATTCTGTGTTTCAGTTAAAATGAAAACTCAACATTATTTCAGTATCTACATCAAAGTTATGTTTAAGGGGAAAATCGAGCATCTGATGACTTCTTAACAGTTTGCGAACAGAAGCGAACTGGAGACCGTGAAGCCTAATATACAAATTCACGCTTAAAAAATATAAAAAATATTGGAACAAAAAAAGGAAACAAATGCATAGGTATAGTGCACAGTTGGATGAACTTTGCAGAAAACTTGAATAAAAAGTTAAGCGAAAACAAATAATAAAAGACCACAATGACTTCCCGAACTTCCAGTACTTGCCCTGATCTTGCTTCCATTTTATAACTAAAGTTCTTGCATAGCCAAAATTGTTATACAAAATCCCTGACTTCTAATCCACAAAACAATCACGTACGTTCAGTATTTCTGATAGAAAAATAATAATTTGAACAGTGATAACCCAATTTTGATAAAATGGTTTAGTTGAAACTCTGTTCACTCAAACATCACATTCAATGATGGTAACCTTATCATTGTCTCATAATTTTCCTCACGTAATTACTCGCCAGTTTCTAGTTTAATTTAATGCTGAAAAATGAGCGTTATTTACTGTACAATTCTCTCATAGAATTTTGCTATAATTGTTCTTATATTGAAGGGGTGATTAAATTCTTTTTGTTCATTTTACTGCTGTAATTCATTAAAATCCCATTTTTGCTTATTTCATTTCGATGATTGAAAAAAAACTCTTTTGCCTGCTTTTTAGGCGGGGATTTAATAAGATCCCTCATTGTCGATCGTTTTCTCACAAGTTGCAAAAATGCAGACCCCATCAGATGATTCAATGTTTAGTACTGTATGTAGACCCTATCAGATGATTCAATGTGTAGTACTGTATGTAGACCTCATCAGATGATTCAATGTGTGAGGCTGTAAGGGGGCAAACTAATGTCACACTAGGTCACTAATTGTGCTATTAATTATTTGGTCATTTTGAATAATTCAGTAACTTGAACAGAGGAGTCGCTAATGTGGTGTTAATTTGGGGTCAATTTGGTTTTTGGATGTTGGCACGTGAAGTGGAAGCCACCATATGAAGGATGGCGCATTGTTGCTGCTTGTAATCTGGCGCATTACTTGTTATAATAGCTGGCGCATTGTTACTTCTTGAAACGCACGCCATCGTTTACACGAGACTAGATTGACTCCAGACGGCGATTGCAAAATCTTGGACACAACAATAATTGGAAAATAATAAACCTACTGAATTTGTCGTTTCATTTAGATCTAGTTTTGTGCGATAAATCTACAGTACTTGATACTCTTTAAACATCTTCATCCCTTGCTTCCCACGCGGTAGTGCTCACACTCAGCAATCAACAGGAATTGGCTGACAGATTCAACGTTTCGACGATGAAGCCCTGAAAATACTCGTGTCTTAAAAATCCTCTCAGGCATCCATTAGCGGATTAGGTTTGCTGGTTTTCCGGCGACGACTCCTTAAAATTCTTTAAAACCACGGAACTGAGAAGCACGAGTGTGTAGAATTTACGGCATTCCTGGTGCTAAGTTCCAAACACCCAAAAACTGAACAAATCAAGAATTTATTTTCTTCATCTACGATAAATTATAATCATGTATCGCTACATCGTGGGAACGATGAAGTAAAAATATTTTGATCGATATAACAAGTTACATCCATCAGCTTATTTACTGCCCAAATAATTGCTTGTAAAAGCTTCCACTATCGGCAACATAAAAAATACAAAATTAGTGGATAAAGAAAAGTTTTTATTCCAAAAGTCGTGGGAACGTCGACTCGATGAAATTTTGTTTCGACATAGCGAATATTTCTTTGCAATTTAGTTTACATACAAAATTTACTAGGATATATTCATAAAAAGGCATTCTATGGCATAAATGCATA
>VCRD01000318.1:291754-306790 GCA_006783055.1 Trinorchestia longiramus
CTAGTGCTTTCCACCCTTCAATTAGAGGTGACATCAGTTTCCAGGAGAAGATTAACAATTATACCAATACGTGCTTATCGAATGGGTTGATAGTAATTATTTCCAAGCAATTTCACAATGTGTAGTAGTAAGAACGGCTTCTTTATTTTAGATCGCAGACATTCATTGTATGACACGTAGTATTCATATGTACACCTTTACATCGCAGTTAATTAATTTGATCATTAAAGAAGCATCGAAAAAAGCGTCACTGCAACTGTTGGGAAATCAGCCGCTTCATAAAGAGATTACACTGGTAAATGAGATATAAATTTCTCATTTGATACTGAACTTGACTTGTACTTCCATTTTATTGACGGAACAATCATATGAAATCAAAACGAAAGACTGAAAAATGAAAGAGACATGTGCAAAAACTTAAAAGATTCCTACATGAGTGGATAGCATGAACGTTATCAACGAATGTCTGCATGAAGTTTTCTAAAATACAGTGTTGTTATCCAATGCATGAATAGTGAGCTTTAAAATATTTTTCACATGATTGCAAGTAGTAAGAGGTCTTTCTTATGTAATGTTGAGCATTAAATAGTCTTTCATACGTAATTCTGAGTTGTAAAATCACAAGTTTCATACCTTCGGCAATTACTGAGAAGCAACTGAGATTCTTATTCTTTTATTAAACTATAAAAAATCTGTCTAAAAAGTATTCGAACTTGAATTTTTTAGCGCACAGTACTGACGCTAAGCAGTAGTGGAAGATTACACAGTGGATGAATGCACATGCTTGAATTTTTTCTTTGAGTTCCAGTATGTCCGTCGCTGCCTGCTGACTGCCGAGTGAGGTGCTGTTTTAAGTGTTCGATGGATTTTGATTTCTCTCAAGAAAAGCATTAAATTGTTGATCAAAAGCATGATGATTTTCAAAGCGAAACAATTTGTAAAATTCAGCAAGTGCTTGAAGACTAGACTATGCGGGTAACGCGAATTAAGGAGTGGTTCAACCGATTCAAAAGTGGTCGCACATTGGTGGAGAGTGACCAGTGTTTTGGGAGGTCATAAACCGCTAGGAATACAGCTGTTTTTGAGAGGGTAGAAATTCTGATAATGGGAGATCGTCGTTTAACCGTATGAGAGATTTCCAAATAATTTAGGATCCGTATAGCTTCCGCACATTCAATTTTGCGTGATGATTGCGCCCTCACTCCCACCGCTGCCGCTAGAGTTCTGTGTGTCGTACATTGCATGCATCTCTAGCACGCATTCTTAAATGTATCCATATTTTAAAACAAACGGCATGTTGCTATCTGTTTCCAGTCATGAGGAAAAACACCAGAGGTGTTATATTTTTAAAACACCTTGTATTTTTCCAGACTAAAAGTCGGATACATTTTGGACAGACTTTGTACATATCAAAGCTGAACTTATTGACTGATTTTCCTACTTAAAGACCTACTATGTAATGAGTATTGAATGCAGTTTTGAACTAATTTATCATTATCTTAAAAAAGCAAATTTACAAGTTATTTTTGTTCGAAGAATCTGATAATTTGTAACATATGAGTGTCATATAACTGGTGAAATAATTTGATGATGATATAATGATTCTCAAAAGTTATCTTATGATCAGTAATGAAAAGTTTTCGAAATATCCCGGCCTGAAAAGAATTGCTTACTAATCATTTAATTTGTTAATGTATTCATATTTTTATTAGTTTTTTATTTAAATACGATGGTAGTGGTGATGTGGTGATAGTAATGATAATGTATAAGGATGTGTAATGATGGATTAATGTGTAAGGATGTGTGTGATGCGTTAATGTATAAGGATGTGTGAAGGTTAATGAGTACGTGGGGAATGCGAGCAGTTGGGTCTCAGAGCCATTAAAGCCCAACCGCCGTCGCGCAGCAAAAATACAAACAAAATATGCAGCGCAAGCAAGTCTGAACACTGATCACTTGAAACATGTTCTGCGAGTGCCTCGAAATGGGGGAAGTATTAGATAAGAAACCAACGGCACAACGGCCAACGGCTACAAGAGAGACCAAAGGTGAAAGGAGGAGCTAAAAGTCAAAAGGCGTGTTTCTAGAAAATGCCAACGAATTATATAAGCAGCAGTCGGGAAATCAAGAGAGGTCAAAAGAGTGAGGCGTTAATAGGGTGAACACCAGTGCTAAAAGCGGTAATGATTCTACAGGGGGTATCTACCAACTGGGGCCAACGATCGACGTCCGGGAAGCAGCGAGCTGCCGACGTCAAGGAAGCAAAAGACAGAGCATCACTCTGAGGGAGATAAGAGTATTTCTGGAATAGGAAACAGAAATAGTATCCCAACAAACAGCATAAATGTTATAGGGCACCTCTATCAAGGCATGCACTTACGGACGATTTTTCTCTCATTTTAGGGAGGGATCTACAGGATCTACGGGATCTGTCGGGATCTACGGGATCTGTCGGGATCTACAGGATCTGTCGGGATCTACAGGATCTGTCGGGAGCTATTGGGATCAATCGGGATCTACAATATATGCAGTAACTACTAGTACTGCCAGACCTACAACTGCTACGACTACTACTTCTGGGAGTAATTGGATCCTTGGAAAAGTTCATAAAAACTTGGGAAAGTTTCACCAGTAATTAATTCGGAGAGACTTGAGATTTCAGCGCAACTTCGATTTAATGTCTACTTGATTCTCTTCGGAAATATCGACAACAGGAACCAAGTAAAAATATTAATTGGTACAACTTCAACTTGTGCCCTTTAAACCAATGAAGGTTGGGAATCAACGGGAAAAATGCACATAAACAGGGTAAACAACAGGACGACTGGCGCTACGCCTAGGGCTCTACCAAGTGTATGTTCGTACGTGCGATGAATGAAGTGTAACGTAATTCTTCGCTTTGTTAGTTGTCGAGAGTGAACTGAATAATTTTTAAGAGTGAAAGTGGTAAATGGGACTGCAGTGATTATTAATTCATCAAAGTGTATCTGTTAAGTATCAAGGGTCAGATTAAGTGAAGAGATTGGAATGATTTTTTGTGAATTTTGACGGGTTTGAGTGTATTTAGGATCCGTCGTAAAATAGGGCAGTGTTTCAGTTCCACAACCACTCGGCATTGTATGATTTAACACGTTAACCGCCACATGTACCACCGGTGGTACATTTGAGGATTTCACTTACCGCCGCATGTACCACCGGTGGTANGGTTAAATGATAAAGTCGTAAAATGGTAAAGTCGTGGCGGTAGTGACAAATCTCTGCTATCAGGCATGGCGGTTAACGTGTTAAATAATTATTGTGAGTGGAATTGGTTGATTTGAGCAGATAGATCACATTGATTTCAAGACAATTTACGTGTTTTCGTGTATTTTTCCGTGTATTTTTATAGTAAATATTAAGCTTATTAATTGTGTTTATACCCTTCTTGTGTTGGCCTCATTAATGCATAATATATCATTCATGTCAGGGGGTTTGGATTCCTTCATTTTGCGATGTCTTTCTCTCGTTATGAAAAATTGATTGCATTTCAATTAACGTAAAATGTGTATGTAATATTTAGATTCACCTCGTAAGAATTCAATTAATGCTCGTAATTATTACATATTCAAGCAGTAACCGTGCAGAGAGAGGGGACGTATCGCCACATATATAACAACCCAATTGGCAATATGTCGGCACAAAATTTTACAAAATTACACTTTAATTCAACCAATATCCCAACATGCGTTCAATTAGGAGAATAATTTCCTCTTTGAGTTCCTCCTTTTTTCGCCTTTATTGCATTTTAATTCTGGAATCTCACTATAATTACCCCATCAGATGAATTTTCCTGTGGTGAAGGCAATAATAATAAAAATATTAACTGTAATTACCTCGGTTAGATGTTCCTTTTAGGAGTCTAATGAACTCCTTTGGAGCGACGTGAGGGAATTAATAATTAAAATAAGTCTTCAATCGAGTTGTGGTGGATGAAACTAGTCACAATAAAGACCTTTTGTTGGAGACTGAGTCTTGCAGCCGGAAGATGACGAGCATTTCTAGAGAACTAAGGCTATAATTCCTGACATTTTGCCAGTCTTTGTACCTGATCTCCAGTAAGATGATCCTTGATGCTTTGTGATCACCCCATGGGATCATCACGCCGACGTTTTCCTGGCGTTCTTCTGGATTTCTTTTAACACAAATTAATTATGGATCGTCAAAAAAGTTGTATGGTTCCTGAGATCCTGAAAACATGCCGCCTTTGATGTGGACGTCGTGGGTGGCTTCATGTTGTCATTTTTTACGAAATTGGCACGTATGATGCAAGCATTGTTTGCATATTGCCATGATGCAATTTAAAGCCTTGCACTTTCTTTGTTTGGAAGATGGGGTTTTCACCCATTTGAGGTTTTCATACCTTTGTTGCTATTTGTACCCTGGTCATAAGGGATAGTCTAAAAAGTCAACGTTAAAGCAGGAAGTCTTAGGTTTATTGATCTGAAAACGGGTTACGTGCAGATGAAGGTAGGTTTAAACTTCGAGAATAAGTTCTTATATTTTGATGATTTTTTGTACGAACATTGATAACACTCTTTTTAAAGAATAGCTGTAGACTCGCCCGCAATTTTACGATCTTCAAAGCTGTGCGATTGTGGCTTTACATACATTAATACAAACGATATGAAACCAATTTAATGTTCCGCAACAGATTTTGTGTGACAAAATCTAAAAAGTTCTTCCAATCCTTCGAAAAAATATAATCATTCACCCAAGAGAAAAAATAATTCTTATACTTTGAACCTAACACAAAAATTTGTAACTTTGAATAATATTTAATAAAATTAGCTGCACCCATTTTACTGACCATGATGAAAACGAGATTGCAACATAAGAAACTAGGACATCAGAAACGCTCAGAAGCATGCAATGCCACAACATTCAATGTAAATCACACAAGAATTCAGGTCTCCAGTAAGCTTCTCCACAGTCACAGCATCACATTCGTAGAAGACGAATCCCTGTTACGATTTCATCTTCATTTGTTTGAGGTTTTCCTCCTACGCTCACGCTCGTAGGAATGCCTTCCTTAAAAAATCGTGGGTCACAAGCCCAACTTGGAGAGTCAGAGACACGCCTATCCAATTATTCTTCGGTTGAGACTTACAAACAACCGTGCTACGCCTGAACCATAATCTATGTATTTACATAATGCACAGCGTATCTCCATTTCTCTTTATCTCTTTATTAGTGTGAGTTCATCTCATTTCTTAAAATTTACTACTGAAGAAAAATTATTTAACTGAAATCAGAACGGGTATAGATGTATCATCAGCAATGTACTCGTATTGTGTATACCAAAGGCGCCGGATTACTATAAAATACGCCATTTTTCCCGTCATTAGCCTTTTTTTCCTACACGGCCATGTTAACTAGCAAAATTTCCATTTTGCAACTTAGCGTTGCCAAATCGAAAATTATTGAAATACACCACCCCCTTTCTCATTAAGTACTACAGCATCAAAATTATCAAGGTACTTGCAAACCACGCTTGGTAATGAACAAATGTTGGGTAGGCTTAGAACAGTGCCCAAGTCGGGGCTAACTTGGTCTTTCAATATGGAAATGGAAGTGCACACATGGACACTGAGCTAAACTTCTCGCCCGTCTACCCAGAGGAGCGTAAACCTCCAGTTCGCCAAACTTCACTGGCTTGGCTGCCCCTATTAGTTACTGGAGGCCAAACAACAAAGGTTTAACCGGTATTGAAGTGCCACTTGGACTCGAGATTACTGTCAATGTATGGGAGTCGTATGCTTGTAAATGAAGTTGAGTTGTGAGTATTATTTGCATGGTTCTATACGGGTTTATTAGCTATGTAAAGACTTTATGAGCTTATACGTTCATTAAAAGTATGATGAATTGAAGTGTTGCGTAGATGAAATCAATGTAAATGAGTGCATAATTTTTCTAGATTGAAAGATAACATGGGCGGGATTGTAGGGATAATGCATTTGGCGGTAGAAACACAATTGAAAGAAATTGTACGTATGTAATAACTGGTTAAACGCTTTTTAGATTTTGTTTCTGTCCAGTGTGAATGAAGGCTTCATCAAAATAAAAGAAAAAAAAACTATCACTAATTTAATCATGAAGACACTAAAAAAGTTGGAGTTTTCAAAACGATATCTGTAAAAATGACATAATGATTACAAATCAGATTGAAATAAAATGATTATATGTATATGATGTGGGTTTATTTACTGCAAAGAAGAACCATCGTCATCGGAAACATCGGCGACGTAAAATCAATGAAAAAAGAATATTTTTAAACCAGTGAATACATTTAACGTAAAACATCACCAGTTTTTAAACTTTGAAATGCTTTAAACATTTTAACGTTTTATATTGGCATTTACATTTAGCCCATGTGCTACATTAACATCGATGATAAGAAAGTGATCAAGTGCAGCCTGAGTATTGACTTTTAAAAATACTCGTAGTCAAAAGCGAGTATTTACAGCATTAATTCATAGCGAAATTGAATGAATCAAAATAGTAACCATGCAAAAAGAACACATTCAAAGAGAGTATTCTCAAGCCGTGCCCATTTTCATATAAGCGTGGCTACAGCTATACTAAGTGGATCGATCCAAAAATGTGAACCCGACGCTTTTATGTAATGTGGGAGATTTCGTCTTAGGGTGAAAAAAAAGCAGTGTAGTGAAAATAAGGAAGCGAAACCCGTAGAGTGTGTACATTTTAAATTGCCACAGAGCGTTCTGGGAAGAAACATGGACTTGGAAATGAGAGCAATAGTATCAGCCAAAAATGATGTAGCGCCTGTGTATGATTTAAGTTGGGTAATTTTAATTTCAGCCTTAAAATAGTATTACATAGAGGCAAGAGCACAGCAGCGAATGCTAGTGCTTCTCATTCATGAATTAAATTTGGAAACCTGCCAATGAAAGAAACATTTGACGAAGAAAGGTTTTGAAGAAAAACTTAGTTCTTCGGGTTGAAGTAGGACAATAATTAGAAAAATTAAATGGGTGATTTAATTAAAAGCGGAGAATATTGAAAAACTCTTGGATGTGCTTAATGTAAAAAGAAAAAGGGAGTTGATTATTATTATTATATTCCTAGTTTCACCACAACAAAAGCGATCTCAGCAGTGATAAAGGTAGTTGAAGCAGATTCGGATCGTATTGCAAAATTTTAAAAAGTGCGTTGTTTTAATGTACGATTTTTAAGCGCATCTTAGTTGTGAGAAAACGTCTAAAAAATAATACGTCACATTTTATCTCTGCAACTTGTACGGTTGTAAAAAATATTTGCCTCCTGTACAGAGTATCGAGGAAAAATGTATACATTTTTCGCATGCATCAAAATGTATACATCGGTATGGTTGATACGGCCATATACATTTCTCGTGGATACCCTGTCAAATAAACTATTGATATACTGTAGCAATAACCGACACGTATTCTTTAAAAACTAGACAGTTCCCGTGGAAATTTTACGATTTTAATTTAAATAAATTGAAATTATTGTACAGATGAATACATTAAAGATATATAACGAATTATTGTGTTTGAAATGAATACTCTATTAATTTCATTTAGGATCACCTTTCTGCATCTAATCTACCGATGACGTGGCCCAGATAGTACCCATTGATATTCCTTGGTTTAGAAGTAATAAAATTAAGGATCTATGAAATAAAATATCTTTTCCGTTTTACCCGAGAATATTTTTCATCAATATATACAGAACTTCCATTCAAAGCTAATAACAGAAAAAAGGGAGTATTTTATAGTGATCCAGCACCTTTGATATCCACAATACGACGAGTGTAATACATGCATACCCGTTCTGATTTCAGTTCAATAATTTTTCTTCAGTAATAGATAGGAAGTAATGGGACGGGCACACGCAAATACAGAGAGATAGAGAGAGGGAGATACATTGTCTATTACATATGTAGATTAATGATCGACTACGAATAGGAAGTAACTTACTGTACCCTTTACAACTCAAGCCAGACTTCATAACTTACGTAAAACTTTACGGCTTAGGCCAGACTTCATAAGTTATGTAACACTTTAGAACTTAAGCCAGACTTCATAAGTTACGTTACACTTTACGACTTAGGCCACAGATTGCACTTCAATGTGAACTGAAGTGCCTAATCTGATAAGCTGCCACTTACACAGAGTTGTGACATAATGCAGAAGACAAACAAAACTTGTTTCTCGCACTCACAGCAATGCGTGAGATCACAAATATTTAAATAACTGTAATAAGAGGCGCGAGTGAGAGAACTGAGCAACCTCTCCTTTCTAAGAAAACTTCTCCTCGCTTTAACTACTTACTTCCAATATTAAAGTAAATTCTGATGGCATTTCGTTTTTTTCAATCTTTATGGTTTTATTTGATGACTACAATAACAGTTGTTTTTAAAACCTGTAGATACAACTTTCCAAAGCTCATCACTTTTGTTTACATACGTATACAGTATATATTCCTATGAATTATACTGCATTCTATTCGTAAATTCGTTCCTATTATGTACACTGTTTTTAATTGATACAATATTTTTTTTAGTATATTACCTTTAGTTAATAGCTTCGTTTTCATTAAAATGATATTGTTAAATAACATATTCGGTCCTATTAATTATAATGTTTTAAATTAAAATATTTGTACCAATTAAGTATATTGTTTTCAATTAATATTTAGGCATGCAGTTTCAATTAAAATATCGGATACAATTGGTATGCTGCATATAATTATAATTCCACTGTTTCGAATTAAGAATACTTTCTTATAGTGATATATTCGTTACCATTAAATACACTACGAAGTTAAGAAACATGTCAGTCCAAAATTACTAGTGAAAATTTAATGAAATTGTGGTAAACTCAGGATTTATTCTGAATTTATCATGGCAAATCACGGGATTTAAAACACAGCAAATCCTCACATTCATGTCCTACTTCTGACAGATTTGTCTGCGCATTTCTTAATTAAAGGCGGCATCAAAAAGTAGGAAATCAGGAGTCTTATTGTCTCTCAGTCATTGAAATAAAAGTCCTGAAGTCTTCGGAAATTGTCGTAATTTCACATTAAAAATTACAACGTCGATATACAAGTTTTGAGAGACTTTCATGGTTTTATGTACAAGGGCAACAACGTTATTGTGAAACTTTTAGGAATCTATTGTAATTTTACATATGTACAAGATAAACAGCTTTACTGTAAAACTAATGAAAATAAACTTTCATTAACGTTATTCCAAAATAATAATCAACTGAAGTTGTAGTTTATCTCGTTATTGGATAGTGGGAGAAAGATAATAAAGACAATAAAGAATTATTGACAAATGTGGGAATTATCTTCCCATAAATAAAGAATGATTATTTTATTCTTTTGGCTTGATTTGTAAACGTAAATTAAACTTGCTGATTAATTTAAAAATTATTAGGGTTGCAATATGATGCATCGATGGTACCAAGTAGTAATACAATAAAAATTTCAGTTTACGCAATAACTCAACAAAAAATTAACTTTACAATGAACGTAAAAACGGAGAAAAAATCTCAGTTCACTCAACAACGCAGCTAGAATTAATTATTGTTTATTTAATTATTATTGTTTAAATAATTATTGTTTATTGTTTATTTAACGTAATAACAGTAAAATCTTTGTATAGATTTGCTGATATTAAAATTATATGATACTTGCTCATCCAAAATGTAGTTGTAACACGGAAGGTATGCAATGATAAACTACCTGCTACTTAAAGCAGTGGTCCTCAAATAGCGGTCCGCGGACCGATGCTGGTCCGCGCTGTTTAGCGGTCCGCGAGCCATCTGAGGCCAGTATTGTTTCTGGTATAGATTAATATTACTAAATACTATTGCCAGCATACCCACATTAGAAAAAAAACTCTCTGTACTTTACACCAGATGGTTTAAAAAGCACTGTGGTAGAGGCCATGCAACTTCTGACTTCCCTTGCTTCCAGCGGCGTTTGGGTTGCGTCCTTTGACGTCATGATCGTACTCATTTTGCCAGGAGCTATTAAAAGCACTGCTATTTTATAGTTTATTGTGGTAAAGTGGAAACACTTGTCGAAGAGTTCCATTACGTGAGGAGGTATTTTATGACACGTATTATTTTCACACTTCTATCGCCCAACTGCTCACTCAATTTTTGTAGGGTTTAATGAGTCGCATGAAGCGAGTCTCAATGTTATCTGTATATTCTGTACGAGCAGATAAGTGCACTACAATGGTGAAAAAAAGTCTATTAACCCTCTACAAATTGTTAATTGCATAAAAATGCTTCAGCTGATAGGAAAGTTTCAAGTTCATCACACGTATTTTTAACCCTTAAATATGCGTATTTAACCCCTGAACGTATATCACGCACTTAAGTTTGTTTACACCAATCTCAGCAACTAAATTATACATATTTTTAATTCGTTCGGTTTGGGTATGAATTAATGATTATACTACGTGCAGTGTCAGTGTGTTTAATCAATAACTTCATAATTGTATGCAAAACTTAGTTTGTGTCATTCATGATACACGGTATATCTAAGGGTTAAAACGTGATAAACTTCAACAACGCAGCTTTTATTCGCAACACTGTGCATACTGACGCTTTTAGTGCACTGCAGTTCTTAAGCTGAAATACAATGTTGTAAATACACATTTTTCTCCATACAGGACTGAGTTTTTATTCATTAAAAATAACAACGCCTGGTTCATCATCATACTGAAAAAGAAAAGATGTACAAGGTAAGCTCAGTCACTTAAAACTACCTGAAAAGAATAAGAATTTAACGTCACAGTTTAGAACAACGGAGTTACGACGCACACGGTGTGTTCATCTTTGTTCAAACCGGAGCTTTCATAAAAATATTCTGTATCACTTCTTCGATACACATACATTATATATTGTTTTCGATGTATAATGTTACCTAAGTCTATGAATGTAGCCATATGTTTGGCATGAAAACAGTGTGCCTCACTGCTTTCATTTCTTTATGTGTTTTTTAAAACGTTTTCAAGTTCATTGTTCTCTCCTACAGCCAAAAATTCTTCTTCATCTTTCATGTCTTTGGAACGCCAATTTCACTGAGCGAGTCTGGTTTCATTTTCAAACTCAGATGAAGGGTGATAATATGCATTTCTGAGTCTGGTTTTATCCTCTTTCTGAGAGATAAACTTGTATTATGATTGTGTGAGTCTGATTTTATCCTCTACCTACAAAGTAGGCTAATATCATACGTTTGTGGTACTGCGCACGGTGTTTTCTCACTTATCGCAGGTGTTATGTTCCAAGACCACCCGCAATAAGTGAAAGTCCGCTATGTAGGGACGCTAAATTTATTATATTATCATGCACAAAATTACAATATATCATTTTATAACTATGCCCACACGATAGTTCGATGCTAACGTGAAATGAAAGAGTGTTGAGGGAAAGTTCCGCTCGAATGGAAAAAAACAAGATGCGACGGTTACTGAGCCAATCAGTAAATGAGATACAGATCAGCATTATCTGGCTGTCGCTTTCCATCAATCAACCAATCATGTGTTGTTTACAATATCACGTCGACAAGTAGCGTCTCAAGCGACCCCTTCACAAACCCTACAGTTCGTTTATGGTGTATTTATCCGCTGAGTAAACGCTATTTACTGTAAATCATAATTCTTCATGATTTATAATATTTTTTCAGTGGTAGAATTAATATTTTTAATGTATCTTTAGACATTTTGGGATTTTTAATGCAAAATTAATCAAATGTATTCATTACTATACAACACGTACTACGTATGGGCAGAATGAGTATCGCAGAAACCCGCGAAACAGCGTAAATAAAGCGATAAATATTTTACGTTAATAGTTTTTAAAAACACGCGAAATAGCGACTCTGAAATAAACAAAACGTGAAGAAGTGAGGGAACACTGTATTTAAAAGCGACATTTTTTCTCTCTGAGGTACATATTAGTGAAGGAAAATCATAAGGACTGTACAATTCCTTTGCTCAATTATTCATTTTGTTGATTTCAAGCGTACATTGCTCTCCTAAGAGGACATAATTTCTGCCATTGTCCATATTAAGGTGCTTTTAAATTTGAACTAATTTAATTGTATCATCAATGTACGAGATACAGAAAAAGTGGGTGTTAATAATCCCACGCGTAAACATCTCACAGAAAATACTGGTTGATCATGCACAGAGTGCATGTTTATGTAAGTCCCTTTTTTACACATACCTTAGAGCAAAAGACAGACTAAGATCAAACTTTAAGTACCTTGAAGATGAAAAACTGGAGAGTAAAAAAGGCAAACATAGTCTACATGTGCAGCCATGATTCAAAAATTTTTTTGCAGGAGTATTTTCCACCAGTTCAATTCCCAAACACAATCTTCTTCTACCCCTGAGTCAACCACCAAACAAAACCTATGGCAACATGCTGGAGCTCTCGGAACTTTCTCCATAAAAATCCAGTTATTATCCAAACTTTGGAATTTTATCGCTCTAAGTACATTGTAGATCTGCCTATCAGCTTCGCTCAAAGTTCAATCTTGAGATATACTGGCAAATTCTTCTTTCAAGCTTGGATTTATCACCGCGGTACAGCACGAAATGAACATCCAGGCTGAAATTTTCTCGCTCACAGTCGAGAATTTTGTGCATAAGATGCAAATTTCGGTATATTTTAGTTCAATTGGAGTAGATGTACAAGTCCTTCGACGCCCACGGGATTAATCCAGTTATCTCAATGCATGTGAAAATCCAAGTCTTCATTTAATCAACTCTTCTGCCTACTGCTTCAATCTAAAAGTATCTTTAAAAACAATGCTTCAATTCGAACCAGGAAGTTTATATATATGCTAAGATGAATTTAAGTACGAGTTCTTTATCAAACTTTGATTTCACTACAGACTTCGTCTCAGTAATTAAAGGACGAAATTATTGAAAGCAATTTATAGGTTTCGAAGAATATTTGAACCTTATGTTTCATGTGGCTGAAAACATCATTTAAATTTCATGCAGGTTAGACCTTTCTTTGCAAATATAATAGGTTGAACTAAATGGGAAGATAAGTCCAGTTACGATACCAGTTTCTCCACAGTCATGCATCACCCTCTTCTTGAACTTAATTTGGATTACATTTCAAATAACATACTCATTTATTACATATTTGTAGTCATGTACTACTTCTCTAAGAGCGGCAATAAGTGGTAAAACTTAGTAACTGAACGGAAGCAACGAGGATTGTTTTTGATAAGATCGTAATTCTGGAATCAACACATGTTGATCATTCTGACCTCGATTTTTAAACATGAGATCAAAATCTTTCAAAACCTCAAAATCCCAGCAAATTATATAAAAAACTATTTGAAATTTTGTGCTGATTTGCATAGTGAATTTTGATATCATAGCCGTGCTGTTTAAAAGTGCACAATTTCGTAGCGCGTGTTCCTGTGACTTCTTTGGTAAAAACTGTTTTTTCCTTCTCCCATTCTTTTTTAACATTTTTACATGCCTTTCTAACCTTCTGTCTTGATATCCGACAGATACTTAGTGTCAAAGTTATTATAACTAAGACCGTAGTTTACCTTAACAAAAAATCGACAACTTATACCACGGTTGTACAGGGAGCTACAACATGAATTCCTTTTTTCACAAGAAATTCCCTTCAAAACAAGGAACTTATGTTGTCGCACCCTGTTTAGCTATTTTATGGATCGATAGAAAGCCATTCAGATTCGAATGTCATTAAAAATGACACATTCTGCGGAGCCACGACTGTACTAAAGATTTTCATAGTTTGTTGATGAAGAAAGTTACGAGCCCAATTATATTTTTAGAGCACGGCAATTTTTCCGGTATTGTTTCTGTAGGGATGCGTGTAATTTCGTTTTACGTGCCCTTCCTGATACTTCTATCTTGGATGTCAATGTTTTGTGTAATATCGAGGCCCTTAGTTACGAGTGCAGTTTTAGTTTCTTGCCGTGATTGTAGGGGGTGCTTCGAAGGCAGAGATGATAGTTTTCTTACATTTGAGTTTTATTCTTCAACGTACGAGACAGATAGAACATCAAATTTCGAGTTAAAACTTAGGAGTGTTACTTAGAAGACCAGGGTAGAGAGCGAGGACAGAGATCTGTCAAATAGGACCACGACGTCGGAACGGAAAACTAACCCTCGGCAGCTAGGGCACAACTACGTCGTTACGAGGGTTCTCTCTAAGCGACGGGTTCAATTTAATTTATCACTAACGTATTTATTCAGAGTTCTGTTTCTAGTAGCTAACAGCTTGAAATTGACATTAAGTTATGTCTAAAAAGTTTTTAAAACGATTACATTTTTACCAGTCGTCTCCAAGCTAATACTAGAATAAGTACGATATCTTCGCGGCACCACATATTAAACAAGCCTAGATTGGAAAGGTTCCTTGTTCGCTCTTTCTAGAAAGATAATTAGACTGCTTGTTATACGAACACTACATAATAGAGGGAAGACTTTGGTAGTGCAAAATTGCGATGGCGGTGAATTTACTATAATTCTTTGTATAAATGCCCTTTGTATAATTCTTTGTTATAATTTTACACACATACACAGTATTTCAACCTCAGCAGTCTTCTGAATCGTACCCAGGTTTTATGATACTTAATTATTTTTTATAATAGAATATGGACAGAGGAACGAGCCCATTGGTCCATCTTTGGGTTACTAGCCAAGTCCTGTATGGAAAGTAGGAACTGAGTATCCAAAACAAATGTTGTAAACGGTCCTGTCAGGTTTTACACTCATTATGAGCAGTATGTATCGCATTCTACACAAACAAACAAACAAAAAACGTATATTTCCAATAAAGTTGGTACATAAGAAATGTAACATCATTGGTTTTTAAAAATGCCCTATCATAAAATCCTTAAGTGGTTGGTATTCTATGCATAGTATCATAGATGATAGAACAGCAGTACCTACGGGTATACATAAACATTCACATCACGCAATGAACGTTA
>VCRD01000318.1:310925-327181 GCA_006783055.1 Trinorchestia longiramus
AATTAATACAAGGTATAGCTAATCCCCTGCGTAACCACCTTAATTAATACAAGGTGTAATCCCCTGCGTAACCACCTTAATTAATACAAGGTGTAATCCCCTGCGTAACCATCTTAATTAATACAAGGTGTAATCCCCTGCGTAACCACCTTAATTAATACAAGGTGTAATCCCCTGCGTATAACCTGCGTTATTGTGTGCTTGGGTTACTAGTTAAAGATACCAGTAACCTGTGTAACTTTTACTGTTATCAGTAACCTGTGTAACTCTGTACTTGTGTTAACCGTTACCGTTATTAAAAACCTCTGTAATTGTGTGCGAGTGTTACCTGTTACAAATACCATTGACCTGTAGAACTATGTATGATCATTCTGTGTAATGTCATGCCACATGAAACCTAATAAAGATTTTCTATAAAAGGCAATGAAATTTTCACGCTACATGCAAGAGCGTGAAGTGGTTTTACTGTTCTTAGCAAAACACGGAGCATTTTATAAATTTTTGTAGGCTCTTCTAGGCTACAAATTGCAATGACAAGCGCGCCGGCCAAACTATCTCACACAAAAACAAATGCTGAAATACTTTTAAAACACGTAAAATCATGGTACGACCAAAATGGTCTCAAGCTTAATGCAAACAAGACACAGTAGAACCATCATTTTTGGTTCTAAGAACACAATAAAAAGCTCCCGAATTTAACTTTAACGTTAGGAAATGACATTATTGAACCAGTAGGAAAAGTAAAAAATTGGGCTTCTGGTTTGATCAAAACATGTCTTTCACATCCCATCTGGAGAAAACATGTAACAAAATTACCGGTACATTGATGTTCCTTCGCCGCGTGAAGAACATACGTGACGAAAAAACTAGATTATTAACCATCCAATCTTTAGTGTTATCTCGCTTCGACTACTGTGACGGTCTGGGGAGATATACCCAAAGGCCTTCAAAAGGAGCTACAGAAATATATGAATTTTCTTTTAATGTAGTATGCGAAGGAAATTTTAGAAAAGTGATCATGCAACAACTCTCATGAAAAAGCTTAACTGGACCCCGAAAGAACAAAGACTACCCATTCACAAGGTGAAATATGTTTTCTCGTCTCTATATCGCCCTCAAGTTCTGCCAATGTTGTTAAATTCCATCCACCCACTACCACGGGTGTGAAACCTAACCGACGACACGATGTTAACATCAGTTTCCGCTTGTCCGATGCTGGACAAGCGGCTCTTTCAATTTCAGGTGCATTGCTTTGGAATAAACTGTCCACGCATATGAAGGAAAACCAATCAATTAAGAATTAAAAAAAACGTGCCACATCATTTTCGAATATAAAAGTAGCAAACAAATACAGAAAACTTAGTTCCTATGCATGATTAGACAAAATTAACTTAGTAACGAAACATGCTACATATAAGTGTCTACCTTGTGTTTATGTCACACAACTTAAATATAAACCGAAATAGAGTTAACAATATTCAAGCGAAACCAACGTAAATGTCAAACTCGTGCTATAATTCCGCAGCTCTAGAGCCAAATCGACTAATTTAATTTGATCAAAAACCGAGGTGTTTTTTACTTGTTCTTTTTTTCTGTTAAATTTCAGGCTTTTCAATTGGTGCTTTTTTTTTGTGATAAATTTTCCAATGTTAAAAATATTCAGTTTTCATAATGTAAAACAAAAACAATTTTTTTTATAGGAAACAAATTGTATTTTGCCTATAACTAACATAATTTTATATGAATTTGTGCTTGTTCTTCAGATTATTCTTCTCCTAAGGCTTATATATATAATATATACATATGTATCTATATATATATATATATATATATATATATATATATATATATATATATATATATATATATATATATATATATATATATATATTTCTAATTTTCTATGTTATTTTATTTTTACTTTCGAAGGTATAATCAAAAAATTCATACGTTTAATGTTAGTAATTGCTTTGTCACAATAAGTGACTATGAAACCTCAGAGCTTTAGTGAACTACAGCTTTTCTTATCTGTGTCAACATCAAAATCTTGACAATTTGAGACATTCACTCTGTTTTATTTTATTTTTATTTTTCTAATATTTTTCTCTGATATGTAACGTCCGTTTATATTAACAAAAAGAAACAAACAAAAACGTATATTTCCATAAAGTTGGTACATAAGAAATGTAACAGCATTGGTTTTTAAAGATGCCTTTTCATAAAATTCTTAAGTAGTAGGTATTCTATGTATAATAGATGATATAACAGCGGTATCTACGGGTATACGTAAACATTCACATCACGCAATGAACGTGGAGTATACATGGGGAAACAAATGAAACTTCACTTTTTCAATGATGACAAGAGGTAGTGATATCAACCTCTCACAATGATGTGAGAGGTAGTGTTCATTGCGTGATACATGTAAATTCTAGCGTGGTAGGTATTATACGCATTTTAGGTGATAAGCGAAATATTTACTTTAGGTTCAGCTTAGAATTAACATCATTGCATTTAACTGAATTGGATGTTCAACATCCGAGAACGACCGAAAAAGGAACATTATGATTGTGAAAATTAAATTGTTGTTATTAAAAAACGTAGGTTAAGTACACCCGTAGGTACCATTGTCATATCATCTTCTATGCACAGAGTACCTACCACTTATGGATTTTATGATAAAGCATCTTTAAAAACCAGTGCTGTTACATTTCTTATGTACCAATTTTATTGGAAATATACGTTTTTGTTTGTTTTTGTTTGTTTTAGTCTTCCATCAAATGAATTTTCTGTGATAGGATTAATTTTTCATGCACTTTTAAAGACAGAGTGTGGAAAATTGAGGCTGGGCTCGTGAAGCATTGCGACCAGAGAACATGGGCGAAATAAACCTTGTAAAACATGACTGGATTGAGTAAACCTGTGAAAATCATATCATAATCTTCATCTATTATAATCCTAATCATTCTTTTTATAATCTATCATAATCATGATCATTTGGGAAATCCCTCCTAACCAAAGTAAAATTTTGTGTTTTTCCTTTCATTTTTATGAAAATTTCTAATTGACTTAGAGAATTATATTTATAACATAGCGACAGTTCAAGACTTGTAAAAAGTTGACATTGAAAAAAAAATCAGCTACATAAATTAGCTTCGAATTTTTATGAATATGTCAATTTTAGTTTCCGTACATCACTGTATATTTTCCTCGGTTACTTGACAGTTGGAAATATCAATGGTTTTCAACACCAGTACTGCATCATAACGTTAACTAGGCTGGACTGGGTACTTCAATCTCCAACAAGAAACAGATCATCTGAAAGATTCAAGATCGATTATCGAACGGATTTTCGAGAGTTCTAATTCCTCACGATTTATCCATCTCGATTGAATTTACTGACGTATTTTGACTTATATTTTAATTTGTTGACGTCTAGAATGTCTGTAGTAACGTAAGTCATTGTGGACGAAATTGCCCAAACTTGCCTCAATGTGATTTTTTTATATCGTTTATTGGCTACATGTGTTTTTTTTCGAAAATGCGTAAACAGAAATAAGCGTTTTTTTCAATTTAGTGTCGCACGCCTCAGAATTTTTTTTCACAGTTTTGCTCTAATTGCCTTCATTTTTTTAATTTATTCTATAATTACACTCGGAGCTCGAAATGAGTCAACTTTTAGAGGGAGGACTATCTTCTGTGACGCTTAGACCGTGTTTTCTACTATGATATTATGTAATCTGCCTTATGATACCATGAACTCTGCCTTTTGATACCATGAAGTCTGTCTTATGATATCATGAACTCTGCCTTTTGATACCATGAAGTCTGTCTTATGATATCATGAACTCTGCTTTACATATGATACTTTGAACTCTGCCTTATGATACCATGAACACCTTTCAGTTTTTTCGCATATACGGTTCACAATTCTTTTAATTGTCTGCTATTGTTCACAATTTTTTTCAGTGATTCTTATTCATAATTTACAATTCTCTGCAGTTGCTTTTTACGAGAGAATTTTTTTATTAATGAATTAAAAAGTATTCTGTTACGATTCATATGACAATAAAATATCGACTATCAGTCCTAGTCATTGAACGTCAAAGTGTAATTTCCAATTTCAGTCAAACAGAAGCACAAGCAAGATAAACATGTGGCTTGATCACTATTTGTAATTTTATTTCTGGCAAAAAATGGAACAATATAATAAATGTAAGAAAACAGGGTTCGGAGATTTTGTGCATGTTCTCAAATTAACTAACAATTATGAACAAATTTAAAAGGTGTTTGTTGGGTATTCAATATTTTTAACTTAAGTTTTACACGATCAGTTCAAATGAGAAGAATAATTTGCAAGCATAGTCGAAATCAAATAAATTCAAATTTTTTGTGTTGAAGAATCTCACAAAGTTTCAAGGGATTTGGGAAACCGGTATTCTTATTAAAAAATTATTATATTGGAACATTGTTCAGGTTAAGCACAATTTTGTTTGGCTAAAGTCAAGTGCTTTCATGCATCTGATAAGTTTCTTCCTCTATGGTTCCTCTAAAACCAGGAATTCAAGTAAAAAATCGCAAGAGTCGCAAAAACTATCAATGACTTCCTGCTTCTACAAGCTTATTCAAAGAGGTGCACGCTTCTTTTGAGCAGAAGAGCATTAACTTCAAACAGGATTTCCCCAGTCAAAAAAATATATTCGTCCGTGAGGAAAACTTTCAGCTTCATAAGACTGTATCTTGAAGTGCCACCTTGAGGCTGTGCTAGGTCCATTACCTAGCACAGCTAGGTCCATTACCTAGCACAGCCAGCCGAGACACTGGTGATAACCCCACAAACTGCTGCGGACTGAAAGTACCGGATTTATCCAGCTCTTTTGATCAGTGATTTAGTTCAAACTGGACGTCTATGTCCAGGTGTGAGCAAGAAATCATCAGATGGCATCAACGAGTTCTTGTTCCCTACAAGGTATCATCCAAAAACCCTGTAACTGCCTTTTAAATCGTCATATTATAAGCGATTTTGACTGATATGGGTAAATATTTTGTTGGACACATGAAAGAAAATTTTTTAATCAATTCAATGATAGGCATTCCCCAACATTCAGCAAAGTTTAGCAGTCATTGAGTTTTTAAAATGTACTTGTTTACAAGGAGTACATTTTTTACGTCTCAGTGAAGCCAAATAATATTTGTGAAGGAAAATATTTTGTGAATAATTACCTTATTTTCATGGAATAACTGATACGTTTGTCAAATAACCGTTTACATCTCATGACGGTGTTTATTGCGATAACCATTGATGATTATCGTTTGTTGGCGCACACCTGGGAAAATTCAAAGTTAAATAGCACTTGTACGTATCACTAAGCATTTTTTTTTAGTTAATGGTACATTACGTAGCTCCTGATGTACCGATAATTTTGTGTGTTCCAATGAACTTCATTATTGCAGTTTACTTTATTCATTGTATTTTCATAAATGTATGCTGTCCTTAACACCATTTTTAGGATAAATTGAACTTCAAGAAAGAATGACAGTAATTATTTTTTCATGGTTTTTCCGATGAGAATAGTAATTTTTCAGTGATCATACGACAAGAAATCATACTAATTTGAATATTTTTTCAAATACGTTGAGAAGAACTAAGAGTAAGAGTGGGAACATGCGTGCAAAATTTAAAGTATTGGAATTAATATAGTAGAAAATTTCATTTTTTTTTATTTCGCCAAAAAGTTTCAATTGCATGAAAAAAATTAAAAAGAAATCCGATAAAGAATTTTTCATTGAGGAATAACAAGATGAAATTATAAGGAATTTTAAGGCCTCCCAATTATGTAAGTGTCATCTATCTATACTATATAACAAAAAAATTCTTGTGAATGATTTATTCCGAAATATGTTTCCTGTCCTCCTCACTGCTGGATTAGACAGGGGAGCTTAATTTTAAGCACACCTGTACAATTCAGCTGATATAAAGTGTTCATCTTAAGTTAACACTCACAGTGGATTCTGTAGCTAAATTATTACCACACTAGTGTGTATGCCCGTTAAAAACAATTGGTTTTAATATCATGCATTTGAAGGAAGAACTTAGAGCAACAGATTCTCAGGCCCAATCAGAAAATCGACGGATTTAAGTCCAGCGATTACGAATCTATGCACCTGAAAGTCTACGGATTTAAATACCAGTATTTAAGGGAGATTCCCATTGTAATAACATGGGAGAAATTATGCACAAAAAAAGAAATAAATAAAATTATTTAAGGAGATACCTGGCGTTTTATTATATAGTGTTGATTACTATATAGAAAATCAACGTAAATCGTGTATTTATCTACATACTAGACGTCTCCCGTAGAAATTTCACGATTTAGAGTTGACAAATTTAAAATTGTTAAAAAGATGAATGCATTAAAGATTTACAACTAATTATTGTGTTTAAAATGCTTATTAGCTTCATCCAGAACTTCCATTCTGTATCTTATCTACCGATAGCATGGCTGTGTCAAGGAAAAAGGTCAATAATGCATAAAATGGCGTATCTTATAGTAATTTGGCGCCTCTGGCATCCACAATACAATGCCTATAATACATGCATACCCTCTCTGATTTCAGTTCAATGACTTTGATTTTCATTTAAACTGTGGAACTTCCTCAGAAACTGTCTAATAAATAAATAAACAACTGTTTTCATTATATAGAGACCCCACAAAAATGTATAAATTGATTTCAACGATACTAATAGCAAGGTTTGAAAATACAGCATATGATTTTGGTTTATTGCATTCGAAACGTTGATATCAGTATCTTCGATACCGATGTAAACATTTTTCGTGGGTGCCCTGGATGCATGTATGTGTTTTGTTTCCTGCACTGTGGAAATATAGAAAAAATTTGTCTTTTTGAAATTTAGGATACTAAAAATTTTATAATTTTTCTCGTATTGGCGAATCCCAAATCCCATTTTTTAATACAACACATTTTTTATATTCTCAGTGTATGTATTTTAAGCTTTGTATTGTGGACTCTAAAAACCACGAATTATTATAAAATACAAGATTATTTACGAAATAAGTCTTCTTCCGCTTCAATAGGAAAAATTCTTCATGAAAAAACGAATTTCATTAAAAAACTTTATTCTTTCTCTTGAGGGTTCCCAGTTCCTCGTAATATAAGAAAAGTTTTTTCCCAAATGCACTCGAAACAAACAGGTGTCCAGTATACGTAAAGTAAATTTCTTCTCCACAAACTGAAACTAGTTACTCGTCATCTCTTTCGCCAGTAGGCCTAAGTATGAATCCTCAGTCTCAAAAAATCCCATAGCTATCAATATAATCATGTACTTCTTTCCACCTAATGGAAGTATAATGAATACTTCTTTTTTAAATGTTCTTACCAGAAATTAAAAATTTTATCGTCAGGTACGAGTTAAACAATCGAGATGTAATGTTTTCATTGGTCACTACGCAACACGGATCCAACATGTACTATAGAGATACATTTTTTCCACGTCAGTTAGAGTGAGTTTCTGCGCTGGAAGAATATATCCGAGCAATCAAATTAATCAGGAAGGTAGCTTCAACAGGGCTTGCACAACACTCGTAAGCGAGTTTCTAGAAAAACGACTACCTGACTAGTGTACTATGGGCTAATTTTCTCGGAGGCAGGTAGTGTGGGGTGAACCGCGTTCCTGGACGATGTACTCCAGACACTTCTGTATAGGCCAACTTAGTGGTCGTCAACACGACGACGAGAATGGTGGTTTGGTGTTGTGTGCTCCTGCTGTTGTGTTAACACGGGTTCCCATCATATTTTCATGATCAAATTAAGAAATTTATGAGTGGTTTAAGTTTTGGGGAGTTTCTTCAGTATCCCAGTCTTTAAATTTCACGTTTAAGTCACAGCCTACTGAACCACGGACGCAGTAGACGAGTAGCACGTGATTCCGTATTTCTTAATATCAGCGTGCGTGATTTGCTTCAGGTGTTACGAAATGTTCTTGATGTCGAATTGTTTCAGCATTATTTCACTGTAGGCCGTATTTGGTGCTCAGCAATGAGAGTTATTGATCCCACAGAGCTCACATTACAGTGCCCATAGGGGACCGCCATGTTTTGCTTGTGTTGGCTCTAGCAATAAAAGCTTATGACTTTCCCTGTCTTCAATGCATGTGTTTTACATGAAACGTTCTTTTTGTACGTTGAAATACACTTGCTTAATTTTCCTTGAAGGAATATGAAAATTAAATGTCGATTAGAATTTCCTTGCAATTTTAGTTACATTATGAATTTTTTGCTGAGAATATCTCGACTTGAAACTAGTTAAGTTAGCGGTAAATATGTCTCAGTCTCACAGGAGTTATGAGCATTCTTGTGTTCGTTGTGTGCCCTCTTAGAATTGACCTTTTCGAGGTCAGGTCAGCTATTACGAGTAAATTGATCCTTTAGGACATGTGCGTGTAGATGGATTTGGTTGCAAAATTCGTTGACTTTGATGATAAAATTCTTCAGTTTCTTTCAATGTGCTGCCCAATAAGGTATCTTTCATTTCGTCTACTTGTCTGTTGTGAGATCAAAGAAGCATTTGACTTGGGTTTTTACGTTCGACCTAATCCAGCTCATCTTTTTTTTACCTCTGGCCCAGATATGAATTACTGAGTTTTACGTTCCTACGCGGCTGTACAGTGGAACAAATTTGTAAATTGAGCATCAGTTCAGTTCTATTATTTTTCTTGCTGATTCTGAAATATTTCAGAAATGCCATTAGCTTTGCAAAATATGTAAGATCTGATGAAGTGTATCATACATACTTGATACTTTAGACATCTTTAACCAAGGTGCCATGTAACTTTTGAATACAATGCATTTTTCGTTTATTTTGAGAAATTTTATTTTCAGTTCTTGCTTTCAGTCTACTTGGTTTTTGTTTTATGTATCGAAGTAGTACGCAATGCATACATTTAGATACTTTACTACTTTCTAGTTTGGTTCTGTTACTGATGCTTCTTTATAAATTAGTATTAAAAAACTTTCAGGTCTGTGCCAAAACCTCTTCAGTCCAATGCCGATACTAGGGAAATGACCAATACTTGTTTGTAATAACTCCTAATTCCTTATCATTCCTATCTATTCAAATTAATTTTGTTCATACTAGCTTCCAATTTATGTTAAATGTGAAATTTCTGAAGTCAGTCAACACTGTTTCATGCCCACTCCACTGAAAAATTCCCTGCACTGACCGATTCGATTCTAAACGATGGTGCTAAACTGCAGAGATGCCTGACTGATACCTTAATACATTCATTGCAGTTGCCTAGCAGGTGCAAATGTTTATTTTGTACATAGAGTCACTAGAAAGCTTTGAAAAAATTACAGAACCTAACCTGAGTGACTCACCGGTGGGTCATACCGCAATGAATATGTTAAAATAATAGATATTGAGCGATGCTGATGCTTTGGCTCATCAATTTTTATTTACTTTCCATTCAGAAAATGGCAAATCACTTGACCAATGTTATTTACCAAATGACATCAGATGCACATTGTTTACTAATGTTCGTAGGAGGCTCTCCCAACTTGCAGTGTAAAATCTATCATGCAAATTTGAATCAGTACAAATCTATCCTATTTCGTGAATGGTTTGCTAAGCCTTTCTGATCTAAGGCAAGGGTTTCGGGTATTGCATCGTACTTCAACCGAAATTTTAATTGATTTATCGCGCCTAAGGGTTATGAATGACGCCAATCGTAAGAATAATTAAAAGTCAGTTTAGTTTTGCACGATTTCAGTGACATTTTGTATTATTTTTATCTACACGTTGTCATCTTCATGTTATTTCATGCAAAGTTGAGATCCTTGCAAATAAGTCTGATGTATTTATTGTAACAATGACATACTGCCTCCCCTAAATATACTGTTAAGGTAAGAACAGGTAAGCGTGTTGTACGTGGTAGCCGACTACGACATAGATACTGACCACACATGAATTCTAACCACATAATGATCATAATTATCCATTTCATAACACGTTCGTCGAAAATTTCTCTGTAGTGGATCGACAACTTGTACATTGCATTAAGGAACAAAGAATGTAGAGAAATGGATTTCAGTTATCTGTAATTTTTCTGAAAATGTCTCGATTTTTATACAGGGTGCGCAGATATTACTTCATTTTTTAAAGTAAAGCGCTCTGAAAAAAGGAAGTTATGTTGCTGCACACTGTATATTACATTGAAACTTATGATCTAGGAATTAAGTAGAAGAAAACCGCCTCAAGTTCACATCAGTATTCCAGCAGCAAAGTCTTTGTTGTTGAGAAGGTTTGTATTCCTGCTGGGTGTCGGTGCGCTGCAGGGATCCAGTCTATAGACCAGTCTACTTTTGTACGTTTATCATTTTAGTCCTTATGTTGTAATTTTACTAGAACAAATTCCTAGTTTTGAGATAGAACAAATTCCTAATGTTGAAGTAAATAGGTTCGTTGTGTTGAGATGGAACATGTTCCTTGCGTGAATTGAATACATAACATGTTCCTAGGATTGAGGTAGAACACGTTATTTGTGTGGAGACAGAACATGTTCCTGGTGTAGAGATAGAACATGCTCCTTGTTTGAAGGTAGAACATGTTCTTTGTGTACAGGCGGAATACGTTCTTCAGGTGAAGCACGTTGCGAGTATTAAAATAGAAAATGCCCTACAGTTGAGGTAGAACATATTTATATTCAGTTGACTTTGACGTTAGTACTCATCGATAACAAAAGACTTTACTTATGTAGTGAAAGGACGTTAACAATTTTAATAGCGTGCATTATTGTGATTAAAAGTTACACTAATTATCATGGAAGTTAGAGTGAATTCAAACTATGTAAGGCTTGTAGAAACTCGAATTTAGAAATTTATTTTTTCAATGTTTTTTCTTTTTAGTTAGAAATGAATGAATATGCATGAATTCATGCCATGAAAATCTATTATCTATTCAAATATTTAACTGCACTATAAATAACCAGATTAGAGAAATTTGAGTTTTTTAGCCTCTTTAAATAAATTTAACTTCAAGGGAATTTTGATTGTTGTAATTATCACCATTTGTTAATTATTGAAAACGAATAACGAATTTTTTATACATTCGTTTGCCAAATAAACGGAATTTTCAAGTTCCGGAAAGCTCTCCTAACTTTATCGGGTACGGCATTCGCGTCACGTATTTAGAAATAAAAAAAAGAAATCTGCTCGCTCAACTGCTGCGTAGAAACTGAGATCAAAACAACTCTAAAGCCAAGTGAAAATTATGCTTTACTGATTCTTGCACGCGTAAATGCAACTTTTGGACCAAAGCAATGAGTTACTGGACTTACGTTTTTTTTAAACATTTGTTAAACATACATGTCTCTCTCGAAACTATTAATTATTCGGGGTCCACCCGCGCTAACACTTGATTTCCGTAAAACGTAAATGGTTTCCATATATTTAATCAAAAAAATCTCCCTGAACACGTGGGATTTCGATAGTAGCACATGAATAAACCATTCGGCTCGTTCCTTATTTTATTCTAATAAATAATTTTTCCTGGACTGTTGACAGAGATCTTCTGAAACCACATGTGAGCCAAAGAAATGAACGAAAACATTGGCCTATGTCACTTTCAGCTGCCAACATTCCTGCCACAGGCAGTGGGGAGGTTGTATGTATAATAGACGCAGGGTCACGTTCATGCTCACTGCAGTCACTACAAGCAAAATGAATCCACATTTTTAGGTTTAACACAAGCAAAATCGAGTAAACAACGAAAAATGTGTGCACGAAACGAAAAAATAAAATGAAACAAAAAGTCATATGTGCATTTAAAAAATAAAAATATTTTTTGTTCTTTAGTTTATAACGCTTTTATTATAGTAGGCCTACATAAGTGCCAGATCATTTTGCTGTGGCCTGTGCATTGGTGTTTTTTTGTGTAAGATCTGTGTTTTCTGATACAATTTGAAAAAACTAATGAAGTGTAAAGTGTAACATCATCGTAGCTCACAGAAAAGTTTTCAGGAACCTGAGAAGCTTTTGTAAAAGTAGGTTTTTAAAATTCGAATAGTTCTCACTCTTTCGTCCAGTCTGGCTTCGATGCATGTACTCGTATGATCAAAGATTTATTTGGATGCTATAAGACTTTCCTTAGTTTCTTTTCAGAGTTTTATATATTTCACCATGGCGGCGTAGCCTATTTACGGTGTGGTACATATAATCGATCTGATAGTGTTAATTATTTTACTGAGGGGTGAACGCATATTCGTGCACCAAGAAATTTTACGTATAATTTGCTTCCTACAAATAAAATAGTTTTTATGCATGTAATAACTGTATACAAGCGCATAATGATGTAATTGTAAAATTTCAAATTTACGTCATATGAGTACTTCTTTCACACCTAAACGTAGAAAAATGTATTTTAACTCACTTATATGAGAGCTTTCTTTCATTTTTATGCAGGTTTTATCACTATGCTCCTGTATACAATTTTTATATGAATAACAACTTGTTTATTTGCTAGAAATGTAGTAAAATAAAAATTTATTGGTGTACAAATACATGGTTTCCCCCGCTGTATATATTCGATTTTTTTGTTCCTTATTCATTTGGAAACGTACTCTCCTTACGAGTGCATAAACAACAAATTAAAGTTATAACTTTTCTTTGCTTTCGAAATTTATCTGTGAAACATCACCGTGTTGTTTATCGAGTGTCTGTAGTACCGTGTGCAACAACATAACTTCCTTTTTTTCAACGCAAAGTGCTTTGAAAAAAGGAAGTTAAGTTGCCGCACTCTGCAGTATTTGTTAGACTCAGTGTGAGATTTTGTCTTAGTTTTCAAATTTTCATTGTTCTTCTGACTTGCTGATGATGAATTTACCTCACGTTCTGCATTTCCATGCTCATGATGTTTAATGTTAGTGTACGCCCATTATGTTCACAAATATTTTGATACAAATGAGTCATAAATAATATTTTTGAGCGCAGAAACCTAAAAATTTGGAATTTTAACGTCTAGTATATATGTATATCGTAACAACTCACGACAGTTTTCACATTTTTATCGCTAAATTGTTCGTATGTTTGATTTTTCATTCGTGTGCTGGAACAAATTGTTCAGCAGTTTTTCTAGCTGCTCAGAACCTAAGTATATTTTAAACTCGGAAATATTCATTAATTAACTCTCGTATATTCGAGAACTGAAAACTAAAAGTTTCGTTAAAATTCACCTCATTGAGACAGTGTTCAAGGACTTCAGTTTCATGGAATTGCCCTTGCTTCAGCAACCGCTTTGTTCGTTACTTAATTAGCACATCTACATGATGATGTGGTTTATTATTGTTTGGAATTTCCCTTTAAAATTACAAGGGATAGTAATGTAGGAAAACAGTTCATACAGAGAAATTCTACAATTCTGTACCCTCATACATACCACTACCGATACCAACGAGTAAGAAAAATTTGCACGAGTTAGCATTTTGCCTTTCATCATTTCTAGCCTTGAACGTTCGGACTACGAGCCTGTTTGAAATCTAAGGTTTCATTTTTTATGCAATTCTAAGCCTTTAATATTGTCTTAACAGACGACTTATTTTCTTTGTCTCGACGTCATTGAGGCTGGAAGTCTGTGTTCTAATTATACATGTTTGCTTTGTGTACGAAACAAATTTCATAATTTCCTTAGGACATTATACGTTGTATTAGGTAAGTTTCAGCACACGAGCCTGCAATCGCGTGATTAATATATTGACTTGACGTAGTGAGTTGTCCTCATATTTAACTGTCTATTTGACTGATTAAATTTGATGAGCGAGTTGTCTGCGAATTTAACTAATAATTTGAAGTATTTACTCGATGTAGTGAGCTGTGCTCGTATTAAAATGAAATTATTTGACGTAGTGAGTTGTCTCGTATTCAAATAATTCTTTGTCGTAATAATTTGAATGCTGAGTTGTACCCATACTAAAGTGAGCGTATTTGATGTAGTACGTTGTCTATGTATTAAGTTATCTCATACAGGCGAACATGTATTTAGCATTGAATCAATTTACTATGCCAAGAAATGAGTAGATCCACGTTTTCTAGCAACATTAACGCTACAAATGTTCCTGAATCAATTGAATGCTGGTAGTTTAAGCCATGCATCATATTTTCGTACCTGGAGTATGATAAGAGCAGATCATTTAACTCTTTTCCTGCTGTGTGTATGTTACTATGACATTGCTCTGGTCGAAGCTACCATGAAAGTATTGTCTGTGAACAAATCGTACGTGTATTGTGTGAGCAATCCGCGTCATCTCGGGCATCAAGCTCGAAATATGGGGCAAGCTAGGCAGGTTTATTACATGTGGAGTGCCACTAGAATCCTTAAATTCAACGACGTTGTACCTGAATAATGATAACCAGCATGTGTGTAATTATGATCAGAGTTAATGAGTCAGTTGAATCGTAGAGCTACAACCTAAAAGTCGGTTAACTAAATTGGTGATTGGTTGTCACAATCCTTACCTGTAACCCAAAGTCCGGTATTCGTGGGGTAGTAGTTGGTTATCACCATCCTTGCTTGTAATTCAAAGTCCGGTATTCGTGGGGTAGTAGTTGGTTATCACAATCCTTGCTTGTAATCCAAAATCCGGTATTCGTGGGGTAGTAGTTGGTTATCACAATCCTTGCCTGTAACCCAAAGTCCGGTATTCGTAGGATACTTGTTGGTTATCGCAGTTCTTGCTAGTAATCTAAAATCCGGTATTTGCAAGGAAAATGATCGAGCTTTTTCTGAGCTATTAGAAGCTAAAACAGTAACGATTTCTCAAAACACATAAGCCCTGTTTCGGGAAGAAAATTACTTCTTCCGACTTCAAATAGCTGAACCTTGCAGAAAATTTTACCCAGAGCTGGAAGTTACAGCGAAGTTTTGAATTCTGAAAATCGCTGTTCAATTTGGCTGTGAAAATAACAGGGACAGTTTATTTTACTCGTGGTTTTAATACATGAGAGTATGTTTTTTTCATCGACCCGTAGATTAGTTTTCTGAACGTTGAACAGTGAATGGCAGACTCCTTAAAACGAAGAATTGAAGCGCCAAATAACTTCTGTTTCTAATGTACACATATAGCGTTAACTATTCATTTATCAACAATTTTAGTACTCTACTTGCCAATTACCAATTTTAATAATGAGAGAGAACAACTTTTAATTTAAACTTTACAATATTGCGTAAATTACTCATTTGTCTCTAGTTTTAGTACTTCCCTTGCCAATTACCAATCTTAATGATGTTAGCTCTTTTGTTCTCAACCTAGGTCTCCTTCATAAATTCGTTATTTATCACAAATTTTAAAGCTTGTTTTCTGGGCGGAAGCAGTCAAGTCTGAAGCACACTTGCTCATTGGAAAGGGATAGACGATCATGTTTCTCCTGTCAAGGAAAACGACGAATAAATTTGATAGTTTTTGTTGTGTTTAAATCTATCTTCTTTGACGGATCCTAACCCGACCTTTTATCACATGTTGTTGCACGCATCCAGACATGCAAGCAAAATTTACTGCAATGTGTCGTTTTTTTACGAACACTGGTGGAACCCGTACAGGAAAAGTTTTGTGCTATATGCTGGTTTGTTTTTATTTGTTCTTAAAAAGACAGGACAAAATTTTCTTGCCCGGAACTATGATAGCTGCTTAATGCTATCATCAATCAATCACTACAAAAGGAGATTTCCTTTGTGTTCAGAAAATGCATTTTACTCTCAGAAGCTCTAGCGGGCGAAGCAAAATAAAACTTTTTTTAAAAGCACTGGAAGTAATTTTATTTATCAAAAAGTGTCTAGGAATAAATCTCCTCCTACGTGATAAACATTCTAATGCTGCATAATTTCTTTTAACGTATTCACGAGGCAGAACTTAAGTACAAACATTAACTGGCTCGATGCAACACGGACCTTCTCATAATTCTGGTACTTGGAGACAGCTTTTAACATCCTTGAAGTTCCTCAGTTGTCTCCACGTAATTTGTAAAATAATATTTTTGTCTTTCATTTTTATGTGACTAGGTATCAATCATAAACTAGTAAACTTAATTTATGACATTTGTGGTAATAGTTTTGACCAAAGTGACATTCTATTTCCCTTGATTAGAAAATCATATTGATGCAGTTTTTTGATGGTACTCCTGATCAAACAGAGTGTCTGCTTCTCTTACATTAACTAAAAGTAAGTAAATCATATATACCTAGTTTTT
>VCRD01000318.1:327709-346636 GCA_006783055.1 Trinorchestia longiramus
TGAATTTCATCATTTGATTGCGCCGTGTTTTTTCTTCTCTTAGAATGACCACTCTCCGACGACCGGAAATTCCCTAACGTGAATCATTTATTCCGATATTGAAATAAGTTGCTCTTATAGCTGGAATTCATATTAACACCGTCTTTTTTTGTTCGGCATCCCGAATTTGTAGAGTTGGCAGGACTAACATAGTGATAGGCATGTAAATTTATATGCCCCATTTTTATTTCTTAATTTTCTCCAGCCCTGGTGTGTATTGTTGACGTGATGTTCTTAGGGCCCAATGACTTCTGGAAACGTTTCGCCGATAAACTTTTGGCGAGGAAACTTGTGCGACTATCCAACTACACTTAAACGCTCAGCCCCAACCAGAACCAATGCCCCTGCTCCACCAACCCGTATTATCAATGAAAAAAAAAACAACACTTAACTCTTTAGAGACCACCCACAAGAACAAACCCCATGGACAGACCCCCACCATTCAACACATGTGCACAGAGCGCTCATTTCCATCCCCCTCCTCGTATCCCTTTCCGTTTTACCGTTTTACCCCTATACTTAGACACACCTTGTCCCAAACTCTCCCTCAAATCTTTCCTGCTGATACCGACCTACCTACCGAGGAAACTTCTGGCCCAGGAAACCTCTGAACGAAAAAACTTCACGGCCAGGAGACTTTTGAGCTAGGACATTTTTAAGCTAGCAAAGTTTTCGGTCAAGTGAATTGTGAGCTGAGAAACCCAAACTGCTCGAACTTTTCAACACAACCCACTTTTATTATCGTAATTGCACCCTCTAATTTGCATCGGCATGACCGCGGAGTAAGCTTATATACCTACTTGCAATAACGTGTTCTTACCTTACGTGTTCTCAGTAACGTGTTATCGAAACCCCCGCTGGCCTTTTCGACTCCCGCTGGCCTGAAACAGTTAGTGCTGAGTCGGGAAGAGATTATGGTATTGATGTTCAGGAAAGCATTTGAAAAATTCTTTCTTTAGCTGTTTTTCTTGGACTTTTTAGGGTGAAATGAATAGCGTTGAAACTATAATGTGAGTTTAATTTTTGGTCTTTTTTCCTGTCAGCACCTACTTTTCCCACCACAGGGAGTGTGTAGTTTTATCGATTAGAGGTAAATATGAAATTAATCATAACCCTCTAAATAGATTGCATTTATAAATCTACATGCAGTTTGAATAAACAGTAAATCTACTGTACTATTGTAGTGCATTTTACATTCTGTGCTTCGGCGGATAAATATTCCTTCAAGGAACGAGAGTGGAATCTGGAAGACAGTCAACTTCAATCGCTTTGATTCGTTCTTAAATAAATTTTTTCCCCAGAGCTTGCGATTGCCTCAGGCATAGACTTAGCGGTCGCTCCAACCGAGTGATGTTCTTAGATGACGCAGCATTTATTACGTGTCTGTGACTGAGACAGTGATTCTACTGATCATTACAGTGATTCTAAACCGTGTTTTCAAAGTTTCAAATTTTGAAAAAATCGTCTAAAGTATTTATGGGTTGCTTAGTGAAACATAGTTTTTTCGATGTCGTTTCGATACGTCAAGGACTTCAGACCAGACTGTACCTTGTGCATGAAAGAGAAAACATGGTTCCTGTAGGCCAGTTGTTCAGACACGTCGGCAAGTGAACCTACGTGAGTGGGGAGATTTCGACAGTCCACAAAATTTCGTTTCCAATGTATTTTAGGTTTGTCATGAACTCCTAAACAGACTTTGCCCTGTGTGAAAAAAGAGAAAATTGTCCTTGTATGCCGACTTTTAATATGCATATTTTAGAAGACCTTGGTGTGGTGTCGAGATCAGAGTACATTCAGTGAAAATAACAAATTACCAGTCAACCCTCGATAAGACGGACCTCGGTAATCCGGATATCGGATAAGACGGACGTCTTATCCGTCTTCTTAGTAGTTAATATTGTAATTTCTTTTACCCCACAGGCTAAATATTTTAAAGTATACAGCAGTATAGTGCATAAAGTATAATGTATTATGTATTTAGGCCTTATTAAGGTGATTATTTGTGCATATATAGGCATATACATATATAGGCATATCGGTTATTCCGGACAATCGGCTAATCTGGACCACCCTTCCCTCCTAGTAGTCCGTCTTATCAAGGGTTGACTGTACTTGGTTACCCTGTGGCTTACAGACCGATACTCCAGCTTGGTCGACTGGTGAGCGAATCTGCTTGCGAGCGGAAAGACCCGGGTTCGAATCCCGCTGCCGACATGGTTGACTCGGCTAGAAATACGGCATGGGACTTGGGTAAACAACCGAATAATTATCGAAGTAATTATCCGACCCAAGAATGGGCCAGAAGGTTCGTTCCTATAGCCTAATTCTATTCTATTCTATTCTATTCCAGGTCGGATTTTCTGGAACGTCCACTCGAACATGCCCTAAAATAAAAGCAGTCCCGATGCTGCAGTATTGTCATCATTAACACGTTAAGTGCTGTTGCCTAGCCGGGGCAAATCTTTACTTTGTACATACAGTCACTAGAAAGCTTTGAAAAAATTACAGAACCTAACCTGAGTGACCCACCGGTGGGTCACTTTGCACTTAACGTGTTAAAGTATACGGTATTTTTGAACAGTTGCAGTTGCCGTTAAGGTGCTAAAATCAAACTGGCAGCGTTTGTTCTCTGTACTTGTCAACAATTTTTTTACAACAAAAAATATTTATTCCAGCATATGGAAAAATGATCGTCTGTGCACCTGATGGTTTTCAAACAAATGTATCGATGAGGCTGACGTTCGAAAATAAAGGCAAGTCTGTCATCACGAATCATTCATACTGATGCCTGTGTTGTCTACTGTTATGTTCAAATTAGTCAATTTTTTAAAACAATGCTGAAATCGTCAGATTTTTTCGATCACAATTAAAGTTGGGTTCGCAACGATCTCGAAAATCATATTGCATTTACGTTTTTTTTAGAATCATATGTAACTCTGAGCAAAATCATCAGCCATGTTTGAAAATTGGAGCCTCTCAACGTTGTCAGCGTCAAGGTTTGTGATTTTTTTTTATTTTGATAGTCAGTGTTTTCTCTTTGTTTTAACATGAGGGAAATTGACGCTATGCAAAAGTTTCCCGGGTAGTCTACATGAAATTAACCGTTTTTATCAAAGGGTAATGTACATAGTAGTACCGTTGCTAGTTCTAGCGAAATCAAAACCTTTCAGTAGCCTTACAACTAAACTCAGCGAAATTAACGCACTTCATTGGTTATCCAGATAAACTCAATGAAATTAACGCTATTCAGTAGTATTCTAGCTAGTTTCAGTGAAATTAACTCCATTCAATTGTCAGCTTGTCCCCGTGAAATTAACGCTATTCAGTTGTATTTCAGCAAGTTTCAGTTAAATTAACGCTATTCAATGATATTCAAGCTAAATCCAGTGAAATAAGCGCTTTTTAGGAGTACTCGAGCTATGCTTTTTGCAACGATTTGTTTTAGACTACGTATTTAGCCTTTTCGTTTTCTTTTTCGCTTTCTCTTCATTAGTTTGATGTGTACGTTAATTTTTATTTTTCTCATATCTGTTAATTTTTATCCATTTCTTTTCAACTTTTTCCATTTTTTTCTTCTTCACAATTGTTTTTTTTCGTTTTTCTTCTTTTTTATTTTTATTTTTCTTTCAGTTTCTTTAATTTAAAAAGTGTACAACAAAACTCTCGCAAAACTCTCGCAGTGTGTTAATTGGTAGTAAATAATTAGTTGAGATTATAAGTTAGGAAAGAATGTATCTAAAATTATGATATAACTAAGCTTCGCTCTGGAACACTCGAATTTGTTTTTCTTCTTTTGGAAAATACGAGTCACTTTATAGTATCCTTCGAAATAGATTACAGTCAACAACGGTTGTTGTACGAATTTGTTGAAGGATTTGTATGTCTAGGGTTACTTCCTTTTTTCATTCGTGTGTGCAAGCGCACATTCAGGTACAATTTTTTTTTGCTCCGGTGTATTCGGATTAATTTATTTTTACTTTTTTCGTGTCTTTTTCTGACGTCCTTCCAACTGGGGTGAACTGGAGACGATTCTCCTTGAATTCCTCTAGAAACTGATGAAAATTAACGTTCACTTAGTTATGTATATTTCATTGTAATATTCCATATGTGACAATGATCTATAATATTTCATATTATTCGAATATGTTATAGAAAAACAAAACATAAATTATTTTCACTTAGATGTTAGTGCTATCTATTTTCCAGCTGTGAGGAAGCCGAGTCAAAAATCTAAAATATTTTTTTATTTTGCATGTAACTTCAATTAAAAGTCATACTGATAATGAATGTGATTATCGTCTCATTTCACTAGAAAACGTAGTTGTTCCGAAACAAAGAATGCGTTTTTTGGAATAAGTTCAGATTTTTTTCTGAAAACCGAAAATGGGTCCTAAAAAATACGCTTACGTTGTGAATAAAAACTCAACTTGAATAGAATTTTCCCTCGTAGTTATTCAATGCATTAGAACCACGAACACTGAGTACAAACATTTCGCACAGAAAATAAGATATTTGCTGTTCTTCCCTTTTATTGATGACTGTTATTTATGACTTATTATATTAGTTCGTGCTCATAAACGCTTCGATAAACGCTTGTTTTTTAACGACTGAGAATAATTTTGCATGTAATTTTCATCATCTTAATTTGACTTTTTATCATAATTATAGTTGTATTAAAGCTTTTCCTAGGGGGATTCCTCTCGTTTAATATAATGTCCAATGTTTTCTTGCAGCACCGTCTTACTTCCCTATAGAGCCACCATAAACTGTTCTAAATTGTGTTCATTTCTAAAAAAGTCCCTTTCACTGTAGATTTCTCACAGTTTGATGTAGAGGACGTATTAGCTTTTGTTCACAAATTGATGGAACAGTTGATCTATCATGAGTGTAAATAAAGAATTAAATGATTTGCTCAAAGAAGAACGTTCCTCATCATCAAAAGGTCAGTCTTCACCGAGTGTTTTAAACAAATATTTTAACCACGACGCAGTGGATAACCAAGACTCGACAAACATCAATAATAATGGAACTGTTAATTTAGAATTGGAAGAAAAGACTGCAAAGCTATGCTCTGCTGAGAAACAAGTTACCATTATGACAAAGCTACCCAATGATGTGCATCCAAGGCCAGAAGAGGAAAACCAAAAAAATGAAAAAGTGGACACTCCCACCAATGGTAATGACACAAGTCATAATTCACCGTGCTCATTTGACAGTAAAAGTACTAGTAACTCAAATAATCTAGACCCAACTCGCCAAGTTGAAGCAAAAGACCAAAATAACATCTATCAAGGACGACTGGGAAAAGCTATGCTTCCGAAACCCATGAAGCCCTCAGACACTCTCCAGAGTCTACATGACACCCTGGAACATCCTGGAAAAGTCGATGTTCAACCTACCGATGTCACGAAGAACAAAGTTGATGAAAAAGCAGCTCGTGGCAGTGAATCCAAAAACAGTGTAGGGACATCAACTTCTGAATCCAAAATGAATGATGCGCAAAGTTCATCGCGGAAACGTCAACCTTTGGACACCACATCTCGATCCTTGGACATTCCAGAAATTCATGAATTTAATCCATCCACCGACAAAGTTCCTAGTGTCAAACCCAAGTTACTAGGTCAGAAGACTTCTAGAAGACCATCAGTTCCAGTAGTTGAAGAGGAAAAGTCTATCCACAACAGCAACAACAGACGGAAGATGTTTTCTACATCTGTAAATCCATTCTTTCATAACTCTCAATTCCCTGAGAATAGAAGAACTGCTAGAAGATTTTCTGAAATGGATCATCGTAAAGGTAAGTTGGAATACGTACATACTGTACTTGACTTATATTATCTATTATTTGATTCGGTACACGCATCCCCTAGGACTAATTCCAAGTTGCAAACTGAAATATTATGAGAACACAAATTCTTTTTTTACATACTATGCAAGGTAAGGTTCTGTGTATAAACAATTTATTTATTGCGTATTTCCTGTTTGAAATCGTACAATAGTGTGGCAAGCATACATTTTGATATACAATTTACATTTTTGGTTTGTGTCTGTTGAACTGTTTACTTTTTTTTAAATGTAACCCTGCAAAAGAATGATGAAATATACTCTAGATCTGACGCAGAGTTCAAATAAAACTTTTTCCATGATCTTATCATGCTGTCGATGAACTAACAATATCTTGTTCACCATCCGAAATTTCTCATATTTGACAGCACTCCTCTTGGTTTAAAAAGAAATACAAAGCAGAGGTATACATTTAAAATTATATGTTGGATGCGCAGTATCTAAAACCCGTTTCCTTCTCCTACAATCGATTATAATGTTTTTGGGTAAATTCTTTTGATATCACGTCCCAAATTCATTCGACGTCATGTGACAATTTGTTTTCACTGAATATCCGTTGAAATTCTGCACAAACATTGGCTTGAATTGAAATTAGTATTTATATTTTGTCGGAAAAGTTTATTGGTCTGTGAGAACGATTGAAGGCAAAATCAAAATTTCTTTATTCTGATTCCCCACAACGGATAGTCCTTTATAGTGTACCAGTCTTGTTTATTTTTTATTTGTTTTTCAGTTTACGATAAAATGCACCTCGAAGAGATCTGATACATCAATTTCCACTGCCTTTATTTTCATTTATTTTTTCTTTTCGTAATTTATATCACTACGAGAAAGTATCCTCAATAATGGAACTACTGTGCGTGCAATACTTGTGCAAGTTCAGTAATTTCAACTTTTATCACAGGACTAATGGAATTATCACTTTTAAAAATTATAATACTAGTGCAATAAGGTCAGTGATTTTAACTTTAATCATGGGGATAATATGATTGGTATTACTATTCTTATTGCGATATTGGCGTAAGAAATTCAGTAATTTTATGTTTGATATTGCAGTGTTTGAGATGCCGAACTGGCAGCGAAAACTGTCTCAGCTCTTCGTCCCTCCAAGCCAAGAAGAACTGAGGGTAAGACGCTAAATCTATAAAAATAACGAATGAATGTCTAAATAATATTTTTGTATTTTGTGAAGTGATCGATGATACTTCAAACTGAAGTATTTTTATTTGTATCTAAATACAAATACAAATATTAGAGTAAGAAATCTAAATACAAATATTAAAGTAAGAAATTCAGTAATTTTACCGCAAAAAAAACATTACCGCAAAAAACAAACGAAAATCAGTTTACAGTATTTCAGCTTTTTGCCTTCGATTACATGGACAGAGCAGCTTTTAGAAACTTCATGGTCTCATTTAAAAAAAATTGTATGAATTTTAGCTTAACATCCCTTTTGAGTTCATTCTTTCATTTCTTTTTTATTATTTATACATTTTCATTATAATCTTTGCTCCTGAGGTTCAGCCGTAAAAGTTGCTACTGCATTACTTACTGTGCAATCTATACAACTAAAGGATTTGATAATCTATACTATAATAAAAGTCGCGTCCGTCTATCTGTCTGTCTGTGTGTCACACTCTTCTAATCGATAGCTTTGATACCAACAAGGATAAAGCTTAAGAAATACAAGAAATCATTCTATTGCATTGTTTTTCTGTGGCAATTCAATTCCCTTTCACTTACATTATGGTATCCAGAATACACAATCGGTTTATTTTTAGAAATAGAAATTTTCTTTTGATCTTTTTCTGTTGAAATTCATCATGATGCTTTTATATTTTTAATTGATAACGCGAAAAGAAATGTTTTAAATTAGTTTGACCAGTAACTAGGCTACCACTTAGTATTGTAAGGCCAAAGATTTTGGAAATTGAGTTATTGTTTTCGGAATTGTGATTTTCTTGAAAAGCTTCAAAGAGATAATAGAGGATATTTCAGAATAAAATTCCGTTAAAAAAGGCAAATATAGATAGAAACGTGTCCAACCGTAAAAGAGAAGCAGCAAGACTTCGACAGCAAGAAACACGTTGTTCGTCTGATAGAAAACTAATTCTCTTCCCTAGCACAAAACTGATTCGTTTAGGAACAAATTATTAACGGGCATTGCACTAGTAAATTTAAAACTCAATGTTGTATCATATTGAACTCGTCAACTTGAGTAGAAATACGTACCTACTTTATTTTGTTGGTTTATTTTCGAACAAGTTAGTATTTATTAAGTACACAAAGAAATTCTTAATAAATAAATCCTCATACTTTGAATAGAAAAATACGAGAGACATGAACACCCTTACTTTAATTATAAAATACTACAGATATGAACAATCCTACTTTTCTTAAAGAAGTACTAAAGAAATTAACAGTTGTCCGTTGATTAAAAATTAACCTGGTGCCATATTTGTTTTTGGAGCGAGCTTTTGACTTTTCTGCAGCAAAACATCGTGTTTATTTTGTATTCTGTGAGTTTTTGTTCTGTTTGGTATTCTACTCGAGCATGACGACCACACGTCATCTTGAGTGTGTGCCACGACCAACTATGAATGATTTACTGACTTTGTAGCTTGGTGTCTAGATAACTACTCGGAGTAAAGCTTGACATTCTTTTTGAGATAATGCTTCTGCTTTATCCTCAATACTAGGCTTCATAATCACGCCAGTGATTTGATGCATGTAACATCACCCACTCAGAATTTTGGCGACGAGGTTCTAATGAGGAACAAATATGCCGGGGATTGTTACATGATACTCAAAGAAAGAATCGTAATTGCCACAGAGCACCACATCTCAACAAAACAAATAAAACCAAACAATAACCTTCCTTGGTTTACGCAAGAAATTATGAGCTCTATAAATCCCAGGCAACAATCATTCAAGACAAAAATATCAAACAAAACCCTATCTTCAAGAGCACATACGCGCCTATAGAGTTGTTAAGCAAACGATAAAATATATAAAGCGAAATACCTAACCTAATAACTAACGTATTTATAGAAACTTACTTTAGTAAGCTTCTATAAATACGTGAATGAGAGACTATTCAAAAAAGAGACTATTAAACCACTGATCGACCCTGATTGCTCAACTCAAACGAACAACAAAAGCAAATCCAAAATTCTCAGTACATATGTATTTACTTACGTGTTCACTTGTGAAACTTAACCGAAATCCCGCAATCACGCCTCAAACCCCCAAAAAATACTGACAAGCAACATATCCTCAGTAGAAGAAGTAGAAAAACAATTCATCTTTCTAATCTCGTATGACTCAACCGGACCTGACTGCCTAGCACCTGAAGTAGTTCACAAAATCATAGCAAACATCATTAATTGATCACTCGAAACTGGGATTGTTCCGGTGGTCACACTGAAATTTGTGATGATTCATGATCAAGCCGGATTCATGATTCGGTGCATGTGACATCAGGACTCCCCCAAAGGAGAATTTTAGGCCCGTTCCTCTTCATCATCTACATCAACGACCTTGACGTCAGAATCATCAATAAAATCAACAAATTCACTGACGGCCTGAAACTTTGTCACTGAGCGTTCACGGGAAGAGACAGAATGACGATCCAATCAAACTTAAGTTGTCAAGTACCGTATACCAAAATCTGACAAATGAGCTTCAACATGACAAATGTTCAGTCATGGACGTTAGCGGTATTAACTGGCATGTTCAACGGACGATAAATGACATACCTATTGAAGCAGTAGAGTAACAAAAAGATCTAGGTAGCATCATCACTGAAAATCTCAAGCATGACAATACAAGGAGGAAAAAGCGTCAGAGACGCTAGCAGGATCCAAATACATCTTACCGCTCTATAAAGCATTCGTGTAGTCACATTTAGAGTATGCAGTGCAACTGTGGTCTCTTACCCTACGAAGAGACGTTTATATAATGGAGAAAATGCAGCATAGAACAACGAAGATAATTCCTGAACACCAAAATCTCGGGTACGAAAAGCTTCTTCAGCAGCATGAGCTCATGTCTCTAGGACAAAAAAGGCTGCTAGGACAATTCAACGCGACCTATAAATATCTCAATGTCTTTTACATTTCCTTAGAAGGGGTTTACGACAGAAGCGATAACGTGCGAACCAGAAATGTCATAAGCCAATAACTAGCTTCACTACATTGCAAGCTCTAAACTTCTTTGCAGTTTAAATTGCCAGAATCTGGAACCGGCTACCTGAAAATATCGTTTCTGCTGGCACAGTGAAAACATTCAAAAATCGTCTAGACAAATATTGGGCAAGTAATCCCCCAGGTCCATAGAGTACCTATTCCATATCCTTCTGTCAGCATGCAAGAACTGCCGTTTGTCACTCGAAGGGAACATGGAAAATGAGTTAGATTATACTTACGAGTACATTACGTGTTGAAAGCAGGAACATCACGTTGGTTGTCTCTGACAAAGGACATGTTACTATTATAATGAGAACATCAAAAACCCAAAAATATTGTCATTGGTGCTCAGTAGCAGCCAAGTTGTAGTGGAGTGTGGACGTAATATCATAATTCAGGCGGAAGAGGATTAATTTTTGGGGCGTGTGTAAGATTGCAGTGCGTGTGCATGACTGAAATGTCTGTGGGTGATTAAGGTACGTGCACGTGACGGAATGACTGTATGTGATTGAGATGCATGTGCAGGACTTATGCCTCTATCTTACACAGTTTCGTACTTAGGTAGCAATCCAAGAACGGACCAATTGGCTCGTTTCTATTGCCATATTCACTTTGTTTTCTTTGAATATTTGTTCCAAACCCGTAGATTTGTTAATCTTTTAAATAATAATTATTGATTTATACTGAGCACGTTTTCGTCTGGAGATATAATAATCGTCCAAATTATAGAAGCTGATTTATTGATGCATTTTCAGATATAATTCAGTTAAAATAACGAATTCCGAGTAGAAAACAAAAAATATCGTCCAAAGTTCGTCCAAAGCTCGTGCAAAGATTGCACAAAGATCGCGCAAATATAGCTAGTGTTATACTTCTCTTCCTAGTACTAGTGTAAAACTAGTCTTCTGAATACTAGTGTCAAACTAGTGTTCTGTGTACTAGTGGCTAACTAGTAGTCCGAATACTAATGTAAAACGAGTCTTCTGTCTACTAATGGTAAACTAGTCTTCCTAGTACTAGTGTTTAACAAGTTTTCCGAGCAACAGTGTCAAAGTAGTCGTCTGTGCGCTAGTGTCAAACCATAAAAATACCCAAACTGATTGTGAGTAGTAGGATGTGTAGTTCTATACTATGATGTGTAGTTCTACACTAGGATGTGTAGTTCTATACTATGATGTGTAGTTCTACACTAGGATGTGTAGTTCTACACTAGGATGTGTAGTTCTACACTAGGATGTGTAGTTCTACACTAGGATGTGTAGTTCTACACTAGGATGTGTGGTTCTACACTAGGATGTGTAGTTCTACACTAGGATGTGTAGTTCTACACTAGGATGTGTAGTTCTACACTAGGATGTGTAGTTCTACACTAGGATGTATAGTTCTACACTATGATGCGTAGTTCGACACTAGGATGTGTAGTTTTAAATAGTACAGGGTCGTGGACCACGACAGGCTTTCTAGGTTCTGTCGGGAATCAAATTTAAAGATCGCCAATAGCGAGAGGACTGGACCCGTCAGAACATAGCCTCTTTCCTCTAAGCTCGCATGCTGACAGTACACTCCTACACCGGCTGCATTTCTCAATTGGGATAATATTATTGGGTATGTTACGTTAATGGAAATTAGCTATATAGTGTATTGCAGAATGTAAATAAGTTTTTTCTCAGAGTTACTGAAGTTTGGAAATTGTAAAATAAATAATTTATAGTAGGCATTAATAAATAAAATATTGAAAATATTGAATTATCATTCAATCTGTATAAAAAGAACATTACCAAAAATACGCTGGAAAGTATTCGGTCAGAAATGCTTTAAAAGTCAGCTAAAAAGTTTTCGATCTCAAATGTTATCAAAGACGTGTTAAAAGATATTCGAGTTGAAATAGTTCAAAACAAACTTAAATAAATATTTATGCATAATAGCACCAAGGAAACACCGAAAAATGTTCGCACACGAGTGTTACCAAATATGAGATGAAAAATATTCGAGCATGAATATCAGGTGTGACATTTTTTTCATAGCCTGTTTAAGAAAATGCGATTTAGCTTTGTTAACCTAGAACAAGAGCCATAGTAATATCTGAAGTCTTTTGCTAGATTTATACAGCCTGTGGTGAATCCAAAAATGTTGATTGAGAAATCATTTGCCAGCCCTGCAATATTGCACAAGAATTTCACTTTGTAACACGACGCGTGCAAGTGTCTTTTAATGGCGGACAAGACTCCTGTTAAAAGTAGAAGCACGTCTACTGTAAAACTGAAGTAAACACCTGAGACGTGCTTTGGAAAATAATCCGAAGCTTTAATCCTTCTTGTGCAAAATTTTTGGCGAAATAACTACACACTCAGCATCATAAATAAATGTAGATGGCGTTGAAACTTGTTTCTGTAGAGCGACGCTTCAAGAACTGGAACTGATATGAGATGCTCTGTGACACAAGGGCGAACACGCCACCACCTAAAAAATCTGTTTTTTAATGGACCCGGTTTTTATGAAATCTCATTGCCGAGTTTGGTTTCAGCAGTTAACCTTGAAATGAGATCATGAACACATTGACATGTACATAATTAAATATGTTATGCGATTTTCCATTTAACAAACAACGTATGGCGATGTCTCAAAACTTGTTTATGACATCTTCGTCCTTGTGGCACCCGACGTCTCCTATGGTTAGCCCTGAAATGTTCGTTACATCAAAAAAAAAAGCAATGACTATCTAACATTTTTACTCTATCTAATATGAATCACAAAGCAATTCTAGTTTTTTGCACCAATTCTCACCAGTGTAAATTTTGATATGAGCACCATGATAAACGTTACTTTCGGCCGTAGTAATTTTCAGAGGCGCTGATTTCTGTACGCACTAAGTGGCGGTTGCGCTAAAATTGGCTTTAATAGCACCTTTAACTGATCTTCTTTTCATGAAATGCTTGCTCTATTTGTATGAAAAGGAAAAGTAACGTAGCATTTCATGTGATTTGAAATGTCTAATGCAAAACTCATTTTTTCAGGACACGGTGGAAGATTCGCAGAAGCTTCTTAATGGTCGAAAAGTTCCTACCATCGCCCCTCTGAGACCAAGACGAGGCTCTAAGATAAGTGAAAAGCATCAAAAGAAAGGCTTGCACACCAGCAATCAGGAGGAACAGGAAGAAAATGATCGGCTTGATGTTCTCGATGGAATTCAAGGCAGCGATTGCTTCAGGTATGTACTAGATTTGTATTAAATACTGCTAGGCCTGTGCGTCATTGAGATGCTTGTGCGTCATTGAGAGTCTGTGCGTCATTGAGGTTTCTGCGGGATTGAGGTGTCTGTGCATGATTGAAGTGTCTGTACGGGATTGAGGTGCCTATGCGTGATTGAGATGCATGTGCGTGATTGAAGTGTCTGTACGGGATTGAGATGCCTGTGCAGGATTAAGATGCCTGTGCGGGATTGAGATGCCTGTGCGTGATTGAAGTGTCTGTACGGGATTGAGGTGCCTGTACGGGATTGAGATGCCTGTGCGGAATTGAGATGCCTGTGCGGAATTGAAGTGTCTGTGCGTCATTGAGGACCCTGGGCTTGATTGACCTTCAGGGACATTAGACTAAGGTTGCAACTTAAAAATGGACTCCTTGGCTCGTTCCTGTTGCCTAATTCTATTCTGCTTTATTCGTGTAATTTTGAGGTAGTGAGGGCATCAAGTTTATTTCTGGTTTTGAATTAAAAGTCAATTCAATACAATGATGGTCTCAAGTATAATACTGGCTTGCATTTGAATGTTTAACCCAGTCTTGAGAGATTATCTTCCCAAAAATCTTGCCTTTTAATTTTCTAAAATTATTTATTAAACTTCTACTCCTCGGAAATCAGCTGCAGACCCACTGAACAGTTTTTAATAAGCAGATTGCAATTTATGCCCGACACCTTTTCGCAATGTCTACACATGGAATTATTTTAGTGAAAGACAAGTTATTAAATATTAAAACTATTTATGAAATTGAAATTTTCAGATAGTCGTTGAAATCCTAGAATTTAAACATTGAGATCCCAAAGCGTTCGAAACTTGAATTGATCGACCTCATCTGCATAACCCTGGCTCCCCCACAGCCTTCGGTTATTTTATTTGGACTGAAACACATTTATGATCTATTTCTCAGGAAACAGGGTCATTGCATGTACACATCTTTCGAATATGAAGTTGTCACAAATGAAATGGGGAATTTTGAAGTAATTGTTGTACGAGTTTTTTTTAGCTGCGTTATTCTTTCCTGCAACCAGTGAAAATGGTAATAGCAATATCTTAAGGTAAGAAAGTTGAATGTATGTTTACATGAAAATTTGAAAAAAGAAGCAATGCATAAACTAGAGAATAGAGATGACCTAATTTTGTTTCACATCAATGCACGTTCTCACACTTCTTAAACGGTGTAAAATTTGCAAAGCTTGAACTTTAAGATTTTGCGACATCCTGCCTATTCTCCTGATATCCTTCTAAATAATCATTGGGCATTGAATCCCTTTAAGTTTTTTATAAAACTTTTTTAAATTGAGAAAATATAATCATAGCATCCGGACGGTTTATCATGGTAAAAAATTAGATTTTTTCAAGCGTGTGAATTTGAAAAATATTGCTTGAAGGTCACGTATAAAAACATGGATCATAGTTGGATTCAATAAAGACGTTTTCAAACACTTCTGAAATATTATATTGATTACCGTTCAAATATGTCATTGCATGCGTGACTACCTAATTTTATCATCGGGATGAAATATTAAAGGAAAGTTTCTTTTTCCAATTCTTAAACTTAAACACACTGCGTGTACATCCTCGATAAACCCTCAGAAAAATTATTCGGCACGTAGAAGAAGCAATAAATTGCTTTATGCAAATGTTACAATAATCTTTGTCCAATATAGTCGTATTTTGTATCCTTGTATGGCTGTAAATTAAAAGTAAATAACATTTAATTAAGAAAATGCTGCAAAATCATTCATAGGGTTCGGACTTCAGATTTTCGGCAATTGGAACCAGGATAAGAAAATGTCGATCTGTTGTAACATTTATTATTTTTTACTTGAAAAATCCAAAAGTATGTTGTGTGCTGTAATTTCTTGCCGTACTCTACAGTTCTATATTAAGTGACAGACGATTAGTCTGCTGCTTGTCTTTACAGCGTCTTCTATCACTCATCTTTCATTTCTTATACTGCCATATCAGCATTCAAAGAACACACATCAGGCAGCACATGTCAGGTTTTCCATTTTAGTGACCCTCCCGATCTCTGAAGATTACTCTTTTAAAGGAGAGTTGAAAAGAGAGTGTACTATCTGCAATTTAATATAGTAATACAGCTTGAAACTGTTAGCTTCTAGTAATGTGAATACTATATTAGTTTGACATGTCATTAACACACAGAAACCTAGTATTACATTATTTTTAGTGACGAAAATCCGTTTGTTTGCGGTTGAACGTCTTGCGAATCATACAGCATGAGAACTTATTCATGTAGTTTGTTTTATGAGCTCAATTATATTCTACATTCCATGGCAACATTTCTACTGGCTTATGGTTTGCTCGTAAGTGTACTGGATAGTATTTCTTGACTTCCCTTTCACAAAGAAGTTGAAGAGCGTTAAAACAGAAAAGTTGTACAGGGCATAGAACTCCTGTTTTTAAGGCCCAGATTGAATACAGTGTAATGCAAAATATTTAGGCGCTGTTCTATCACAAGGAAGTTGTAGAGGGCTTAGACCTAGCGTTTTTAACGCCTGGATTGAATACAGTGTACTGGTAAGTATTTATAGACTTCCCTATCACAAGCAAGTTGTACAGGGCTTAGACCTCCAGTTTTCAAGGCTCATGCAAGTGGAACATGCCGTGAGTAGTCCTTCAATTGTTAAATTGAGGTCATAAATTTTGAAGAGCTCTTATCAGCCATGAGGTGTGAACCTCGTTCATTCTTATCAATTTTTTGAAGGAACTTGGTGTCGTGCAAGATGCTTTTCACAAGATGAGGGTTTCGGATGTGTATGTCTGTAGATGTATGTATGTATGAATGTATGTATGTATGTATGTATGTAAGCAGAGTTGAATTGCACTTTTCAATGCAAGTCGTTCAAGGCGAACAAGTGTAAAGAACTGACGATGTTTGAATCTTTATGTATTTTAATGTATTCTGTTGGCGACTGTTGGTAAATTGAAATTTTTTGTAATGAGTTGTGCTGCAAAAATATATCGGTCTTATTATGCGAATGTTAATGTTAAAGTATAGTATGTGAGCCAATTGTGATGTTTACAATTGTGAATTTTGTATCATTTACATATGATCTACGTAGAAACAAATTTATGACTTGCAGAAGCATTATTTAAAACATTCTTGGATACATTTAGTTAGGAAAACTCAGTTCTAGATCTCATCACTGATCGTCTCTCATTTTACATTTTTTCTTCGAGACGAAATTCTTTTAAACTTACTCTCTGAAAAATTATATTCTAAATATTTGTTAGAATACAGCACCTGTCGAGGAATTTTTGGGTCAATTATTTCCACAAGAATACTTTCGTATGACTACACGTTTTATTTGTAATTGCACCGCTGATAAAGCATGAGATGGGACCATCTTGTAGATAACAGTCGTACAACAACCGTGTCAATGTCTACCTCAGAGATAGCAAAGCTGTCAAAGTGGAAGCACATCAAGTGTCAGCTCCTTGCCAGTAATATACTTCACCGAAACAAGAATGTAATTTCAGTTTAGATCCCGGTCATAAACTTTCCATTGATCAACATTATTTTTGGTTATCGCTTGAGTAACGTAATTTTTACCACGTTGGTTATTTTATTCGTACTACGAGTAAAGTTTAATATCAACCTACATCATCATGTCGAGTTCTGGTTCGGAATCAAACGAGTGTTATGAAACACCACCATTGGTTCCTCGATGGGCACGACAAACAATAACCCCTTTGGTACCCATACCTAATGAAACTGAATCCTCACCATCCCCGGTTGGTGATTCAAAACGGGAAGATACTTCTATTGAGGTGAAACCCGCAACAGCGATGTACGTAGGAGACAAAAATGTCGTTGATTCAAATGAATTGTCGAGTGGAAACATTGAAAAACACCAGGAGAATAAATTAGCTGAGAAAATAGCGCCAGCTCATGAAACAGCGTTTGACGAAAAACAAGCTGAATTGGAAAACGTGATGAATTTTAATGCTGAAACTGCTTGGCCTGCACGTCTTCGGTTGACGAAAACCGTTTCTGAGCCGTGTAAAATATCTGGTGGGAGGAAACGATCAGTTCTGAAAAAGAGTGGTACTTTTGAGAGACTGAAACGATGTGAACCTGCGAAATGCGTTCACTATGCTAATGAAACATCCACGAAATTCATAAAAAATGCTGAAGGGTAAGTTTTTTTTAATATTGTGAACGTTTTCTCCCAAAAACGTTACTGAACATTCAACAAGTTGTCGGTGTAAGAGAATTCGGCGAGGCTTACGACTTCATGAACATGTATTCTCATTTCCATATAATGCTCGACGAACTACTACATCAATAAAAGAATTGCCCATAAAAACTTCTTAATTATTGTGATTACAAAAGTCACATAATATCGAGAGAAAGTCATACATAAAATTATGATGCCTTAAAAGGTGTATTATTTACTAGATATGTGTTATACTGATTGGAATCCATGCACTGAATAAGCTACTTGCACCGGGAAAAACTTTTGTATGATAAGCAGTGAAGAAAATAAATTTAATAGGGGTTTAGCTTTTGAAATGAGCAAATATCAGAGCCAAGAATATCTTGTAAAAGGCGAGCAACTAGGATTGAGATCACTGTAATCTAGCTTCAGCAAAAAATTCTACATTTATAATTCTGGAAAAACGTTGATAGATATTTTTTAGATGGGCAAAACTACAATTAGCAAATGAATGACAGAGTTATCGTATTCTCATCATTGACACGCATGTTATTAAAATGTGTTGTATACATAAAATAACACGTTAATTTTGGCTAGAAAATAAAAAAGTTTTCTAATCAAAGCTCATTTCTTTCATATTTTCATTGTTAGTCGTGCTATATCAGTGTTACTCGTATATTAAAATTGCCAGGGAAGTTAGAATAAAAATGTACGAAAAAATCAAACCAACCACTAAAGCGAAAAAATTAAAATAATGCAAATTATAGGATTTTATTTCTCTAATAGCACGAAGCTTATTTTGAAAACATGGAAATTTTGCCAATATTTTGTCCAATTTTATGATGAAAATGGTTATTCTTAGGATACTGTTAAACCAATTACTTGTGTTAAGCCGCATTTTATGTTTTTTCTTCATTACTACTCAAACACATCGTTGAATTTCGTAATAAAATTTCTCAGGAATGAACTACGATTAAAAACTGCAGAAAGACCGTGAAAATATTCTTATTTTCTTTACGAAACGTCTAGCAAAAATTCACGGTGGTGTTCGACATTTTGCTTTTCAATTGAGTATAGAAGGAATAAAGAGTATGTTATTGAATAGAACATAAAATCGAACATGAGGACTGAGGAGGATCGAACTGAAGGATTCATTATTGGTTTTTTGCCAAGCCCCATACAGTCAGATACCAATCACGCACAGGCGTCAGAGTAGAAGTAAAGTAGGAGTGAAACAAGTCAATAATTGGCTATTATCACTCCCACCAGTGTATTAATACCACAATATTACTACTATATATCCTTTATTCTTACTACGTATATTTTATTCTTAATATGTATTCTTTATGCGTACTGCGTATACTTCATACGAACTGCATATGCATTACTCTTATAATAGATATATATATATATATATATATATATATATATATA
>VCRD01000319.1:0-15128 GCA_006783055.1 Trinorchestia longiramus
GTGCGTGACGTCATCATACCGCCATTTGTTTTTTGTCAATCGCAACTGTACGGGTCGCCCCCATGTCCGACTTGCCCCCACACTACCCTACGTATTGCAATTTGCAGTGAGCAGTTCCAATTTACAGTAAGTAGGGAGTAGTTCTAATACAGTAGTAAGCAAGGGCGGATGACTCCTTCCCGATGGCCGTCTAACCCGACGCACAAATCAATAATGATGATAGTGGTCGGTGTCTCTATAGACGAGGCTAGAACGATTTTTAAATGTTGCCACAAAGTGGCTTAAGTTATTATTGGTAACTGGAACTCGTTATTAATTACAAATAAAATGCGTCACTAAGTTATCAAAAGATTTAACTATGAACTATAAAAAACAATGGTAAATTTCTCTCTCTCTCTCTCTCTCTCTCTCTCTCTCTCTCTCTCTCTCTCTCTCTCTCTCTATATATATATATATATATATATATATATATATATATATATATATATATATATATATATATATATATATATATATATATATATTTATATAATTAAGCTAATTTCTAGTGACGGAAATAACATTATTGCTAATTTACGTATATTGAAAATGTATTTGCTATTATAACGAACAGAGATTAGAATTAAGATTATAAAATATACAATATGATATGAATGGTATATGGAGCGATACGATTCTTGCTACATTGTGATGCTTCATGGGAGATCCCCGTCCTCTGCACTTCAACGTGGACTAGAAGCTCGCAGGGGCGTGTCGATCAGCATGGTGGTTGATGTGCGTGGTTTGTAACTCGAACTATTACAGTTTGCCTGAAGTTACTGCAGGACGTGAGAAAGAAAGAATTGTCAGTGTGTAGTTCTATTGACAGTGCCATTGCAAGTGGAACCAAGAAAAGATTCAGCTTAACAATCAATGACGATCATTGTTTGCTAGCTGGTGCATTTCATTCTCATTTTAAGCTTTAGTGGATGAATAATGATGATATATTAAATTACATTATAAAAAAAGGCTTTAGGGGTCAAGAGTATGGCTACCATGTTTTCCGAGAGCAGCAGGACAGAAACTAAGACAGATGATTATTTCTTCTGCTCTCTATCCAAAAATGATGAGCGTGCAAACCAGAAAAAAACACTTCAAATGAAATAGGGGAATGATTGAAAGAGCCTGTCATTAATCAGTCCAAACATCCAGCTATTCATCTAGCCATGTTTCCCTGTAGTAACTTTATTTCGTTTTTCATAAAGTTCAGTACTTCCATTCTCTCAAGTGCTGCAGCTGCAAAGCTCTTTTCAATAGGTAAGGAAATATTGCAACTTAAACGTGTTCGTTTTTCAGACAACCACTTCGAAATGCTTACTATTCTGAAACGGAATGAATTGTAAACCAGGCCATTTACTATTTCCAAAAATGTGCATAGTTGCGCGGTATGGAATGAGGGCGTTGGCTGAATCGTTCTGAGTGAGCCAGTAGAATTGTAGAAAATCTTGATCTTCTCTCTTGAGATGGAAAGTATGATACATAATCAACAGGTCAGCCATGAGAGCGACGGCGTGCATGTGGAATCTCATCAGAACACCTCTCAAAGCGTTGTAGTTGGTCTCTAAAATAATTCGTCATAAATTTTACGCAGTAGCATGTTGCTGGACTGTGAGTGTTGGTTTCATTTCATTTGTTAATGCATATAAATGGGAATATGTCAACTTCAGCGAACTCTAAAATACATGATGCTCTAAACCAGTGTTTCTCAAAGTGGTCCGTACTGCCCCCCTGGGGGCGTTGAGGAAACGTAAGGGGCGATAGGAGGGTACGCCTTGAATGGGGAACGTATATTACTGTATAATATACAGTAATATAATCATTAGGGGGCGGTAGAACATCAAATAGTGTCCTAAGAGGGCGGTGATTGAAAAAACTTTGAGAAACACTGCTCTAAAGTGTGAGTTCAAAGCTCGAATAGAATTTATCGTGCATAGTGAGATGCATCGAAGTTAGGGTACAGATTGCAATTTTAGGGGGAATCCAGAGTAAACACGGTAGCAAAAACTTGACGAGCAGGATTTTTGCCATCGACAACCTTGGACTTTAGTCGGATCAGATTCAGTAAGGCATACCTAAGCGTCTGTGTTTCAGGGTGCAACTAGCTCTGCAAAGACAATTCGAATTAAAATTTTCAAAGTAAACTATTGCACTTAAAAGATTACCACCTATCAGAATCAGGCAACGTTATAATTCATGATCGTTTTATATACCTAGATAAATTTTTATTTTCCTCTTTAGAAGCACTTGTACCGTGGGTTAACAGAAACGAGTTTATTTGCTGAATAGATCCTATTTGCTAGAAAGCACTATCAAATTCCTAACATAATGCGTTTTCGGTAGCCCTGAGAAAATAGTAGTTTTTATGAATGAGGCCAGTGTTGTTAGTAGTTGGCGTGTTCTAGGACATTACTCTTATAGCACGGTAACCATCGGCAGAACTGCTTCCTTAGAAAACTTTTCAATCAAGCTACTTTTCAAGCGTGCAGTATACTGTATATGTTTTTACATACAGAAAAAAGGCTTATTAATTCTTGTGAACGATCTTGCTAATAACAGTGGTATCCGTTTGTTATTGAAGACCTTCAATCATTCCAGCACGAGTTGAATGACAATAACCTTAATTATCTAAAGATATAATAGATAAGTATCTCCATCTCTCTCTCTCTCTCTCTGTGTATCTGTGTGTATCCGTCCCATTACTTCCTATCTATTACTGAAGAAAAACTATTGAACTGAAATCAAAACGGGTATACATGTATTCTAAGCATTGTGTTGTGAATACCAAAGGGGCCAGATCGCTATAAAATGCTTCATCTTTCCGTAATTAGCTTTCTTCTCTTACACGGTCATGTTCTCGGTAGAAAATATACAGAATAGAAGTTCTGTATACATTCATGGAAAATATTTAAATTTTAATAGCACCACGGGTAAAACTGAAAAATGTATGTATTTATTTCATAGATCCTTAATTATGCCACTTTTAAATCAACGTATTTCAACAGGTACTATCTGGGCCAAGTTATCGGTAGATAAAATACAGAATGGAAATTCTGTATATACAGGATGCCCCATTCAAGAACTTTTATGACTCAAAAACTATTTGGGATAGAACATAAAACTTCATGTCAAAACATTTCTTGGATGTTTTCTCTTTAATTGAGCGATTGTGGTAGATGTAAACTTTTCCCTTGAGGTACCTCATAGATAAAAGTCGGGTATGGTTAGGTCCTGGGATCTAGGCGATCAGAGAACATCGTCATGACGAGAGATCAATTTTTGGGGAAATAAGCGATGTAAAAGAATTATTGTTTCTCCCGCGGTGTGACTCATGGCGCCATCTTGTTGATACCGAATGTTTTTCAGATATCTTGCTTCAAGTTCAGGTTCCAGGAAAGTACTGATCATATTTCGGTATCTTTCTCCAGTGACAGTCACAGAATTACCCATATCGTTTTCGAAAAAATATGGCCCAATGATTTCATCAGCAATCACACCACACCAGACAGTAACCTTTTGCGAATGCAAAGCCTTTTCAACAAATTGTTTAGGTTGTTGCTGCGCCCAGATACGACAATTTTGTTTGTTCACATATCCTGAAAGATGAAAATGGGCTTCATCGCTCATTATTAAATTTTTAAAGACATCAGTGTTATCTCTTATGATATTCAACATTTCGAGTGAAAATTCCAACCCTGATGCATAGTCTGTATCATTTAATTGTTGGTTTAGTTGCAATTTCTAAGGAAATAATTTATGATCCTTTTTTAAAATTCTTCTCAGTGAAAACATGAAAACTTAGCGACACTCTATCAGTGTTTATTTCATTTCGAATAGAGCGGTTTCGACCAGGTGGTTTATTGTTAAAGGACGAACCAGTGCTTTCAAATCTTCTTATCCATCTTCTCAGTGTTTTGCGATCAGATTGAAGATCTATTCAAAAAGTAACTGTGAAAGCTCTCCGTGCTCTCACAAAAGACGATCCATTTTCATAAAATTGCTCGACGAAAGAAATCCGTGTTTCTTCAGAATGCATTGGAAACAAATAGGGTTTAATATCCTTGTACTGTTAACCTATATGCGGTTGTGTATCTAGGCTACATAATTAAATGTTATTTATAAACAAAATTCATAAATCTAATCTTGACTCATGTTCCATCTCAAATAGTGTCTGAGTTATAAAAGTTCTTTAATGGAGCGTCCTTTCTGGCCCACCCTGTATTAATGAAAAGTGTTCACTCACAACTGAATAATTCGTCGTAAATCTTTAATACATTTATCTCTATATTAATTTTATATTAGTCAAATCTAAATCGTGAAATTTCCAAGGAAACTGCTTCGAAAAGAAATGAAAGAAAAGTGTAACCGTTCTCTTTCAGTCCGAAGAACTGAATCATGATGGTATATCGTGATGGTATATAAATGCGATCAATTTGGTAGACGCGTTGTCAGTTTTTTACCTTCTCTCAAGAAAAAAATTTATGCGTATACCATTTGATGGTTATTTTACATAGCAACAACATATGCCACTCCATATACAGGGTGGCCCATAAGTAAGATATATTTTTAAAACTATTATAGATATTAAACTACAAATGGTAAAGAGATTTGGTTAATTCAGAATGAACGAGGAGATTTCAAAGTTCTCTACCAACGTATAAAGTCAACCGACAATCACAACATATTGCCCAAAAAAATCATAAAATCCACCCCACAAAATGAATCGCTACGCAATGGAACAACGAGCAAAAATAGTGGAACTTTACTTCTGATGTTATTGTTCGGTTACTGCAGTTCAGAGGAATTAAAGAAATATTGCGTGACTCATGTCAATGCTTGGCGTGAGTCACTAATGATTGTTTGGGGGAGTTTTGCCCATTCCTCCTCAGCTTCTCAGCCCCTGGTGCATTTTACCAATTTTGATGTTCAAGCTGTTCAAAGGCGACCTTGCCCTGGCCTATTAGCTACCTTCCCAGTCTCTTTGAATTGCTCAAGTGTTCTCCAAACCAGCATTCTGTTCACATTTGGTGATTTGGCAATGTCCCTTGGTGACTTTCCTGACTTATACAACTGTACAGTTGCTATTCTTCTATTTAGATCTTTAGCCATTATCTAGTAATAAGTAGCTAGAGAAAAGTATCTGGTAAAAGTTTAGATGATATTTATACATAAATTGTACCGATAAATATTGAACACCCTGTATGCTGATAACGCACTCAATTAATTAATACGTTTCACTCACACTTAACGTTAACCACACTGGCAGTGTTCTCTACAATAAAAGTAATATGTTCACTGTAATAAATGCTTGGTGTTATTTACGATATTTCACATAAATATTACGTACATTTGTTTGTAATCGAGCACACCAATTGAGGCAACCGGTGAACTAGGCTTGAGGCAATACCAGATTTTTGTGCTACAATTTGAATAGACTAGATAAGACTAGACGACACATGTGTATTTTCCTTCAATGATTAATTTCTCGTTGTCCCAGAGTCTAAAGGTAGCGTCTTCTACTGACCATGGATCCTTGGCTGATAGCTTCGCTATGCAGTTTCGTAGCATCAATTGTTGTGCCGCCGATAGTTCTTCTTTTATTCGGCCCAATATATAGGGCTCTTACCAGGTATTGTCCAAAACACTTCCGAATGGATGGCAGAACAGTCATTGTGACCGGCGCCAGCGCAGGTGAGAGTAACAGCTTTTCTTCATGACCCAAAGTTGGAAAGGTTTAAAACACTAAAATGTTCGATTCTATAATATTTTGCACGTCTGGGGCTCACAGGCTCTTGACGATCAGCTTGTGGAAACGAACTGAGATAGTTGGTAAAGTTGGTTGGAACTGATCTTGACGCTTGCTTTTGGTCTGGAAAGCTTCACGTAGTCCGTAGCTACGTTAATGCTTCATGGTTAACTTAAAGAACAATTTGCGTGCAAAAATTGTAAATTTCACGAGCAACTGCTACACACTTTCGATCATTCTTGATAAATTGTCAAGCAAATAAATACACTGGTAATGTGTGTATTTTCCTATATATGACAAAGATTTTCCTTTAATCAAAGCTAACTGATGTACAGGTTTACTCGGTTTCACTACTACCGTCTTCCTTGATCGCGACTTGATTGCCAGGACAACTCGTGGCTGCGTATGCAAGCATCGGTTCCTGTACGCACAAGCTAAAAAACATTGTGGGAGGGGTAAAAATTTAGTGCCTCCTTTAGTGCTACATATGTGAAGACAAACGGTATACACAGACTTGTGCGCCGGTAATACTTTGAATAATTGAATTGATTTGTCAGTAAACAATAGAAAGTGTGGTTGAACGAAGTGCTACTCACACTATTATACTACAAAGTAACAAGCATGAGCAATAACATAAGTTTTCATTCTCTTCATGGAAGTAATACAAAAAAATGGATCTCTTTTGGTTTAATAATTGCAGCTGCTGTATTATACCAGTACATGAACATGTTCTTAATTTGGCAAACAAAGTATTGACAAATGTTTTTTTTCGTAAGTTGCTGCAGTACGCAACCATGATGTTTTCTCTACTACAGTTCATAATAAACTTCATGTATAATGCTCATAGGTAACATGAAGATGAGATGTGAAACAACAAAGGTTTTCGTCGTTTCCTAAAGTTGTTATTGTGAACCAAGACTTTTTATTGTGCACCAATATTTTTTCTCGGAAGTTTTCATATTAATAAATAATAGTGTTTTTGATATTTTATGGGAGATGTTGGCTTATTATTTTTGTAATGTACGTCATATAATTTGTGGATTAATAGCTGTCATTCCTCTAAGATGTAAAAATCAATAAAGTGTTAGTGCAGTACACATTTTTCATCGATATATGGATGATAAGAAATTATTGTTTTTCATTTTTATATTCTGTTTCGCAAGACCTAATGACAATTATAAATTTATGATAGTTTTTCATTAACTGTAATCACAAAATCATGGATCGTTTTTTACTTCGTATTCCCCATGCATGAATTAATTTTGATTTATTCAATCATATAGTTTATCTTCTACAAGAAAGTCCTGTCCTTTTTTCTTTCCTTTTCTTTTCTTTAATTTTGAGTTATTGGAGCAAAGAAAAACTGTGACTGCAGACCCTTACTGTCAGCAAATCGAACGTCTAAATGCATCGTTGCGTTAAAATTGTTCTGATCTAATGAACAGGAAAGGAGTCATTTTGGAACACGATAACGCTAGACCCCATTCTGCTAACAAACTCAAGAAAAAAATAAAGTCCTTTGGTTGAGAAGTTCTTCCTCACCCACCATACTCGCCAGACCTTGCTTCATCAGATTTTTACTTATTTCGTTCTTTAGAGCATTTCATCAGCGGAAAAAGATTCACAGATGTTCACGAGGTTGAAGCGGAGTTTAATTCCTTCATTTCTTCCAAAGATGTTAATTGTTTTTAAAGGGAGATTTAAAAGCTCCAAAGTAGATGGTCAAAGGTTATATCTAATGATAGTGACGATTTTGTTAAGCCATAAAGGTTTTTAAGTAATGTTTCTTTCAATAATAATTCCTTTCAAAAATCAGGACAGAAATTTCCGGTATCCCTTATATAATTATCATAAATCTCATACATTTATTTATTATAGATCAATTAAACATCAATCAGGAATCAAGGATTCATGAAGGGGCAGATGGCTTTAAAGTTTCGCAGATGGCTTCAAAACCTCTTTTGTGTTGTATGCAATTAGCACATCCTTCGTGTCGTATAATGGGAGTATGAATCCGATAAAGAGACGGGCTACACAAGCGTATCATGGATGTGGATTCATATAATACGATTGAAATTAAAGGCAATAATCGAAACTTTCCCTTCATTTGTGCTGATATTGTTTTTATCATTAATAATTTGATCTAAACCCAGATCTCTGGGATATTTTACTTAAACAATTAGGATCTAACAGTATTTACTAATCCAATGATCTGTAGGCTTCAGGCTATGAAAGAAAAGAATATACTGAAAACATAGAAATATCAGGTGCGAATATTAACTAAAATTTTTCTTTTTCTGCATTCGAACCTGCAAGCTATTTCTTACTTTCAGGCTGTCTGTGTCAATGAACTTCTACCAGTGCAATGCTCAATACTAAGAGCTAATTGATCATTTTATGATTTTATTTCTCAAAAACGCGAGGGATTTCTTATTATAAAGCAATGAAAAAATGATCATTGTATCACTACTGCACACAGGTCTCGGCAAGGAGACTGCCTTGGACTTGGCAGGCAGAGGCGCCCGAGTCATAATGGCCTGTAGGAACCTGAGCAAGGCGCAGGCGGTGGCCGGTCAGTGTCCTTATTTAATTTGGTGTAAAGTTAAACTGTTTGATATAGGGATGTTGCAAATTAATGGTACTCGCTACTGGGTAGCTTTTAGGGAGGCATTACTATACTGACTGTGATGAAATTTAAAATTTGACTTTTTGATTCGAGGAATTTACATAGAATATTCTGCACTTAAATGAAAGACGGCGAGAGTTGACGGTTCTTTATAGGGAGGTTCAAGCGTTAATAAACGTGACGTACCTCGTGAGCAGTACACACAGGCTTCATTTCATTGTTAGATTAGAGCCTTGGTAAATAAAAAGGAGTTAGCCTTCGAGAGGGTTTTCAGTGATTGAATATGTGGAGGAATTCTTTTAACAAACCTTGTAGTTGGAGATAAATGTTTTACAAAACACGAGGGATCGCACATTATCGCGAGAGTAGATTTTCTTATCGGTATACTAGCATCTAACCACAAGTAACCTCCAGTTTGGTCGACTGGTGAGCGAACTCGCTTGCGATGCGAGAAGACCTGGGTTCGAGGTCCGCTGCCGCCGTGGTCGGTTTGTGTATGACCATAAGCAGCTAGAATTACGGCATGGGATTTGGGTACCGACCGAAGAATAGGCAAAAAGGCTCGTTCCTATCGCCTTATTTTATTCTATTCTAGGTATCTCTATCCACTCGGTCATAGAAACACAAAACTAGTTAAATAAACTACCGTAATCAAAATACTCGAACACTCATGAAGACAACTGTATAATACATGAACATATTTAAATCGAATTTATCCATTCACTACCGTCTGCTTGATTCAGTGGCTTAGCCCGGCAGTCACATTGATGATAATTTTTATCTCTACACCACCGAATGCGTTGCCGTGAAATGCAATCTCGATTAGCCGTAATTATACTAATACGGCCATATGGTCACAGCATCTGTTACTTTTAAAAGTCATTATTTAGTAAATTAGCTTTACAACAATGTATTGATGAGGCAATATACTGCCACTAACTCAGTCAGTCACAAGCCCTGTAGTGTCAGCACTGGTACTTAGCATTGAAAATGATTAAAATGGCAACGCGTGAAAGGTAAGCGCATAATTTGATTTCGAGACATTTTAATTCTGTTTTCAATTATGCATATCAAATATATATTCCTTAGCTGCATTCATCATGATATATGTATAAATGTTTTTCACGTGTTGCCATATGGTCATACTATTAGTAAATGAATGCATTTTCCCCCCCTCAGAACACTGACAATGAATGAAATTTTGGACATTCTAATGGAGTCTGATGATGAATGTACATTGAGCCTCCAATGCCCATACAATGATGTATTTCCATTGAACTTTCAGACATTCATGAACAAACAGATGAGGATTATACGGACAGTGAAGATGAAAATACGTATGAACATACCATCAGCTCTAAGAGGCAGACAGTAACTTGCTTCATCTGAACTTCAACGGAATGATGATATTTCTGATAATGAGGATGTGTCATTGACTCGAAAACAAAAGATTGTGCACGAGTTTGATCAGCAAAAAGTAACATCAGTTGAATTTGCCTGTCCATTATTTCCCGAAGCAAACTTGACTAAATATAAAGATTTTTCACTTAGAGAACTTTTTGAACTGTTTTGCGATGAAGAAGTATTTGACTACATTGTCGAACAAAGTAATTTATATGCCTAACACAGATATATTTCTCTGGCTTCCTCATTAACATTGCAAAAGTGAAGCGGAAATCAGGTTAAAGAATTTAAATCGTGTAGAAAACTTATGTCGATGTACGAGTTTCAATTTTCAATGATAATTTCGTACCATCCTTCATCCTTCAAAGAATGAGCACTTAAACGAAAATCTAAACTGCGACATGCTGATTGGTTAACAAATGAAAAAATAGAACTGAACTGAGTGTATAAAACTTATGTGCTCGAGAATAAATAAGAAATATTTTTTAGAAAATTTACGCAAATATCACCAAGACAAATTTTAAAAAGTATTAAAACACCACAAATACATTTTCTCCAGCAACTATCTATGGCGAAAAAACAACTCGCATAATCATTAAAGAAGTCCAAAGAAAAATTGGCGACGGCAAAAGTAATTTTGAATGCCCTTTGAATCAGCCTCTGATTTCGACATATTTTGTCAAAGAATTGTCTAAATATTTTGACATAAATTCTTATTCCATACCAAGTGAATTTAATTCATTTCAAACGTCGCAAATCTATGCTATTCTCCGTTACTCGGTACCGGTAATAGATGGCGACCGAGTGCAGTTCATCTGAAGGAAGTCATGGGAAATAATTTCTGCGTAGACCACGAATCTCGTAATCTGTGATCTGCGTAATGTTATGGAATATATTGGAGCTTCGCTGTATCATACCACAACTCTATTTGGATCTATCGATGTTTCGATCATCATAATTTGTAACAAGTTCTGTTTCCGTTTCATTGTCTTTGCTTCAAAGGATAATTTCTAAGTTTGTGTCTGCATTAGGTTTTCGCCTAATGACAAAAATATTTTAAGTTATCACTATGACATCAACCCGTTACGCTGAGTGACTGGCTGGTGAATTAAAAATAGTTAACTCAGGTCTCACTATAACTAGCATAATTAATTTGAAGATTAGAGCCTCAATATTGAATAATGCGAATGGTGACATACGTTGTACGAGACTTGGTTGTAATAAATCATTTTCTTTTGTCTCCACCTTTATTGCTTAGAAATGTTGAAGTTCCACCAGCAAATTTTAGTGTACGATATCATGAAACGTTATAATGAAACAATACATTAAGGAACGTTCTCTGTACTACAAATTTCTTTGGATAAAGAGTGTTCGTAAATTGTATTGTTTGAATTCTAAATGTGTATGTATCAAATTTTGATTTTTTCTCGAAATACAAAAATTGAGGTATAAAATGACACCATATTTTATTATTACAGACGAAATTATTGCGAAGAGCGGCAATTCGGATGTTGTCGTTCGCCATCTAGAACTCTCCAACTTCAACTCTGTACGAAAATTTGCGGCACAAATCAATGAAGAGGAGGTAGCAGTGCACGTTCTCGTGAGTGTTTCCTTATCGTTCAGTCCAATAAAAAAGTAACCATCTCTCATAATTTGTTGTGCCGTGTGAATTTTAATTTGAGAAAGACGCAGTCATCGTTTCATATTTCAGAAGTAGCATGATTGCAGACATGCTCACGGCCATTTTAAGACCAATCCTAGCTTTCTAACTTAATTCATTGCAGACATATTCTGAAAGTCGCAAAACTTTGACTGCGTTCTTCTCATATTTTTGTTTATGACGCTTACGTCACTATGTTACTATACGCCTCATTTTATACGCCACGAACTGGAAAAGCGAGCTGTGGTGAACCGCTGAGCTCACACCTGAAACTGTCTCGTCGCAACTCGCAATAGTATATGGTAAGCTGCCGCCTCAAAATTATGCCATGAGCGAACAGACAGAAAATCTTAATACATACAGCGTACTTCAGGCTACGTCTGGTAGGTTACATCATAAAGCAAGCGGGCACTCTGCGTCGACCAATGAGCAGTCCAGCTGAGGCTGCTAAGCCCATCCAAACCCTTATGCGAGGCGGTTGTTCAGGCCGAGTTAGTCTTTCTCTACCGAGCGCTTTCAAAGTGAACAAGTCTCCACGGAGCCCTCACAAAGTCAGCAGTTCCACCAAGACCTGTCCTCGTCTAAAGAACTCTACTTGCAGCCCAACAACAGAACGAACAACGAAGAAATTAGTCTTCCTATCCACGGACTGGTTGTGCTGGAACAACCTACGCACCACCAAGAACTCTACGCCTTCCAACTTTCTACGACACGGCGCTCTCCCGGCAAAATGTCAGTACGCTAGTACTCGACTTCAAGACGTGGACGTGAGTGGCGAAGAAAAAAAAACTTAAGTATTCATGTATTTAAATACAAGCTATTAAACTCATCGGCCTTCGTTTATCTTTTCTCTTACTGGGATCCTCAACACTCCGTTACTCCCTCAGACGCTTCCTTCGAGTATGACAAAAGTCATAAATATTCAGTGTCTGTTTGAAGTTAAGAGAAGTTTGAGGGTTGGGACTGAAGAATGATATCACTATAATGCACAACTTTTTGCAACATCACTGGTAACTATTTGAAATATGAGATAAATACTGCTTGCATGACCTGTTGATAATTGGTTTTCCATATGATGGTTGAAATTATCTTCTTCATATTCAATAATTTCTATAGGCCTTGCAATTTCCGACCACTGCTCGTTTAACTCAGTATAGAAATGCATTTTCAACTTTTCCAGCTTATAGATTTCTCTGAAGACTACACGTCATTTGTGACTAAATACTTCCGAGTAAGTTGATCCCTTTTTGCAGATCAACAACGGTGGTATAACTGGCTTTGCCGAGAAGAAGATGACATCGGATGGCCACGAGCTGACCATGGCTACAAACCACTTCGGACATTTCCTTCTCACCCTACTTCTCTTGAGTACCTATTTTACGATGTCAGAGCTATAAGTTGATTAGATTTGAGAGATCTTCTCCACTTAAGTTCATGCTGAGGTTGAACGACAGTAATTGTTCTGTTGTCGATCTTTAGCAAAGTACAAGTAAAGGTGCTACTACGGCCGATTCTAGCACAGCCACCACTTAGTACATGCCAAATATAGCGTCTTAAAAAGTTATCACGGCTTTTTTTTACTATTATAAGCACTTCAATTTTTAATGATTAGCAAATATTTTATTCGTCTATTAATTATCTGCTTACAGATATGCCAATGATATTTAAAGGCATTATGATTGGCTCCCATTAATTAATTTTTTCCCATCTCCTGCTACTTGTTAAAATGTTTTATCAGTTAGTTGTCCTGCTAATAGACACTATCTTTAACTAGAACACGCTCCAAAGGTTTTGGGAGGAGTAACTGCAACGAATGCAAGATTGTCACTATTTTTGCTTGAAAATATAGTACGGACGTTGCCGCCTAACAGGGCCTATTTTTTTGGAACGTATCCTACAGCAGTAACAGCTTTAGTAATGCAGAAGGATTCCTCATCCTGACAGCTACGCCGTCCGGATATGAGGACGTCCTGAATTAATGTGGTGATTCTATATATGGCTAATTGAGAGACAGGGTTCTAAATATCGTTTATTTTTCAGAATTGCTAGAAGCGTTAGCCACATAGATATGATATATGTAACAGTAGAATAGAATAGAATAGAATAGAATGAGGCTATAGGAACGAACCTTCTGGCCCATTCTTGGGTCGGATAATTATTTCGATAATTATTCGGTTGTTTACCCAAGTCCCATGCCGTATTTCTAGCCGCGTCAACCATGTCGGTAGCGGGATTCGAACCCGGGTCTTTCCGCTCGCAAGCAGATTCGCTCACCAGTCGACCAAGCTGGTGATACCAGTCGACCAAGCTGGTGATGGATAAATTAAAATATATTTTTGACAAGTCCAATAAATAATAATAGAAAAAACTTAAACTGCAAAATTGTAAATGTTGACGTTAATAGTACATGTAGTAAATTATAAGAATGAATGCATTTTAAAATTCATTACGCGTACTTAAACATATAACAAGTTTATCATGAAGTTTTATTCTTTAGTTTTATAGGCATTCATAGCATCTTTCACTGTTTCACTGACTTCAGCTGCTTTCATTTCTTTCATTTTTTTAATTGCCAAGCACCTTTGAAGTGATCTAGCATCAATACATTCACTCTTGCTAAAAAATTTATTTGAAGATGAAAAAATAATAGGGCTAAATGCGCATACTCAATAAATTTTCTGAAATATAATGTTTATATTGAAGAAAAGATTCATATAAACCACAAGAGTATAAGAGGAAAACATGTCCGGTAATTTTATTGTCCGGACATCACGTGTCCGGAAATTATGTTGTCCAAGAAAATAGCTGTCCAGAAATGAGGACTTTTACTGTAATTCCATAGTAAAAATCACAGTTTTTTCTGCAGCGTTGAGTCACTGAAGTTTAAATTGCATTCTCCAATTAGGATTCATACTTAAGCTCCACGAAAATATCTATATCGAAAAACTAAATACTACCAATTTTTGCTGCTAGAAATCCCAAAAGTTAGTAGAGAGGTGCTGATTGTATCAGAAAATGGCTTACTTCCGGTTACGCGAGACTCGAATATCCTATTATTTAATTAATAGATCTAAATTAATGGCCGAAATCAGTGAAATTATCTACAGATGTCAGCACTTGATTCATTTAGTTTTGGTGACCATTTTTCTTTATCATAAACGGAGTTGATTGATTTGCAAGGATTATACGCAAGATGGAAGAAAAATTCCAATGTACAGTATTTAGTACTGTACTTTGTAAAGAATATTTTCCCAGATTGAATAAACAAAGTAAGAAACGGAGGAATTGGAGTACTCGCATAAAGGGTTGGGCAAAATAATTTCCTTTCTTTGCAGCAACTTCATTTGAAAAAAAGGAAGTTATGTTGCCACACCCTGTACATCCCTTTATTTTCAGACAAGCTGAAGTCCAGCTCACCAAGCCGAATAATAAACGTATCGTCTATAGCTTACATCTTCAATCAGCTGGACGTGTCTGACATTAACTTCGAGAGGCGGAAATATTTTTTCCAGCGAGCGTACTGCCAGTCGAAGATCTCAAACATCCTCTTCACTAAAGAACTGGCTGAGAGGCTGGACGGGACAGGTGAGAGGCTGAACGGGACAGGTGAGAGGCTGAATGGGACAGGTGAGAGGCTAGATGGGACAGGTGAG
>VCRD01000319.1:15192-150049 GCA_006783055.1 Trinorchestia longiramus
AGGCTGGATGGGACAGGTGAGAGGCTGGATGGGACAGGTGAGAGGCTGGACGAGACAGGTGAGAGGCTGGACGGGACAGGTGAGAGGCTGGACGGGACAGGTGAGAGGCTGGACGGGACAGGTTAGTTCAATTTCCTCCTCTACTTCACATTCGAGATAAAGGGTGATGAAGGAAGATAGAAAAATTACAATATGTTGAATTTGCCAATTATAATCACAGTATTTTAAATTTTTATTGTGAGTGTTACGAAATATAAATTGAGTGTTTTACTTATTAAATAACGTTTGTTCTACTTTTACTGTATTCAATATAATTTCTCTAATTATATCTATCCCTACGTACCTAAATTCGGAAGAAGGTTAAAATACTGAATAAGTACAATAGAAATTTATGGAGTAACCGAAATAGGGAGAAAATTTAAAGGAGCCCAGTTTATTCCTACTTTGTTCTATGTATTCTGACATGGAAAGTTGAAAATTTAAACATTTTCAAGTTGAACGATTTTAGAATATAACTATCATCACATTGAACTAAATATTAACAAAAATATCCTTTACTTTTTAATTGTAGCACTTTTCTTCAAAGAAATTATTATCGATACCGAAACAAAGACGTGAACTTATGCTAGGGCACTTTGCTAATTGTTGGAAACTGACCACAAGTCTGAGGACCTGACGACCATTCAGGGACATAAAATGCCACCCTGGTCTTTGTTTCCGTCCTCTGCACTGACCTCCGTTAACAACACATTGAACGTTTGAAGGTACTCAACAATTTCATAATTCCGCCAACGATGAGCAAGTTTAGGTATTATAAATATGTCACCTTTAATGGGGGAGATGACAAGAGGAGAGGAAGGGATTAAGGTACAAAGAACGGTAAAAAAGAGTCCAAAAACCAAAAACTTTTCTACAGCAATGAAGCAATCGTGTTGGAGCCTATCCTTACCTTCATCAATATGAGCTGCCCTCTCCCAAGGCCTCATCTATTCTAATGTAACAATTCAAGAGTTCAAAAAGTGACTTAGGCTCGCATTAAGTTTGCAGGTTTACGGCTGCATAGGAAACCTAGGTGTTTTTATTGACCATTCTCGATACATCTTAATGATTTATGAAAATATCGCTATTTTCAAGAATAAGAGTTTTAAATGTCCCTTACCTAAATTTTTAAACATTGTTTTCCCATAAGTTGGTTTTTCTGGTAAGCATTTATAGAAGGCCTTGGTTACATTCGATGCCCTATAAGCTGTGTAAAACAAGTCCTCCATAAGCTTGGACCTTTGCTTTGAAAAAAATCTGCATCTGTCCTGTTGTAAGTCATTGTATGTATATACTAATGAAAACATAAATTAAAACTGAACATAACATACATATTTGTGTTGAACAGGCTAGCTCACACCACAAACTCTATTTCGTAGCAATGGCATACTTTAAGCCACCATCTCAAGACAGCCAGTGAGCGAACAAGACAAAATTTAAATACAGCGTATGTGAGGCTTTACTTCTTAACTTTAGCGGAAAGTTAGTGGTCACTTCCGACCCTCAGATATATTGTATCTCCGAACAGGCATTGAATATCTTCGTCTTCTTTCTTACTCGGAATTATTGCCTAAGGAAGTAAAGGACTGTCAAGGAACCCAATACGAGAAAAGGCAGTTAAAGGCATGATGAATTTAACAGGTTTTATTTCGGCATTTAAATAATATATAAGTTGACTTTTCTTTCCGACACTTTCGTCACCGTCATGATGTCGAGTACTGGCATTCTGACATATTGTCAGTAGAACGCCGCACCGTACAAAGTTGGAGTGCGTAGAGTTCTTGGCAGTAAGCAGGTTAATTACATTCATCCAGCAGCTGGTTTCTTCTTCCTTCACTCCTCTGGTGTTGCCTGCCAGTGGAGTTCTTCCGCTGAGGAAAGTTTGGTGGAACTGTTGGCTTTGTGAGCGCACGATGGAGAATTGTTGATTTTGAAAATGATCGATAGAAGGGGACCAACCTGGTTTGTCGGTTTTATATGTATAGGTGGCCCACTCATTGATCGACTCGTAAAACTTGCTGGCCCTCCGGTAAAGCTACGAAGTAAAGCCTCGTGTAAGCAGTATTTAGAATTTCTGTTTTGTTCGTTCATTGACTGTTTTGAGGTGGCGGTTTACCGCGTGCTATTGCTAAGAGATAGAGTTTGTACGGTGAGCCAGTCGAGTCACTACAAATTTCCATAGAGATTTTGGTTATTAAAAAATATCAATTCATTAGTCCCGGTTTTAAGAAAAATGATAGTCGATAATCAAAATGAAAGTCGATGATTACACATATTAATAAGTCTTTTTTTTTGTTTCATCTTATTTGTACAATTGTTCTCGAGAGAACGGTAATTGATCAAAATTATTTCGTTTAATGTCCCAATTTTACAATGTAAAGCCAATAGATGCCTGCAAACGTGACTAAATTACTCCTATAGCAAAACAAGACGATTTATTTAAGCATCCACAGCGTGGGAGTTATCTTTTTGCAGTAGTTGCCGTACAAGTTAAAGTTAAAAGCAATATTGATGGATGGATAGGGACTAGACGGTGGCCTTCAGACATTGCTTTACGATAATAAACGTTTTTCCGATATGATTTTGTGCCGATACGCAAAAATTCCAAATGATGGCTTGGTATGAACGGCATAAAAATAACTTTGAAAACCAGGACTAGATTCAGTAACCACCAGATCAATATTCAATAAATCGAGCATCCGTGGTGTTTGAAACTGATACCATTGCACTCGTCTCTAAAAGAGCAGGAGTGGATATCAAGTGAAGATTGTTTGAACATTATTTTGAATCATCATGAAGTCAAGAACTAATACTATTCCATTCGAAGACGGTTCAGAGTTATCAGATACCAGCAGGTGTTCCAACTAGTCATCCAATTCTTTATGTTACTTTATGAAGAAGGGTTTTCTTTGTTTACGTTTTCGGTTTTATTCTTCAAATAATAAGAAATCTCGTTCAACTTGCACATCCCAAAATTATTTTATCAAAAAAATTCTACTAATGTAGACGAAGTAATTACTATCTGCTATTTTTTCTGTTTTTCATTTTCAGGTGTAGTGACGAACTGCCTTCATCCAGGACTTGGAGACACTGATATCATAAAGGACCCAAACTACGATAATTTTTTTTACCGAGTAGCACGTCGGGTTGCAGCTCTCATTTGCAGGGTAAGTTTGGAACTGGGTGTCGACGATTTTGATTTTTCTTATTTCAAAAGCATGCTTTAGAAAACGAGATATGCGTACCTGTCTCTCTTATGTTATAGATATAATTTGCTATCGATAAGTTGTAAGCCCATTCCTTGATTTCACTGATTTTCTATTGCAATCATAAGCGAGAAATCAAAAGTGTCAGAGCTTGAACGTACTCTTTTAGTAGCCCCTGCTGCCGCCAACAATTAATTCCATAATAACAAAAAGGAGCTCGAAGAACAAGCGTCTGCTTGTGATGCGCGTGCCAGAAAAACAACATTTTTGATGAGTTTGTGTGGAGTATATTTTTTTCATTAATATATCAAGAACTGATGATAACATGCCCAAATCGTGTATTCTAAAGGTTCTCACGCAGAAAATTGAAACTTTTTTGCAGTTATCGGTTGACGAGCAGCAACAATTTTGAATAAACTGCTTGCCAGTAAATGCCAGATAGAAACTTTAGATCGTTTTAAATTTAAATACAGCTAATCTCAAGTATATTTTGAATTTTTCATGTTTTTGATAGACATACTGTATGCATTAAACTAGGGTTTCATAACATATTATGAACTTCAAGTAAATATTAACATTTTTGTTCGGCTGGTAGTGCTAATGCTTGGGTGAAATTTAAAAAAAAAATATTGCTTAACCCTATTTCTTCATATTTCAGTGTATGATCATATTCTATAGGTACGATGATTTGAAAACTAAGGAATTATTTAATGCATTACAAATGACAGTAATGAGAGGTGTTGCAAAACATGGCGCAACATCGTCGTTGAAGATGACTAGCGTTCTTACATATCAGAGAAGTTGACTGACAGGGATCTTCAAACACAACACGGTTTGGAGTAAAAATTCTATTATTTCTGGGGAGAATGTGTCATCAGAGCCTACTTCTCAAATCATACTGTTCTATACGTACAGACAACGAAAGCTACACTAGATTTGTATTCTTTAAAAACCTCATATAATTGAGTCCAACTCAGAGCTGCTACAGACGTGGAGTAATGATGAGAAAACTTTGGCAGTTTCGGGAAAAATGTTACATAGTTCGATGAGTAATTGTTTATTATGTTCCCTACAATCGGTGGATTTATAGGTAGAGAACATCAATGGAAAACTGATATCTGGATAATACTGCTTGCTTCCAACAGTGAAGAATGATATTTACTGTACATTAACAAAGTTTCTGCATTTTCTTCAAGAGAATACTTCGTGATGATTCGTGCGGTCATCTGATGGTATTTAACTAGACCTGTTACTAACCATAATGAGGATAGCATCTCAACATAATCAAAAATGAAGTTTTGCAATAGTCAAAATATTATTGCTCAACAAAGTCCAATTCCAAGACGATAACATGCCTGTGCACACTGGTAGAAGGGCTAAATCTTTGTCCGTGGTAATTTGGAATGGAATCAAGTACCCTCATCTCTCAGCCCAACTACAAGGTTGTAGCAAATGTAGATCCCTTCCATTGATCAATTTTTCACTTAAAAGAGTTTACTTCTACTTCTGGAAACTAAACAGTTACTTTACGCAAACATTTTTCTTAGAATTTAAATAATTTTGCGAACGAATGGTAACCAAAACGCTATTGTTAAGTAAATAAATATTATGTTTACGTTCAGCACTTATAATAGTTGGTAAACTTCCGGTATACATGCTATTAATCAGGAATGTTGGAAAATACTTAATAGACCATTTGAAGGTCATATCAGTGCTGATTTTGCAACAATTTTTTTCAAAAAACAGTTAAGTATTTTCGAAATATGTATAAGATTGTAGCAGTGTTTTTTAGAAGAAAATTAGATGGAAATGAACCATTAAGCTTCACTGCCATGACTGCTTTCGTGTATGACAATATGATTGAATAAGCAGTACCTTTTGGGATGTAAGTGTATGAGTGAAATGTTATAATCGAATTGGTGATATTTGAATAGCATCATCAATTTATATGTTACAAAGTATAACTTCGAAGTGAAAACCGGAGTTCGAATGTGAAAAATTTGGTCCATTATGTGAGGGAGAATGTACGTACACGCCGATAATTATGCTCGAACTAAAAAACACAAAGTTGTAGGTCATAAACTGAAGGAAGCTGACAAAGAAACTATACGTTGAGCGAGTGAAGCAAAGCATCAAATTTTAAATTTATGTGATTGGTAAATTTTTGAAAATGGATCACGCACTAGATAGGACACAGCGATTGCAGATAAAAGTATCAATGTTATGTGGTAAGAATACCTGCACGCTCGTCTATTGCTGGGTACAAGTATTTAAACAAGGCTTTTATGAACTAGAAAGAAAGACAGCTTTATTAAAATATGAAATACATAATGAGCATTCATATTAAATGTCGTAATGAACATGAGTTTTTATTTAATTTTTGACTGCAAATCAAAGAATATGGTTCGATACAACTCACCAGGAAAGGCAGAGACGGGGAAAATAGCATAAAACAAAAGCAAGCCAAATGATCCAGTTTTGGGTTGCCATCTAAGTCTAATGCCGTTAGACACCAGCAAGTACAGGCACCCGAGAAAGTAAGAAATCGGAGGAAAATATAAAATCATGGAAGTATTTGTACTCCCACCACAAGCATACGCTGGCAGCAATCACTACTTCTACTCCCTGTACTTCCGTGAGGAACTAACGAAAAGATAGGAGCAGCAGCCACATTGTCAGAAAATTTTTACGTACTGTAAATTTTTAAGTACCGTATCTGTACGTTCGTTCTAACATGAAAATGGATGTTTTTGCAGGTAAAGAATAGAAAAGGTAATAGAAACTTACCGTTTGGGCCATTCATGACTTACTACCCATGTCGTCTAAAGTAAAGGCATAAATCAAACACGTACACCTCAATTACGCAAGCCAATTCAATCATGTACACGCACTTCACTCACGCATAGGCATTTCAGTCACACACATGTACCACAGTCATACATAGGCCTCAGGAGTAAGGGACATAAAATCAGTGTATTATAAAACTGGGGAGCTTTTGATCTATTATTTGTAGAAACAATTTTTGAAGTTGTTCACAGTACCAACAGAAACGAGGTTTTCGGGCAGCTTGTTCCAAGTATCGGGTATTTGAACTGGAAAGGAGTTTTGAGCTTGGGATATCATGAAGTTTCTTATTATTAATTTTAGCCGTTATTTCTGGTTTACTCTTTGCCATTTCTTTCGAAAAGCCCTTCCAGGGTACCACCGGAAAGACCGTTGAGATACTTATCCGACTCAATGAGTTGTCTTCGCATTCTTCTTTATCGTAGGGAGATGAGTTCAAACTGTTGAAGACGCTTTTAGTAGCTGAGATTGCGGAGTTCAGTAATCATTTTCGGATCTGATGATTTGGTAGTCGTTTTTTCTAACCATCAATAATATTGTAATTTTTAATTTTTAACGATTTTTTTCTTTTTACTTCGTTTGACAGACATCAGAGCAGACTGCTCAGACTCAAATTTACTTGGCCGTCAGTGAGGAAGGAGGCACACAATCTGGCTGCTATTACACGAACTGCAAGGTGAGCCACAGTCACTCTAAATTGATCATGAAAGTGAGGTAAGTATGGGTACGGCTGGTATTGTGAGAACTGTGAAGTGGGTGGTTGTGATTACTCTAACGACATAGAATATGAATATCAGTTTATAGATCAATCCTGAATTTTTGACTGGTACAATGCTGATAGCTTGCTAAGGTAATGGCATGCCATTGCACATGAGAGCTGATAACTATTTCGTTTGTCGTTTATGCAGAAAGAAAACGTGTATTTCGCCGGCAACAACATGCAGCTTGCCAAGCAGCTCTGGATTACATCTTGCGAAGCGGTAAAACTCTCTCCTGAAGAAACAATCCCTGAGGCCATGACGCACGTTTTCGACAACACCAAAGGCAAAATAAATGATGAATGATGTGAAGGAGTCATTCAAATAAATTTGTTGTCGGTTTCTTCAGTTTTCTGTAGCTTCACTGGTTTGCAATCTTAGCCAGTGACACTGGAATCACGAATGAAGAAAACAGGGTTTTAGACGAAGAAGAGTGAAGTCAGGGTCGAGCGAAGTCTATTGAGTGGTCATTGCATGGATTTTTGACAGTATTTAAAACCAGGAAATTATTTACTTCTATGCTTCGACCAGCTATTACAGCTGGTAATAACAAAGACTTCTGAACCTTCTGTGAATAAATTTTTAAACAGTTTTTAGACAAAATCTGTCACGTGATGATAACATCATTGGCAAAAGTATGTCTTAAAGCAAAAGTTAGCATTTGAGAAAAACAATGTTATTGAAATCACTCAATTTTAACTGACCGGCGGTAGTTGCTTCTCAATACAAGTAGCCAAAAGTGTATCTACGTTGGCATAAATAAGGAGGAAACACACGAAATAAGGATCAATTAACAGTATATTTAGCAGATAGTTGTAATAACACGTTTACATTTATTGAAGAACTTCAAGATTTACCCACATGACCGTCATGTACTTTAATTGGATCAAAAATTTTCGCACTCATGAAATTGGTCAATTTCTTATTAGTGGCACGTAGGACTGCCCCTGCTTCAGTATTGATGACGTTCCATAAAACTCTTTTTGATGCAAATTGACATTCATCGGCATAAACTACTCATTTGATGATAGTCCAAACGTTTTCAATCGGGGGAAGATGGTCAGATCATAAACATTTCAATTTGGATGTCGTAAGAGACAGAATACTTGGTGGCACGAGCAAAGGTGGAGGGAGCATCGTCATCACAAAAAAACGAAGTCTGTGGTAGCGAAAGAGTATGTCATCTTACCAAAGCACTAATGGTTCACTCAGGAGATTGCAATCGGCAGCAGACGTCGCTTTTACTCCTTTGGGTACTCTGATAGGACTTACAAGTTTATCTGCGATGACTCCTCTACCCTGTTGTTGAAGCCTCAAACGCTGATGACATTCATCGTCGTGATGCACCGAACTATTCCACCATCCGCCAAGTTCATCAAGAGTCGCCCGGGTCTCATCAGTGAAAAGAATGAGACTCGTATTTATCTTCAAATGCAGGGTGGGTCAGTTTTAAACATTTATTATAAGAGAGCTGACAGAGATAGGTAAATTACATCAATTACAAATAATAGCGGAAAACCTAGAGTTTTATTTTTTAAATGTTAAGTTTTTCAAATGTTTCCCATCATTATTGAAACAAATACTGTTGAATTTGTGGCAATAAATATTCCTGGATCATTTTTTAGTAGTTCTCTCCTGTGACTGTAAAGGCCACAAGATGTGAGAGAAATGTCTCATCGTTTGTCAGCCTCAGTAATGCACGTGCAAAGTCCTTTCTTTGTTGGTAATCTTCAAACTTTAAAAGTTACATTCATTGAACTTTATAGGGAGAAAACTTTGGGTTTTCCTCTTTCATTTGTGATTATTTGATTTACCTATCTCTGTTAGTTCTCTTATAATAAATATTTAAAACTGTGAAGTGACTCTTGGCCCACCATGTATTTCTTTGCTTTCCATTCTCAATCTTTAGCGTCTTGCCGTTAGAAGGAACATTTTAGCGGGGCTTTCTCGGAAGCTATGGTCCCAAGGACGGCATTCCTTATGGATTTTGGAACCTCAGGACGATCAGTTGCAGTGAAAATGGACTTGCTTGACTGTCCAAGTTTTCTCCGAAGCTGACAACAAATATTCTTCTCAATACCTATAAGTCAATTGTGGAAATCACAGTATCTGGTAGTTTTTCTTTGGTGATGAGTCCACCTGGAATCTTCCCACTGTCAACATCTCTACCAATTTTTTCGGCAATAGCATCTGGAAGGGCACCTCAAGTAGATTCCATGATTATAACTGCTTCTTCATCGTCTGTTATGGTTTTTCGGTGTCACATTTTTGCTTCAGATATAAATTGCTATTATCGCCGGTCATCCAGAAAACAAAAAAGTGCAAATGACAGAGAGCAACGATGCAAAGCACAATGTATGTTGTACGTGGCAGATTTCCAGTATTTTTTTTCCTGAAATTGATTCTTAGAAAACTTAAAAATCCTTATTGTGATTACCATGCTATTGGTAATCGATGACGAACTGCGCAAACCTTATGGAGCAACCTGCAAATACTGATAATCTAAATGCCTTAAACTTTAACGTAAGTACAACTTTGACATCTCTGCCGAAGCTTTAGTTGGACTAAGCAAGGTCGTATCCTCCTTACCTATTAATTCTTGTTGAAACAAATCGTGTTTTCTCGTACGGCTGAATAGCGTCTTCAATTCGCTGTTGCATGTCATGAAGTTCGAAAAAGTTAGCGCCTTTAATTTTTATGAAATTTTATTAGCCTAAAGAAATTAAGTCCAGTTCAGTTCTCAGTTCACAGCCAGTTGAATTGCTAGGAATTAATGATCACTCCATTATTTCTTTTAATGTGTTTATTCAAGTCGAGTTCATAAGATATTCTTAGATAACAAGAAAAACTGTTCCCCAAAATACACATTTTCTTTCAATTACTATTGTGTTTTCTGAAGTCCAGATCATAGAATGGTCTAGACGAATTTTTTTTATAAAATTCAATGAATCGTTGGGCTGCTTGCTATTCGTGAACTGCTACAGTAAATAAGTACAAGAAATATTGTCCATAAGGAAATTGGAAGCAATGAAGCATTAGTGCTGGTTACAGTGCTGAATCAAAGTTAGCATTGAAATATTTATTGTATAAGAAAAGCCCGTGAGTAGTTTAAGATTTCAATGTCAACATTTTTTAACACATACTATTATAGACTAAAGGATACACATGTGCACACCCATAGTCTTTTCTTTGATATGTGTCTTACTGTTCCATATTCATTTCGGTAGAAACATCCGCATAAAAAAGATCGTTCAGCAGACCCAATTTTGCTGCAGTATTCAATATAATTCGTGCTGGAGAACGTATCTTACTGGAACTAATTGTCAGAAATAGATATTATTTCTACCTAGTTAAGAACAACAAAGAGGCTGGTTGTTTTGAATGCATACGTTAGGAGAATTTTTAGAATTTCTAACCGTATCTGTTTGTACTTTTTGGTTACATCCATTATTAGTGTTATCAATTCTATTATTATCAATATTATTTCAGCTTCATCAGATTTTGTATTTAGCCTCCATCCCTCACATTCAAGGTGATTATCGAAGTGAAACTAGGGAAACACTGAATGCATAAGTAACCCTATCTAGACGCGAAATTTCGCTGCCCAAAGGGTCAGTCTGCTATAGTGAAAAGCAGAGGTAACGCAAACTTTCTCGAATGATGCAAAACACAAGTAACGAGCACAAACAAAGAACCGCAAAAATAGTTTTACCCAAGGCTTGTTGTCGTTACAGTGGGATCTTCCTGAAAAAATTGAAGAAAAAAGTTGAATTGAAAATAAAATGGAACTCACATGAGATTCATAAAACTAATACTATTGTATCTGAAATAGCAATATCACTGAGAAGCACTTAAATTTAAATTTAACTGACGATTACGAATGCCATCTGCATTTACCCTCCGAATGGAGCTCAGCACTCCTACACATCCTTCCAAGTCCCCAAGCTGCGTAGGGAAATGCAGACCTCCTCCTTCGAGATTATTTTTACATTTTCACATTATTATTTCGCTTAAACAGTGGTAAGTTCACATTATTTAAACTACAGGTTCTAAAGCAAACAAAAGCTGTAAGATATTTAAAATAAAGTATTTCAAGTGTAATGTAGTATACAGCCTGGGAAATGGCTTTACAAGTTTTATTAACGAGTTTAAAATTATCAGATCACACATCAATACGAGGCTTATTCTTAGAGTAAGTATTGATTTCAAATTCCTCCTTTGCAGCGCAGCTGTCTGCATTTGGCGCCTGCGCTCAGTATACCGTATTTGAGTATTTGTGATTATTTGAAATGTCTCCTCCGATTGAGAATCCTGCCGACAGTGAAATACGCGCTGTGATTCTTTTTCTTATTGCTAAATGCGTGAAAATGTCTGAAATTCATCGTTTGATCAGCGAAGTATATGGAGAAAACATTATGAGCGATGGGATGGTATGGAAATGGGTGAGAGCTTATAAAGATCGCCGTACGAATGTGCATGATGAGGAACAAAGAGGGCGACCTTTAGTCATTATCGACGATTTGGTGCAGAAATTTGAATAAAAAGTGAGAGAGAGCAGACGCTTTACGATTTCGATGATGATAATAGTTTACGTTATGTGATGATGATGGTCAGCGCCACGACGACCATGAAAATGTTAAAACGACCGCGTTACAATGGTTGTCTAATCCAGCGACAGATTTCTACGAGGATGGTATTCAAAAGTTGGTTATACGATACGCTAAGTGCCTTAATATTGTAAAAATTATGCAGAAGTTATGTAGTACAAGTTTTCATGTACAAATGAAATTGCTCAGAAAAGTCCACTTATTTTATTTTTATAAATGGTGGTTACTTTAAATGAACGCCTCGTATTTCCAGCGATTTAACAAATTTTTAGAATAATTTTCTCGCTACACCACACAGCATGAACACGTTTTTTTGCAAGATTACTGCAAAAACGCCGTAAATGAAACGGTACTGCGAAATCATTGTATTTTTCCTATAAATATAATTATAATCTTGAAGAAGACTGACATGGTCTCAAGCAGATCCTAACAAAGTACACAAACTTGAAATGCCTATCACATTTGAACAATATATAATGGAAATTGAAACAATCATTCGTTAGTTGTCGTCCTTAAAATTATTCAGCTGCAGTTACCTACTCGTTATGATGCCTCACATAAGTTAGTTTCTTTTTTATACTATTTTTATCACTGCATTTAAGCACAAACTTTAATATTTAAGAACCATTACAGTGAATACACATACTCTCAACGCAATACAACTTTTGCTGTCTCTTTCTCCACATACATGTAAGTGGCCCCTCAGTGAATGAAGCATGAACTGAGTTACTTGAATGAAGTCAAAGTCAGACTACAAAAGACTTCACAACGGCAAAAGAAATTGCCAGCTGGGCTTCTTGCTTGCTTGGACAGTGTATCAGTATAATTATCAATCAAACTCCACTTTTAGGATAGTTATAATGTTACGAAAGACAATTGTGCCAATAAAATCTTTAGACCGAAAGAATTGAACTAAATATGGAATGAAAATTGAAAATGAAATAACTATGGTTCATAACAATGTCTCAGAAATGGGCTCGAATGGAAGTTCTAAAGAACTTGCGCTTGAGCTTAAAACTTCTTTGGAAAGACTGGTAAAAGCTGCGGGCGGCTGAGTTACGCCAGCCAGCTTGAATGTATCCTGAACTTGCTCCACGTCCCTATCTTCAAGCTCAAGAACAAATACTTCATCATCGACTTCTTGATTTTCAGATATTGCAGTTGAACAACCTTTCATTTGAGGGGATCCTTCGAGTTCTTTACTAATTCGAATCGCTGAAGAGAAAGGTAAATTGGTTGTATCATTCATATTAAGAGTTGCTATATTAATTTCAGATTCATGGAGTTCCATTTCACGAAGCTTAGTACTATTTGGCGAAGACTCAGAGTCATTAACAGCTTCCAGGGATTCGCTTTGAGCTATTGTGACTCCAGTGCTTGATAAAATTGGTTCAATGCAGGACTGTATAGGCGTATTCCATAAACAATTTTCTTGATAATGTGCTGCTAAACTCCTGGCTGAATCTGGACTTGCAAGTGGAGCAGAAGTGGCTCGGAGAGCAGTAGACGACCAGCCTTTGGACCGTTTCATTTCTGGAGAAAAGACAAACAATTAGTCATCTATGTATCATGCATCTATATTAAATAATTTCCATTCATTTCATATATTAAATTTGTAGTGAAACTACATTTTCTATAAGGTATTATTTTAATACGTTATTTAAAAGTCTTTGGTGTGTAATATAAATGTATATACTGAAATTAAGTAAAATTATATTCCCTCAAAATTAGAAAGTATCTGTCATTTGGGAAATGCACGTAGAATAGAAAGTTATTAAGCTCTTTCATTCCAGAATAAATATGCCAAGCTCTAGACTCATGACAGCACAACCTGCTGTCTGTTAGACAACCAATCAAGGAAATGAGGAAATCACTCACATTTTTCAGCCTATCAAATGCCATGTCTGAGATCTCTATATCAGTAAAACAATTGCCCATTTTTCAAAATTTTGCTTTGCTGGATATACAACTTCCTAAATACTAAACAAATTGGTCACATTCGAGTTTTCAGGACGCTTTCATCGTATTTTTTCTATCAATGAGGCATCGTTTTCTTTAATATTTATTAGATCGCAAATCACTGTACCCTTCACTGGTGTTCGGGTTAACAGATTAAACTAAAAAGTATAGAAAGAAGGAGAAGAGTCACCTTCAGAGCGAAACCTGATACATTTTATGGATTGTGGTCCTCGTGACTGAGTGACTGAAGACGTCAGTATCAGACGACTGATTATTCGACTCGCGTAAATGTAGCGTTTTATTTCTTCGCAAAGGCTTAACGATTCGACTATTGAAGTTACAAAGCAAACACTAAAATCTATTCCTTCCGCGTAATTGTCCCAGAAGTAGAAAAATGAACTCAATAATAATGGAAGTGGAGACTATTTAATAGGAATAACCATACGATCTTGAATAATATGTAGTATGTAGCCCTAAAATCGGGGCAAAGAAATTTGGCAGTTGAGTTAACTAGGCGAGGTATCAAGCAACAGCGTCAAGAAACCCCGGTATGCTAAAACACTAAAATTGATGAGACAATGAGAACATACTACGTTTTCTCTCCACATTTCTAGGCGCTTGACATGACACGAAACTACATACAGTAGTCCTTGCACGAAACAAATAATAAATAAGTAACGAACAATTAATTTATTTTTTCGAAATATGCTTGTTACTGAAATATTAAACTCTAGTATGTAGCACATAAAAGGCTCAAAGTATTTAAGTTATTCATAACATCGTGTGACAAAATTTTCATTTTTTGTCTATAATCAAAAAATGTTATTTCCTGGTTGCTTATACCTGGAAAACCAAGAAAATTACAATTATTTCCTTTAAACTTTGTTTTTCTGACATGAACATGGACGTTTTAAACGTTTTTTAAGCGTTTCTAAAAGTCTCAGCAACAAGTATCTCGATGTTTACGTTTCTAAACGTTTTACGAACTTCTAATATATTCTGACAACTTAGATGCCGCCACAAATGCCTGGGAGCGTCTGCTCAACAGATCAATTTACTTGTAGCTATTGCAGACTAGATATGTCAATCGACACTCATCATTTATATCACGGCATTCGTCACATATGACATCAATAGGTTGTTCGGGAATAATAATAAGTCGCTCGGGAAAAGGTCTGTGCATATGCAGCAAGCCACAAAGTATATTTTGGCATGCCTGTCAGAGAACAGGACAAACCTTGGCCAGCTCATTTCATCTGCGAACTCTGCAAAAGAACTCTGAAAGGCGAGACTTACTTGTATATATTGTGTTTTTGTTGCTTATTTTCATACTGTTTTTCATTTTATTTAAATATTTTCAGTGACGCCAAATGAAATGTGCTTGTAACTTCATACATATATTTCCATTCTTAACAAAGTTGATCGCCGAGACAACGTTCAGGTTCCATTTATATTGAAAGATTTCATTCTGTTTCTTATCCGATGGTACCGAGGGGAAAACAAAGAGCTCGGGGTTTGCAATCCTAAGAATTTAAAGGGAACTGTAGTGAATCATCTGGCTCACACTACATATGAACACAGCACAGACGAGGCTAACTTTCGTCAACCAATGAGCGAAGAGGACAGAGTGAATACAGCGACGAGGCTAGATTTCCGTTATGAGCGGAAGTTCTACGTCGCCCAATGAAACAAGACAACGGAAGTGAATACAGTGATGGGGCTAGAGTAAGTTATATCCGGAAGTACAACGTCGACAATGAGCGGACCCGATCAGGCAGCGGAGACCAGCCAACCGCCCAATATGAGGAGGCGGCAACGCTCTGTTTCACGGACTCTCTACCAAGCGATTATAAGGTCAACGTTTCCACCAAGAACTCTCATCACCTGAAGAATTCAACTCACAGCCAATAGCAGAGCGAAGGAAAAAGAAATCAGCCATCCTGTCTGTGGACAGGATGGGCTCGAACAACCCACGCACTAACAAGAACTCCACGCGCTCCAACTATACACGTCCCGGCGCCCTACCGGCAAGATGTCAGTACGCCAATACTCGACGTCAAAACGTGCTGGGAGAACAACGAAGAAACAATAACTAACAGAATATTCAGATGCCTAAGTACAAAGTATTAAAACTCATCCTGCTTTTAATTGCCTTTTCTTCTATTGAGTTCTTCGACGGTCCCTTACTCCCGCAGGCGCTCACTCCGAGTAAGACGAAAGATAAAGATATTCAATGTCTGCTCGGAGATAAAAGATGTTTGAGGGTTGGGACTGAAGAGTGGTATTAGAGTGATCACTATAGAACCAAATGATCACTCAAGTAATTGTTCCTTCTCCTTGGTAGATCCTTTCAAGCATCGAACAGGCAAAAATACACATACTGTCATGTATCCAGACATTTGTTGTCTATCACACCAGAGCCACATTGCTTTGATCTTCCTGTGTCAACTCCTCGAAAGAGAGAGCAGCAGCGTTAACAAATGAAAAGTAGTTAAGAAGTGGATGAAGTCAATGATTTAGACTTCAGATGCTTAACTGAGGAGTAAAACCCATACTACTCCAACCAAGAAGACATCGATGACCTGATCAGAGATCTTGGTTTCATAAAGTCAAATGGTGAATTTTTGGCATCAAAACTCAAGGAGAGGAGTTTGTTAGATGAAAATGTATGCGTATCAGGTCAGAGAAGCTGCCACAAGCATTTTAAGAACTATTTACTAGCCAAGACGAACTTTTATTTTACTACAATGTGATAGGTCAGTTTGAGGCAAAGGGAATCCTCTGCATTCACAAGGAATGGTGCCTCTTTATCGTCAGGTCGTACTGGAGCTTCAAAGCAGTGCTGCGTCAGAATAGCAATATGAATCCATCTTTTCTCCTAGCTCACTCTGTCCGGCTCAGAGAAGACTACAGTCGTGTCAGAATATTGTTAGACACCTTGAAATAACTAACGTACAGTTGGGTAGTTATTGGAGACTTCAAAATGGTAGCTATTTTGATGGGTCTCCACGGCAGTTTTACAAAATTTTCTATCATTTTTACTTTTCGGACTGCAGGGACACCGTGGCACACTACCACAAGCGGAGCTGGCAACAGCAGATCGAGATTAGTGTGGGAATGAACAACCTCAAAATTGAGCCTTTGTTCGAGCCCAGAAAAGTACTATTACCTTCATTACATTTAAAATTTGGATTTATGAAACAATTCATCCAGCTCTAGACCAGGAGTCCATCACTTTCAAGCAACACCAAAATTTCTTTCTTAAGCTGTCTGCAGCAAAAGTGGAAGCCGGTGTCTTTATCAGTCCACAAATAAATAAAATCATGGAGCGCAAGGTGTTTTCTTAGAAATTCACTAGGAGGGAGAAGATAGATTCGAAAAGTTTTGTCACAGCGGTCCTTGACTTCTAGAGGAATCATGAAGCCGAAAACTATGAGAGCTTTGTTTTAAATTTCCGATGGGCTATAAAAATAGGCAAATTCACATAACGTAACAATTTTATGACCAAAATTACTGCAGTGTTTTACTAATTTATTTATAAAATCGTCAAAACGCTTATAGCCCTATTGCCCGATCCATAGGCAATTGAATATGACCGCCGAATGTGAGTTACGAAGTATAATCCGTTTTCTGCAAGCAGAAGGACATAGTGTTGCTGAAGCCCAGCGCAGAATTAGCAAAGTGTACAACTTTATGGAGGAGGGTAGGGCAGAGGTTCTCAACCAGGGGTAAATTTACCCCTAGGCCCTAGGGGTATTTAGCCCTGGCTGAGAACCTCTGTGGTAGGGTATGAGAATGATGTAGAAAATTTAAAGATAAAAAGAGACTGCAGCCATAACTAGTTTATTTTGTTCAGAACATCATACTAAAAAATAATAGCTATTGGTCCCTTCTTCTTTATTCTCTCGAGATGACCACCATTCTGCTCCGTGCATTTCTTGAGGAGCAGCACTAAGTTGCTAAAGACATCCTTACAAACAGACCTCCTATGCAGTGTTTCCTCTGTGGCAAAAAAAAATAAAGCTGCCCCTAAAGATGCATCATCGTAGTTTCAGCGGGAAAAAAATAAAAATAATGTAGTGGCCAGGTCAGTCGCTAGACCTTAACTCCACTCAAAACCTATGGCGACAACTTAGACTCAAAGATCAGAAAAGAGATCCCAAATATCTAACTGATTAAAAAAAAGTGTACCAAGAGGAGTTGTCAAAATACCTGCAGATATTTACATGAACGGAATAAATAACTATCCTAAGAGGTAATAACAAAGGCCATATCATTTTGTACAAACTGGTTTTTACCAGTGGATCGGAAGCTTTTTAACGTGATTCAATATTTTCGTTAACAGAATATCCATGCCTAATTTTTTATAATGCGATTTTAAATATAAATTTATCGTTCAAAAAGTTCACAAGATGTTCAAAATTTAATTGTTTTGGAGTTGTATTAGTATGCTACGACCGCCATACTAAAGATTGTCAAACAGTGAAAATATTTTGGATGATGGCTCAATTATAAAATGCGTCGGAAAAGCAATGTTATGGACAGCACTTGTGGACAGTACTACCGAATGTGTTGTTTAGCGAAGCAAGGAAAAATTGAGGCCAAATTTCAGATCAGATATTAAAGCGCATGAGTGCTATAATATCAACAAGATGGTGCTCCTGCTCACTGCTCCGACGAATGTCTGGTATCTATTGGTCAAATTCTTCAAGCGACTGCTCAATCGCCCATCAAACCAGCTTTGGCCTGCTCATAACCCCAACCTTATCCTCCTAGACCACGAGGTTGTCGAGAAATAAAACCAAACGCCCAACAACGCAAGCCAACAGTTGAAGATTCAAAGGAACGTACGGCAAAGCGGCAAAATAAATGAGTATATAAAAAGTTTAAAATGACGCGGCTAGCTTGTCGGGTTTAAATCTGTCTTCATTACAATGTATCCAATTTATATTTAAAAATATTAGTTTTGACATTTAATACAATGCAACTATGGGCATTCGCTTTTTTCGTCGTATTCCACTACTTTCCAGATAGAAACATTGTTTGATATTGGTCCTAAGAAAAATTGTAGTATGTAATGCTCGAAAAATATAATGAAAAATTGCTAAAAAAAACAAGTAGAACATAAACTAATGTATGTACTTACTGTAAACTCGAGAACGGGTGTTGTGCGTTAAATCCAGATGTGTCTTAGCATCCAATGGTAGAACGATCCGTTCGTGTGCTTGGGGTGGAGGAAGGTCGGGATCAAATCGACCGACGTTATAAGCCACAACGGTTGCGTGATCCAATTTGCCTGGAACTAGTGCTAGCTTTTCGCAAACCTGCAAAGAAAACAAAATTCAGATTAACCACACAAAAGTTAGCTGTATTTCGAAGCATAGGTTTTTACAATTCATGCTGTTTGATTTTCAAAAGGATATAACAAAATATTAGATCAGAGCTTAAACCTGAGCTGAAAAGTTAGAGACTGTCCATAATTCAATTTTTTTAAGTTAAATGAGTCATATTTTAATTTCATCACATTGTCACACATAAAATGGCGCAGTTGTTGCGTTGGTTGTTGATCCAGAAATCCATGTAACTCGACAGTGCATAACTGTGAACATCTCGCACAGCTGTTTCTCGGCACTAGCAAAATTGAAAAAAACGAAACTGAATCGGTTGATACTGCATGAACTGAATGAAGCTTAAAAAATTATTGTTTCGAATTTAGCTTGTTATTACGTTCCCGACAAGAAAAAGAATCATCTTTTCATTGAATCATTGAATGTAAATGCAGTGAGAAAGGGGTACTTTCAGTCAATAGGAAGAAAGTAGGCCAGTGGTTGGATGCACGCGAATCACCAAAATATGATATGTCATATGTCCGGATGACCATATTGTTCTTACCAGACTGCCAAACTGACTATTTACTCAGACTTTAAGCTCATCTCTGCGTGTCATTGTGAGCCACTACAACACAGTTAAGTTACAACACAGAAAAACAGGAGCAATTGCTTGGAGCGTCATTATATGTTTTAAAATGCTAGTATTAAAAATTGAAAATCGAATGTAGACAAACAAAGAATAGCGAGTCGTTCAAAAGTTCTGGTACACTTTTTTCCAGAAATTTAGTAATCATTTACATTAGATTGGAATATTTCTTGTAATAGCTGAATAGTAAAGTATGAATCTTAAGTTATTAGTGTGTCTATAACAATTAATAGTATTAGCAATGGAAGTAAAGAGAATTGAAATCTCTGCTCTACTACGTGTGTTCCTTAAGAAGTCAGACATTGCTAAGCGCCTTAATGTCAGTCGAATGACAGTGCACAGAGTTGCAAGTCGTTTGAGAGATGGTGAAACCCTCAAGAATCGTCCTCGTTCAGGTGGACCTCGAGTTGTGAAGACAGAAACCATTAGAAAAATATTAAAAAAAGACCAAATGCTCACAATGACTTATTTTGCCAGGAAAAAGAAGATCTCTGTATCGACTGTGAGAAGGGCTGTTAAGATTAAAAGGGGAAAGAGCTTAAAACGTGTCAAAAAGCCCCTGCTAACTGCTCCAATGAAGCGAAAGCATTTTGAGCGATGTAAACGCCTTCTTGACGATTTGAAAAATCCTGGTAATCGGATTGTCATTTTTTTCAAATGAGAAGACGTTCTCAGTCAATCCTGTTGTGAACAAGCAGAATGATTGCATTGTTTACTTCGGTCAGGACATCTCTGAGTTACGGAACGCGTCTACATCAAATATGTTTACAGTTTTGTGAGTATTGGGAGACAGTGGTTATATATTTGTGCAGTATTTTTTCGTGTTATTCTTTTCGTCAACATAAGAAGACGACCGGACGGTTTCATACGGTGTGTGTACAGCAAAATTTTTATCTGCATATGACATTGCCAATTAAAGCTAGAGATTCCTTCGCTTGATCAGAAGATATCCAATACCCAGTATCGTTTTCATAAAGTGCAACAATCAGCCTGTCTCCTGCAGACTTAGGCTGATTTGGCTATTATTCCGAGGGTTATGGTGACTGGGCAGTTATAGGACTAGGAATTAAATGATTGATGGTTTCTGTCGTTGTATGATAAGCAAGTCGTTTCAAGAATATAGAACTTTAGGGACATCCGGGATTGTCTAAAACTAAAATTAGTCTGATTTTTAATAATGTATCTTGAATTTTTAAATTGCAATTTTTTACTTTTTAAATTTTAATCAAACACTTAGAACATTAGAATGCTGATAGTCACATTGAAATTATTCCACAATACTTTAAAAGGAGAAAATTTTATAAACCTGGATCAATGGAAACTATTTAAATGTTTTTTACGATCTGTCCTAAGCGTTCATGATACGTATAACGACATGAAAACTTGAAAAAACGGCCTAAATATCGAACAAACATTCTTATACAGTTGATCACATGGCCAAATATCCGGTGACTTGATATTACTGGATAGAAACAATCATAGAGTCAAACGATAGTTACGTGGCCGTTTAAATAATTCCGGCTAATTTGTAAAATTTTATTTCTAATCCTACTAAAACTGTGGAACTATTTTATGAGAATAGATTTATCCAAATGCAACGTTACATATGCATGTTATATAACTTCATTTCACTATACAGTGAAGTTTTACCTAAGTGATGCACATCAAGTATACTGTAACATTTCTTCATGAATCCATTGAGGGCCGATTCAAAGTAATTTCTAAAATTCTCGTCATCGAGTCTTCATGAATTAAAAACATTTAAAGTGTCATTTTACAATGAACTTACTTTGCGCCTACGGTTACGTTGTCCAGCGCGAGAGAGTTGTGAACTGCATTGTTCATTCTCATTGTTACTGGACCCACATTTGGAGACGGAAGCAGGCTTAGGAGGCGGATACAGGTCAGGATCCTCCAAAACACGACGCTTGGCAAGGGTTAACTTCGTGGCAAAATGAACCATTTCCAAGCATAATCCCTGCAAAAAAAATTAGTTAAGTATGGAAATTTGAAATATCAGGTATTAATTACGGCAGAATTAAAAAGCAATAGGAGTGATTTACCTTACTAAAAAAGGACTTGTGTTAACGATTATTTTTTAAATCACACGTTATTATAAAAAGAAAATGACATGATACTGCTTCAAATCATATTATTCATATAAGTGACAATTTCATCATCTCAACTTTACACTTTGACCGAGTCCAGAGTTGTAATTAGATAGTTTAAGTCAACTCTCGAAATGTTGCATAATCTGTCCTTGTTAAATTACAGACTAATGCGAGGAGGCTTTGTACAGGACCTGGTTCCATAAAGCCGTCACAAAGCAATCTCACTTTCTCTGGGCGTTTTCGTTTGACGTAGTAATCTACAAAGTTTCCTGAAATTCACATTGCCAGTATTGCATGGCAAAAAGACATTACTTAGCCCTAGAGTCATTGTGACCATAAACTTACGTATTATATACGATTGAGTTGTATGTAGTTTCTGCGAACATAACTTTTTCGATGTTGGCGATTAACAAGTAACGGCTTACCGTTCCAGAGTAAGATCAAAGAAACGGTGGCAGCTTCTCTTTGTGTGGACAGTCAATGCGCACGAAGTTAATGGATGAAAAATTAGCAGAAAATATGATTAGAAAATTCGCGTATTGAAATTTTCTCGATAACTAGTCATCTCAACTTCAACAAACTATGGGAAACCTGGAATGAAACCAGGTCCAGTGCCTATGCTTGATGTGACTACAGTGTAGACAACAGTCAGCATCATCGGACCTATAAAGGCATGCAGGGGTTGAACAAAAGTATAGAACCACGTGAAACGCTTGCTTCAAAAGAAATTTTTCTTAGTAAAATGTGTAGGTAGCAATGGTGTTCTCGCCTTCAGACGCCACCTATACAACGCCGTAAATACTCCAGATCAGTCGTTGTTGGGGCACTGTTCTGTGAAATTGTAATTGCATCATGTCAGAGCTATCAGACTTCAAACGTGCGCAAATTGTAGGAGCACATATGGTGGGTGCTTCCATAAGTACCAAGATTGTTCAAATCACAGTTCAAATCATATACCTAGTGGTACACATATATGCCAACACGTAGTCAACGTGTAAAGCCAATGCTTCAAGTGAGCTAATCAGAGCTAAAGTTTCATTCCAGCTTGATTCTTTGAGTAATAGTTTTTTTTTCACTTCAAGGAGACGAAATGAGCGAACACGCCAGCCAGAAAGTTCTCATTTAGTTTCAAATAAATCTATTCAAATTCTGCCTGTGAAGTTAGAGTGTCAAATGAGCTAATCACCTTAAGAATGTGGCTAGGTCAAGAACCTGGTGATGAATATATGAAGCATTGAGATTGAATATCTTCAATCAAAGGATTGAGGGGAGGATGCGGACGGGGAGGATTACTTAAAGAAGGCAGAAGTTTCTTAACGGTAGAATAACAGTAACATTGTTTATATTATCATAATGGGTACATGCTGGTAGGATAAGAAGCATCAATAATAGAAAGTGGCAAACAGACATACAAGAACAAACTCACCTGCGCAGTCGTTACTGGTTTACTTGTAGTAATACCGCATCGTAGTAGGTCTTCCATTCGAAGCAAAGTGAGCTCGTGCCGTTGATGCGCCTTCACCTCAGGGGGAATCAGATCTTCAGAATTTTGTAGATTGGTAGAAAGTTGGGCTTTGGAAGACGAGCCGGGTGCGGTGGCACAACCAGAGTGCTTCTCCATTGATGTAACACAGTGTGAGTTCGGGACCGTAGTATTCGATAACATCACCGATGGCTGAGACTTACTACGGCTGACAACCTAAGCAACAATACATGATTGACAAATAAATTAACATTTTCGTAGCGTAATATCACCAGCTACTAAATAAACTGTCTTCTTGGCATTGAATTTTCAGGGGTAAATTTGACTAGACAAATTTATTTTTTCACACGTACAAAAACAAAATGTTCCAGTACAAGTTAAAATTTCAAAATATGAGTGCAGTAGCTCAAGTTTTCGAAATGTTAAAAATGCACAAAATTAGTTTTGAAATTCTACTCATTCAAGTAAAGCTCCGAAAAGCCAGGTTTTCTCAATTTCTTTTTACTAATAGAAGCCTGAGATTTACCACAAATGTATTGTAAACGCAAAAAACGTAAAATTCAAAATACTCATAAAATACGACCCGCTAATGTAAAACAGTTTTCCAAAAGATTTGCTAGGGGAAAAAGGTACTAGGAGTGACAACAAACAAAAAATTTAACGAAATGTTATTTCTATACAACTGTGCTATGATTATGAATCAAAGTGGAAATCCCTCTTACCCGGAAGTCCAAAAGAAAAGTCTTACCTGCTTTAAACCATTAGTTACTGACAACAATTGTTGGTGACGAAGCCTCTGACCACGAGTTTGTTTTCTTTGCTGAACCTGCCGTTGACTTTTTTGTTGCTGTTTTGTAAAATGCTGATTTTGCGATGAAGGATGCGAAATTTTACGCTTGTTGGTTAAAGAAAAACTTGATTTTGACAATTGCTCGTTTTTTTGGTCGATTCCTTGGAGCTGCAACTTCTGTTTCTCCTGGATCCGCTCGCTTTCTGTCTTCCCTTTGTTCACACTCATTTCTTCTTCGTCTTTTTTGGGTAAAACGAACTTGCCAACGACAGGATCGAAGTTGTCCGAAATACCATCAGAGGTCAGAAATACCAAATCGCCTTCCTCCACGAAGGTCATTGAGCATGTCAAGTTGTTGAGTTCCGGGTTCAGGCCATCCACCGGTCCTAAGGCTCCCAAAGCATCTCGCATGTCTCGCATACTGTTGATATCGTGGGATCCTGTAATGTAATCGATGAATAAAAATGCATAGTATGATTTTACGCAGATTTTTATAGTCAATTTGCACTTTCTCTTTAACATTTTCTTTTCCGATAAGACTACACTCTCCGCTCTACTCAATGTTCAATAATAATACTCCTACAAATTTTGAGTCCACGTAAAATTATTGAAAATCTTGAACACTAAAATAAGAAAGCAGTTAACAAAGCTTGGAATTTTTTTGGAAGCAAAAGTTTACTGTTTAATTTCTTCACCCATAAAACAAAAACGTGATACATTTCAGATTTTTCTGTTCCTGTGGTAATTGTACAACTGATTTATTTCAAGTTAGTATTAGTAATTTTATTCACATCTTTAGTTGTAAATTTTATTATTATTAAGAAAATCTCCAATAAAATTGCGGTTAGCATTAAACAACTGAATTAAGTTGTGTTATTTCAATATTTGTGAGGCGGCAGTAGACTGGTTCTTTTTATTTTGTCTGATGCGTACGATGTTCTCAACGACATCTCGCGATCAATGCAGCTGTCAAAACTACCTGTATTTCTTCGAGAGATTTGAAATTATACAACACATACCCTCACAAAGTTGATAAAAGGCTTCATCTACAATACATACAGTGACATGAAAAAGTATTCGACACGTTACAAATTTTCCAGATTCTAAACTTACACTCAATTTTCCTATGTTGCTTACATTTCGTGTTGGCTTTTCACAACCGTTGTAACTATACAATATTGCATAAATCAAGGATCACAGATTTAGTGATAGTTTGGACTTTTGTTAAAAAGTTTTTAAAAACTATAAAGCTCAAAATCTTTTACCATAAAGCCTCAAATGAAAACTAGATATATGAAGAGAAGTACCATGGAGAAAGCTCCAAAGGTTCTCCGTACAATTGAATGAATTCTTGAGCGCATCAAACAAAGTAATTAAGAACAAAAATACATTAGATCAGGGTGGTCGCCTGAATTTCTTCAGGGTTGTTTCCATGTTTTCAACGTAGAAAAAAGAAGTGACCTCAGTAGATGCTGTGCTGGCGTTACTTCAGACGCATGAAGTTTGTGAGTTTGAGCTACGTGGGGTCAATAGCCATTTGTTTTACTTATTCATACACCAAATTTGAGCTCCTATCACTTTCAATTTTATTTAATTGTTCATTATTTCCCTGCAATAATCTGGAAGAAATATTGACAATAGAGTCAGAAAAGACAATTTGAGAGTTAATTCCAACAATTGTAAAACAATCTAATACATAAATTAAACTAATTTTCATTCGGAAATTGAGAACATATTATTCATGCGTTACATGTCAAAGTCAGTTTTAACGTTTTTTCCGTTATTATTCAACGTTGATTTTAAGGAATGGTGATTTGAATGGTCTGTGTTAAATTGATAACTTAAACATTGTGTCATCAAAAGTGCGGCAAATTATTTTCCATGATAATCTATCATTTTCAAAATTAAAATTAATTTACCATTATAATCCAGAACTAATATCGACTCTGTACAAGGTAAGGCGATCAATGTATCCAGAAATTTGGTATCATCGTTACTTATCAGAAAAATATCATGAAATTGCAATTACAAAAAAATATAGGAAGAAAATAAAACTGAAGAGTAAAATAAAGGAAACAGCGAAATCTGAACTATTGTCTATACTCTATATAACATAGAAATACTCTGAAACTTTCATCATCTATTGCTGGTTCATAATGTGCCCTCTCTATTTGACCTCGTTAATTGATTATGTTACTCCTTCCTGTGACCAATCACACTTAACAATTTTCTAATTCTATTTTCTATTCTAACAACTGTCGTCCACTTACATCATCCATAATACTGTATCACTCTCATTTTTCTCCAACAATTCTTCTTTGATACGCCTAATTTTCTCGTTTTTCCTTTTCTCAGACCACAATTTTGGTGCAATACAGAGCAATAGGAAGTACAAGGTAGTACGCGATTCTGACCAATCAATGAACGTTAATACTTTTATCTGTTCCTAATTATCCATCAATTTTTTTATTGTATAGCATATAATAGAATAGAATGAGGCGATAGGAACGAGACTTTTGGCCCATTCTTGGGGTCGTACCCAAGTCCCATGCCGTAATTCTAGCCAAGCGATGGTTATTCTGAATGAATTGAAATGTTGAAGCGACACCGAATGTACAATAGCGAATGATTTTAATTGAAAAATACCGGAGTTAGACTTACCTTGAGTGATCTCTCGCACGCCATGCTTCTGAGAGAAGACGTAAGCAAAAGAATCGCCGACATTGCAAACGCACACCACGTACCGTGAACTTTTGCTATATAGAGAAAAACACATTATTAGTCGGCAACGAATCAAATTTTATTTGAATTTATTATTCCAAAGTAGCACAGAAGTATTCTGAACACTATGACAGTTCCGTCTTCAAAAGTCTATTTACATACATGTACATAGAAAGATATTTGTAATTACGCACAAATGGATTCAGTCTCTGTCTGCACAATGAAATCATTCAAAAAGTTCCCCTTCCCAGTAATATATTTATCAGAAAATCTCTAGATTAGGCTCCATCTAGAAAAATCCTCTGCACTCATCATGGATAGTTCAGCCTTCTCTTCGTAAAAAATAATTTTCATTTCATGGATCAAAGTGCTACTCAACCGACAAAATAACTGATCGTTTTGAGAAGACTTCTAATTTATTTGCACTTTTTTAAAACGAAATACCCCCAAACAATCTATTCTTATTACTATCCTTGCCATTTGTTCGAGCGAGTGTTCGAGCGAGTGTACCACTTTCATAGACATCGGTTCGCCCTTCTTTCAATTTTTTTACACCGTTCCTGTACACTACTCGCACTCATAAAGTTGTAATCGTACACTTTGTTCATTCTCCAATGGATTTCAGCAGCACTGCGTCCTTCTGTTTGCAGAAGATGGATTACACTTCGTAACTCGCATTTGGCGTATCAATTGTAGCAGTCATGCTCAATTGCCTGCGTAAGGGCAATCGACCTGTATCCATTTTAACGATTATGTAGAGAAATAAGTAAGACCCTGCAGTACCCTTGATAATAAAACTATTGTTAAGTCTCTTTGCCTGCTTTTGTAGCCCAGCGAAGGTTGAAAAGAAAACAGCCCTCGTACATCATTGCGTCAGATATTTTCACTTCTTCACTTCAAGTTTAAATGTAATGACTCGGTCTTGTTTATTCGTCCAGTTATTAATTGTTTAACAATACCCACTCCACAAACAATAAAACGTTTTTTTTGGGTTACAATAACCTTTTTAGTCATTGGTTTTATGAACTAAAATTCACAGAGCTAGCAAAAATATTTTTCATGAAAACTTTCGCTACCGTTTTAATAACACAAGTACAATAAGATCGTCATTAAGATTCAAAGAAATGCTACCCAACGACAGTAGATCTTTCATTCATCAAAATTAGTCATATTATGCAAGTCACGATAAAATGGTTTAAGTTGTATGGTGTTCCAAGTGAGAGTTCATCAGATGCTAGAATGCGTCTAGGTATCCAACAAAAATCCTTCTTGAGTCTCCTCCACATTTGAGTGTGATAAAAATATTTTAAGTTATAATTATTAATCATGTAAAGTTGAAAATGAACGTTGTGTTTAACTGTTATTCTCTGTATACTCACGAACTAAAGATGTGAAAACTAGGTACGATAAGCTCGAAATACAAGGTAAATAAGAGTCTCTCTTTCTCCCTTCTGTAATACATAACGATACCACAACTTTGCAAGACAACTCATGTGCGTGACAGAGACGTCTCATTATTTTTTAGAATGAAATTATTCTCAAATAAAAGACTAGCAATGCTAGCCTATACTCTCTGATTTTATTGTACTCAAAAAGATAGTCCATTTAGTGAGATAAATTTTTGAAGAACGAGAGTTGATAGCCTCAAATCCAGTCGCTAGTCAATGCACGAACTCTGGACGTGAGGGAGCGCGAAGGCAGCGCCATATACTAACCTATCTTCTCACCTAGTGTTTTCTTCTAGGTACTAGATTGGTGAAAATCCTAAACAGGCAACCCTACTCATACATCGAAAAATTTCTTGAATATTGATTTTTATAGTAACAGTGAATGGAGCTTCTCATAATCCCACCATGGACAAGCTTAGAGTATATGTAATGCCACCTGACGGGAACGACGACGGCTGCGGTGAGAGTAGTGAGAAGGCCACTTTCTTGGAGGATAAGGTTATGTGCTGCGTGGAAGCTCCTCAACAGCGCAACAAATACATCCTGCCCAGCGAAATGAAGTCATACAACTGCCATGCCAGATAACATGTGTAATAAAAGTCGGCCTATATATGTGTTATAACCATTTTCCCTTCAGTGCAATGGCCAAAAAGGTTTAATGCCGGCAATGGTGTCACGCCAATTCCCTTTCATATACATAAAATACAATCATACGCCTCTATCATGAAACAAGTTAGCTGCAATGAGAATATGCTAAAACTGAAAAATGCAGGACACTTCAGAAACAAAATTAATTTCGTAAATTTTTATCCGAGTGAAACAGAGAACTTTAACTCAAAAAAGTTCTGAATTCAATTGGGTGTCGCAAAAATTGTGTAACATTTAAAATGATAGCAGTAAAATAAATATTGATTGATTTTTACTAAAGAATATTGAATAATCCCAATTTCTAAGAAATAATTATTCGACGTATAAACAATTGCGACACACAAATTTATCATTTGAAGTTGTACCATTTTACGCAAACCTAAGTGAAAACATAAATATTTACGCATGATATGAACTTTTTGAAATTCTGGCCTAGTAAAACTGACGAAACCTTCACTCGAATAAACTTTTGTAAAGCCATTTTGTTGAAACAAATTCATTGTCACAAAATATCTTAATTTAATCTTTCTAAATTCCGATACATGAAACAAAGTATTCTGCTACGAAGAACTTAGCAGGAGCTGGCTGCTGCAGTTGCTTAATACGATTTGTCATTATTCTGTGCGAATTTTATTGCAGGGTAATTGTTTAAAAGAGATGATCAATCAGTAATAAGTTCCATTGCACATGGAATCTTCATATCCATGGATATTTCCATTCAGACGAGCCCCAAATCGTCAAGCGGGAGCTCTATGTCCAAAGAAATGTTGTCTTACTACACTGGAGCGTTTGATACACTGTTTTTGCTTGTTTTTGTTGTAAGCACAGTTTGAGGTGATTGATTTAGTGTATACATTACTCTCTCTGGTCGGAAACAGTTGGTGCTAACAACTTTTGACGTTGGTCGGGAACAATTGATGCTGAGGGGAAAAAGATTAAAAATTTAACTCATACATTGTACTTTCAACGTTGCACACTATACTTTAAAAAACTACAAGGAATGAAGATAACAAATTGATTTCGCAAAAAATTTCCGGAACATTAATGCCGAAATATTTTCTCTTGATGCACCAACTATTTCCGACCAAAAGCAATAACTCGTACAACAGTGAAGGCGATACAAAGATGCCGTGAGGAAGAATCTTTAACCTTTGAAAAGTCCTTTGGCCTAACTTAAACGAAAGAATTGCCCAATACTTTTCATGTTACTGTATGTATAAGGCATTCAATAATTACCGTTACAGCTTTTACAGCTCATATTTTCTGAAAAAATAAATGTATACTAATGGAATAGAAGGAATTTGTAGTTAAATATATAAAAGTTGGAAATTAATACAGTTTATTAAATGAGTCTTCCGTCAATAGCGATATTAAATTGAAGACGTTCATAGTATGAACAGCACGAGTCACTGATGTATTTTTTGTGGGATTTAGACCAGCTCCTTTTCCAGTTTTGACTTCAGTGCCTCCAAGTGTTGGTGATTTAATGCTGAAACCAGTATGGATTACGTTCAGTATCCAAGAGGATTGAAGTCTGACGATAAAGGCCATTCCTCGTTTGGAAAGTATTGGGAAACAATGGTTGTCAACCCCTTGCTCGTTTTCTATTATAGTTATATGTGAGTGTGCCGAGTTTTGCTGGAATGACCACTGGCGTTTCTATTAAAACAATTTTTACCTCAAGGTAAAATTGATTGCTGTAAAAAGAGTCGTTGAGGCAATTTTCTTGGTCATTTAATTCCATCCACAAAACACAATGAACTTGTTCCGGTTTCAGTGTTCGCTGCTCAAATCATCACTGACGTCGCTCCTGGTCTTCGAGTGACTACCCAGGTACCAATCTCTTCTATCTCCCAGTTTCAGACCAAAATAAATAATTTTGTACGTTAAATTTTAGATGGACACCAAATTTCTTACCGTCATTGAACACAATTTTGGTAGCATGCCTTCACAGACGTGAAAGAGGATTTTAACTCATACAAGACGTCTGCCTACAGTTTTTCCAGATGAAACTGTTTTTTGGTAATGATAAGGAAAGTTCTTCAAGTCTTCATGGCGAATGATGGACATGGTTCCCCTCTGAAGGATTTCTGAAGGATCTTTTTGGATTTCTTCTGGGCTTATATAGGTGAATTTGACCTGTTTTGATGTTCCCGTAATTCGTAAACGGCCTTGTCAAAGACCATTCTTAACTTGTCCAGTCTCTTTGCACCGCTTCAACGTTCTCCAACCGAGCACTCTGTTAACTTTTAGGAAATTAATATCATCTCTACATTTTCTACCTAATGTAACGTTGAATTAGCTATTATTTTATCTAACCCTTTAGGCATTATAAGAAATATCATAGCTAGGATACATAGGATTTCATTAATACACAACAATTGTAAATAAAATGAAATAATAGTAAAATAGTTGATTCGAAATTTGAATGTAACGATAATTTTGAACACCTTTTAAAAACGAAGTTTAAATAACACCTTGCTAAATGATTAAGCTTCTACATATACTAAATTAGACACTTCTGCTTAGACGCTCCGAAGGAATTCTTGGGATGTTCAGGTCGACTGACTTGAGACACTTCAGTGCTGCAACACAGCAGCTTCCGTTGCAAGATGCTCTGAGTCAGAAATTTCCAACTAGCGACGAGATATGCAAACTCAGAAGAACTTGGTTACAATTTCATAATATTAGCATATATTCAAAAATCCTACATCGCCCATAAGCCTATCTTTCCATTTCCAATTTGTTGCTATCCTTGTAACGAAAGCTGCTGTTGAACGAGTTACATTTCGAACAAGACGACTGAGGAGCCTGATAGTACTTTACGCGTAATCATATTAATTTATTTTTTGTATTTTTTAATTTAAATTGAAAAGAGATTCCAAGAATCTCGGGTAATATTAGAATAGGTCTAGGTATTTTTCTGAAGGAAAAAACACTAAATTAATGTCACACCATATTCACGAGAACAAGTAAAAATGAAAAAAATGAACGCATTTTGTTGTAGATGCGTTTTATTCAATTAATTATGAATCTAAAACCATCAGTTAGAATTAAACGAGCGGATGCCGAAAAACTGCGAATATATAATTTATTGAAGAGCAAGTGGCAGTGTTAGGCGACTACGTGTGGGTGGGGGGCATGGCCCATCAGTGGTTGAGAAACGCTGTCCTAAAGTAATTGAGTTTTCTCAATTGGAGATGCTTATTTTTTGAAGGTGTAGACCGCCAGATGACATCAGTTTACAAGACATCTTGTTATAAAGCGTGGCGCGACATTTAGTGTGATACATGAGAACAACAGAAATATTGACTTATAAGTGATTCTATGAGGCGTTCAAATATTAAAATATCAAGATAAGGAATTCACAATAATGTTGCACAGTTTTGCACGTCGTTTACTGAAGGTTGTGGAGGAGGAGTGTTGTGTAAGCGAAAATGTGGAACAAACTCACAGCAGCACTTCCTTATGGTTATGCGTTATGAGCTAGAAAAAAAAACGCAACATCAAATTGCAGGGTTCGAGTTTCATATTGAAAATAACAGCAGAAAATGTAGGATGGAACTCACAGTGGTATTGCGTGGCGGCTGCTTGAGCGTGGACGAGAAGAGAGCAGCGTTGAGGTGGGCAAGACAACCATGTACAGCACATCGTGCAGCCAGACATGCCTGCACATTGAAACCTTTATGAGCTGTTAGGTGATAGAAAATGCTCCAATGCTTCGTATATGAACGAAATAGTTTTCAAGTGGTATAGTATGGATGCACACACACAAGGGTCGAGAGAACTCTGCTTTTACACAGGTTTGAAATCTTACTTGTCACGTTCTTTAGTCTTCAGTTAAACTTTACTGTCCAACTGAATGTCTGAAGATATTAAGCCCCTATTCAATTGGCTAATACTTAAATCCTTATAGGTTGAGTGCAACGGCCAGACTGTGTTGGTACACCCAAAGTATGCCAGCTACTAAAACGGGAAATGAGTTTTAGAAAAACTCGTGTCAAAGACTGGAATGAAATATTCTGACTTTATTTAATTTATATAATACTGTAGTTGTATGTTACTGTAATATTAACACTTCAATGTAAATGATTTTCATCATTTCCCTATGGCCTTGCCGTTAATGATGGATTTGTATATTATAGTTATAAAAAACGAATTTAGTTTTCGACAATTTAACTATTTCCCCCAATTAAAGGTCGTCACAATACGAGTATTGTAACACAATTTTCAATCTGTGACGTATTTCTACACATTTTTTTATTTTTTATTTTTGAATCGGGAGACCAATATAAAGATTCCTGTGAGATCAGTGAATTGAATTTGCAAAATGAAACTACGTATGAATGAATGTGAATCACTTTAAGTGAAGGTTGTTGGAAGATGAATCTGGCATCATCTCTTGAAGAGCAGTAGATAGTTAACTCCTCTTCCCTAATTACGTTGAGAAATACGTCCAAACGCTGCAGAAGACACAAGGGTAAAGGAAGAACCTCCTAATACGTATTACCTTCAGTTTAGTACGACATACGAAAAGAGGAAATGGGGAATCGCCAATTGTCATTCAACATGAATACCGACGCCTCTCAACGAAAAACATCGACACTCGTGTCACACTCATGCTTGAACGACCGTCAGATAACTTTTATTGGGAGTGCTTCTGTGTTTGACATTTAATTTAAGTATCTAAATAACTACTAAGCTATGGAATGTGAAAAAATTCTTTGTATAATGATATCCAAGCTATGGAATGTGAAAAAATTCTTTGTATAAGAATATCCAAGAACAGAATTAACAGTATAATTTGAAATCACATTTCAATGGAAGATACACGTCCCCAAAATCATGAAGTTAAGCACGGCAACTAACCACGAAACCTGTTACTGTTTTCACATAATTCATCACACCCATGTTAAGCCCTGTAAAGAGATGCATTAGTTCAAAAACGCGTGGAAGACTAGAACTACAGTATGTATGTACACATCACAGATATCTAACCTTCTCGCCCCAGTTGACACCGTCAGCTAGCGCCAGGACTGCGCTGTTGTAGCGAGCGACCACTCCAAACGCATCAGCGATGGGGTTTCCTGCAAACAGAACTTATTGCTCATCATGAATTACCCTGAAGCAAAAACTTACGTTCCAATACTTGGTAGAAATACGAGCGAATTACATAAACTCCTCAGGAGAAATTTATCGACGGTAATTGGATTGAGTGTGGCTTGAATGAAGAGGTTTTGTAGAATACCCTCCGCATTCAGCAGAAATCACTCCATTCGACTTTTTATAGAGATACTTAACCCTTACATGGTGTTTATTTTGTTGCTGAGCTAGTGGTTGTGGGTCATGTTGGACCAGTTGCATTTTGTGGTTTTTAATCCTACCCAATCAAACATTTTTAGCTGTAAAAATGAAAACTGGTCCCACAAACCTGATCACCACACACGGGTTAAAAGACAAAGTCTACGCTATTAAACTTACAACAGTCACAGAATTAAGAGCGACCATTGAACGAGAATGTACACAAATATCATACGAACTATTTCGTGATGTTTACGGTCATATCATTTCGCGTTGTCAGCAGTGCCTCCATCAGAACGTACGTCAGTTTGAAATCAAGCGTTGATAAAGAAATAAAATTATGCTCGCAGCTTCTATTCCATTTTTAAAATGTAGCGTATTCTTTCAACACTGGTTTAAACATTGTTTAAAATGTGCGTACAAACGTTTGGTACACCTTTTTTTATATACTGTTAATTTCTAATTGCTTTTGAAAACATGTTTAGAGATTTCAATCAGAGATCTTCTGAAAATTTACATGAATAGGTAAACTTTAGCGACTTATTAAGGAGAAGTCTGTGTAAATTAAAATGGACATTGTTAACAATAAACTCATACGACATGGATTTTTTGGTGCACTTAGAAATACTGTAAAATGAGAGAAAACGATTAACTTAGAGTAAAACGATCTGAGAGGTCTACCCTCGGACCCATATTCAATTCATACGCCTTTGGGCACTAATCATACATGTGTACTAGAATAGAAGTAAAGTACGAAAGCCGAAGCAAGTATAGGTAGTCCCAGTATTACTACTACAAGTGTGTGTTGACTACTACCACTACTGCACCTTGTATCTCTGCAGCGGAGAAAACGAGTCAGTCTCACATCCTGCATTATTAAAATTATTTTCTACCATCTAACCTTTCCTCGGTTGGAATTGGTAGATTACTTTTTCAAATATTCAGGTGTTTCAGGCGTAAGAGCATAAGGGAGTAGATATTTTCTGAGGTTTCTGATTACTTTCCTTGTTAATATTTTTTAATTAGTAACTATACATCCTTAAATGTCAATTTAAAATGAGTCAAATTCAATTGGAATTAAGTCCAATTCGACCTAAAATAAGGCAAGTTTAATTTCAAACACGTCAAGTTCATTTAAAATTAGTTAAGCTCAACCTAAAATAAACCCGATTAAAAAAAGCATTACTCAGTTTCATTTTTCAGTTTGTAAAGAGTGTACTTCAATAAATAGTGCTGATAAGTGATACCTCACTCTGAAATTTCAATCCTCAAACATCACTTATCTCCGAACAGACATTGAATATCGTCTTGTTTTATCCTACTCTGGGTGAGCATCTGAGGAAGTAAAGAACTGTCGAGGAATCCAACAGTGCAATAAATGTAGAATAAGTTTAATTGCTCGTATTTAAATATTCTATCGGTTTATTCATTTTTCTTCGCCTCAATTTCAAGTACCGGCGTACTAACATCATGTTTTTTAAAGAACCAGAACGCATGGAGTTTAAGAGTGTAGAATTCTTGACAAAGAAGGGCATATCCCGTCCGTGGACAGGATGGCGGGTGTTTTTATCCTTCGCTCTGTTGTTGGGCTGTACGTAGAGTTCTTCAGGTGAGGAGAGGTCTTGATGGAGGCCGATTAGTAGCGTTAACATTGGAAGCACCCGGTAGAGAGTATCTTCCTTCAGTGATTGGATAGTCTTAGAGTGGAGAGGCAGAATATAGTAGGAGAAAACAGATCGAGACGTGGAAATCGCTCACTCCGAGATCGCTCACTCACAAACAGATCACTCACTCCGAGTAAGATAAAAGATAAAGAGGATCTGCCTGGTCGGTCGGTCGGTGCCAATAGGTAAGGTTTGAGAGAGAGTTTGGCACAGGGTGTACCTAAGTAAATCTTCCTGATCAAGACAGCCGGCTTATATAGGCGTCTGACTGGGCTAAGCCACCTTATCTGGCCCGCTCATTGCTCGATCGCGTAGAGGCGAAGAGCGTCGGTCAGCTGCATGGTATAACTACGAGATGGAGACGATTCCGGAGCCGATCAATGTTGAAGATCATTTGCTAGGTTTCAGTCCATTTTAGTAGACAGTTTATGTCGGATTCAAGCTTAGTTTGAAAGCTGAATTGCTTCACAACGGTACCCGTCTTTCTTCTATTTCTCTTAGTCATGCAATTTACATAAAAGAGGCATATGCAAACATGGCAGCCCTCCTCAACTCAATCAAATATGTTGAACACAAGAGGAAAATCTGTGGTGATCTCAAAGTCATATCTGTACTCATAGAAATGCAACTAAGTACTGCAGTTTTTAAGCACTGCTGTTTTTTATATACGTGGTAAAGTAGGGATAGGAAAGAACATTACATTTATACACACGAGCCTCTAAAAAATCTTGGCTTAGGCGAAAAAAATGTAGTTGTCGAGCCATTCGTAGACCACACAGATGCTCATCAATCACTCCTTTATAAAAAGCGGTACCCAATGGAAAAAGTTGTCAAATGTATGAACCAGAAAGAACAGGCCTTTAAGTACGTATGAGACAAATTTTATAGATTGAGTAATGGAAAGGTTAAGATAAGTATTTTTTGTTGGAACACGAATTCGACAACTTGTAAAGAATCCTGCGGTTAACCAAGTTTTGAAGGGGAAAAAACAGAGGGTGGCAATTCTTAAAGAGAGTTATACACCGATTCTTAGGCAAAAAAAGAGATGATAACTATATTCAATTAGTGTGAGTACTTTTGAATAAATACCATCAGCTCAGATGTAATATATCCCTTGAAATTTATTTTCTCCTCTCCTACCAAGATTTTTTCACTCCTATTTGTGGAGCTGTCAGTGAGGAATACGGAGAAAGATTCTATCATATATCTGTAATGGAACGAAGATCAAATATATCAGGGCCCTTGTAATGAAGCAATGCTCGTAGATTACTGCTGGCCTGTGTGTATGAATGCTCTGAAATTCATGTATAAGAGTCAGACCACAAGAAAACTATCTCATGAAGCCACCACTTGATCCTGTTCACACCGAACCTCCTGTCAGGCATTCATCCATCGATGTAAAACTCTTAGAATGTAACTGTGATTATATCAATTTAAATTGCACTTTCAATGTTGTTGGCATATGTATATAAAATCTATGGTTTTCTCTTAATCAGTAAAAAATCTTCCCATATATTGCATACTAAAGAAACTAGAGTTTATAAAAACTCTCATTTGTCGTTTCCGTTTTGCTCACACCAAAATTAGTGACATTTGACTAATGAAGTTGCGCAATCATTCCAAAAACATATTTTATGAGTTATTAGGCTAAATAGGCTCACATCATTTCCTATGTAAAAAACCTAAAATAACCCCGCAAAAGGAACCATGTCATATTAATGTTACCACATCCTACAAAATCACAGTCCCACAAAGAGAGCACTTTAATTCCTCGATATGTTCCGCATCTTCATTTTAACAGAGCATTTTCTACGCTTGATACAACTGACGGAATATTCATTAGCGTAGTACTCATGACAGTCACAAAGTAACTAGACACGAATTTAATTTATTGAGTTATAATGCCTACATACCTGTACGAATTGAAAAAAAACTGTTTGATTGTGACAGACATATAAATAGATCAAATAATTTAAAAAAATATAGAAGTGCAAATTTGAGTTCATGTCTCCGAATACAAAACACACTGAAATAATAAACAAACATACTTTCACGCTTTACAAAGGGGGATGACCTTATATATTGGTCCACGATTAGACAATTTACCAAATATAATTTGTTTAAAACGTAATTGCTCAGCCAATGTGGTTGAAATAATTTAAATTTAACCCCAATAATGAGTAAACAAACATTTGTTACTAAATTCTAAGTGGCTAACCTGCTCTCTCGCGAGTGATAGGATGTCTCTCGTATAGTGTGGTCGAGAGACCGAAGGCGCGCTCGCTCGGTCTGTTCCAGTTCAACACGCCACCGATCTCCTCTTGTTCACTCCGTCTCAGAGCAGGATGTGGAGCTGTCTCAAAAAAATTCCAAAGTTACAAACAATAGTTGCATGAAGATGCAAACAATAGCGTGTGCTCAGATTGTATGAATTACTATCACCTAGACTCGAAATTGTGATAAACTAATCAGCGCGAGTAAATGTTACAGGTAACTTCTTTGACTATATGGAACGACATGCTAGTTGTTTAGCTGATCTGAACTAAAAGTGAACGAGAGAATTTTTGTTTAGTTAATAATCACAAACAATTAGGTTTTCTCTTTTTTTCTTGTTTAGTTTTTTTAAGGAAAATGAAATACGTTGTAGTAATCGTGCAGTGCAGGGCTAAAAATATGAATTGATATGACATGCAGAGCCGTGATGTGTGGTCCTCAATATTCTACGATTTTAAGTCGTGGAAACCTTCTGATATCCGAGCAGCACGAGTGCACGCGAACTAAGTGAAGTTAATAACAAATTAAACTAACTGTATTTTCACAAATAAAACAAATCTACGAGTTTCAATAGAGATTTACCTTCTTTTCACTAAATTTTGGGTGAACCTTGATGAATCCGTTGATAGAAGATTCACACTGTCTTCATTACAGAATAATTTTAAAACCCCACGTTCTATTTCAGAATAGTTATGGGTATTTTAAATTGTGAACCAGCACCACATCAACTACAACGAGCACAACCTCCTCCCTAAAGGATGGTTACTGTTGCCTGAAACATCTGCTTCTGTAAAGCTGTTCCAAGAATTAGTTAGGTTTTATATTTTTCTTTTTTCTCCTTACTTGCTAGTGTAGGTTGCTCGTGCTTACAGAGGCCCTATTTAAAAATGTTGTACTTCACCTCTATCCTTTTACTTTTCTCTTGAATTTCCCTTTAGAGATACTTCCTCTCCCAAGAAGAGGGTTATTATTGTCTTTCCTAAACTATATAAGAAGCTCCTCCCCTTCCTCCTCCCAATATTTCTCACATATTTCCTTTTTTTACCACTTCACCATGCTTTATAACTGAGCAAATGAAAATGCCTGCTTCTACTAAACAGTCCCAAGTCTATGCAAAAATGAGATTCAAAACACTTTTACCGTAAGTGTGAAATTTGTGAATGTTTAATTAGATAGCACTATTATCTTTATTCACGTTAATTTTTTAGAATGTATGAAAAGCGACTGTAAAAATCAGGAGGGCTTGCTTTTTATCCGCTTTACAGAGGCCTGAAAAGGGTTTGCATGAAAAACTAGTAGACATGAATGGAAAACTGCTGAATGCTGGCTGTGGGGTGATGTGAACTGTTGAAGACTAACTAACTAAATAAAGACCATAGTGCTTGCATATTATGCAATGCTCCGACCTACCGAGATAGTACAGCGAGTGCATGTGTATGGGCGGGTGTATGCGTGTAAGAGAGTGAAAGAGCGTATTGAAATTATTTCATGAATACATGAAATTTGGTTTTAGGTTATAAAAACAAATGTATGCCTATCCGTTCTATTTTCGTTGTATTTCAAGTTTGGCGTTTGACTATTTCCGAACTGAAAAATAAATCTTTGCTTTCCGAAACATTTGCTATTAAGAATGTTTCCTTTCACGTTGGTTCTACTTTTCATATGACTTGTGACATTTCCATGATATCGGCCAATTAGCAATACACCGATTTAGGTTGTGCAAAGAATGAATAGTTTTAGCTTAACACGTTGAGTGCGATACGACCCACCGGTGGGTCACTCAGGTTAGGTTCTGTAATTTTTTCAAAGCTTTCTAGTGACTGTGTGTACAAAGTAAAGATTTGCACCGGCTAGGTAATCGCAGGCAACGTGTTAAAGAAGAAATTATTCGACCATAGTTAGACAAGACTTCTACTTTGAGGAAACATCTAAACAGAATCAGAAGTTTTTTTTATCGAACTACGTGCATGTGTCTTAAATGAAGGGATTGGTTTTCATTTTCTTTTTTGATTTATCTATTTATTTTAATTTATCCATTTGTATTTATTTACGTGTTTATTGGGTTGAGCCATTAATCGTGGTTGTCTGAGATTTATTTTACTATGGCATTGTCTGTGTCAGGCTTATAATGAAACCTGCTTGGCTGAAGACGACTGTCTTGAGTGTAATAGTTGCTTTGTAGTTAGAGATATTCAAAAAACATCTTTTCTTCACACTGTTTCTACCATTAACACGTTGAATGCGATACGACCCACAGGTGGGTCACTCAGGTTAGGTTCTGTAATTTTTTCAAAGCTTTCTAGTGACTGTGTGTACAAAGTAAAGATTTGCACCGGCTAGACAATCGCACTCAACGTGTTAAATATAGGCCGGCATTTAAAGTGAACAAGAAGAATGAAGTTTTTGAAAATATTCATTAGTTATAATAGTGCTTTTCATGCACTCCTCTCTTTGTCTTATCTAAAAATCACATGGATGTAGGACATGTTTTATTTCATGACTAAACTTTTTGAGGTATAATAATACATCGTCATGCTTGCCGTTCTCGAGTCAGTCTAAAATGCAAGCCTACTTAACAGATGGACAAATTTCATTCAAAAATTATGTTGAAAGTACTGTAAAGTACAGTATGATATTGCAGGTACTTTTCATGATGAACAATGAGATAACACTTAAACTATTTATTCTAATATCTACATCAAATAGCTTTTGAAAGCCGCTTTGGTCCGAAAGTGAAATAAATGCCACGTTTCGTTCAGTATACATCGGCACGCGTAATACAGATAAATTTTACCGGTTTGCAAACTGCTTGGCGATCGTTCTATACCAACTGAAATCATCGTAAGCTATTTATTGTTTGCATGCCACACAAACGGTTAAAGCGATGGAGTTAGTAGTTCACTCCAGCAGACACAACAAAGATGGGCAAGAAGAATTTAGAGCATCATCGAGCCCTAGTAATCGACGCGTTCAATACACGAATATGCAGCACAAGTGAAATCAAAAATTAAAAAATTGGGGGTTGCTTATAAATTGAAAACATTGAAATCTAGCGTATTTTAGGAAGTGAAAAACACGGTCTAAAATGCGCATGCAGTTTTCTTGCTCAAGAGTAACCTAGGAAAATACGTGGTGTGTCGTAAATTTATAAAGGAGCAGGCGAAACTTGGGTGGCTGTTCATATGAGTCAGAATAAAAAAAATGAGTGAATATTTCTCGAATGAAGAAAGCGAGAAGACATGAGAAAACTTATTCAACCTTACCTAAACAGGCAATATACCGTTACAATGTTTATCCAGGAAACTGAAGAAGCCACCTTGTATTCAACAAAATATCTCATGTATTCGAAAGAAACCTTGATGCACACAACCAGGTTACTTGAGTTTTACCACACGTAAGTCACTGATGACGCAAGTCACTGGTGACGCACGTCGCCCGTTATTCGATCGTTAGCTAAGACGATGCTTAGAGCGTATAAAAATGTTGCAGAATGGTCGCTGGCTTCTGAGAACAAGCCTGCTTGTTTCCAGCCTGCCCAGTTAAAGTTTTATTGTGTGGCCGACGCTAATTTTTGGCGGAAATCAACTGTAATTATCATCTATTTTACGATAAACCGAAGATTTCTTACGATAAACCGAAGATATATCGTCGGAATCGGTCTGTTAGCATCTGATCATCAACGAATAAGTAATATGTCCAGCATGTTCCAACACTGGACGCTCGGAGTTGGATTAAAACTTCATCAAGCTCATCGAAATACCGTACAAGCTTCTACTTCAAATTACAGTACAGAGGACGGCAATTGTCGCTTGGAGCATCATCACTACACTTGTAATCTTAACATTAAGAATTGGAAATCCACTGTATATGTACCGTATACTTGATTGGGAATGAAATTTCTTTTTTTCTTCACATTCTTTCGTTAGTAGAGTAAATTTCTGAGTCAGGGAGCACAGGATATCCCGAGAGGCGGTTGGTGCACTGCTTGCACCCGCTTCCCCCTCTACCTTAATGACGTTTTCTCTAACGGCCTGAGGCTTTCAGTACACCAGGTTATACTCCATCCAGGCTGCACTCTGAACACAATAACAACAAATATAAAGGAGATAGTGGTAGAAATAAAATGAAACAATCGTGACTTACTCTATGGTGAGGGCGAAGAAGCGACATTTTTTTGCTGAATTTGGGACGGAATTTTATGTTGTTGAAAGTGGTTTAATAGTTAGATGAGCATGAATCTAAGTGCAAAACCGTTTAGGTCGGTGGTGGTTGGTCCCACTATCAAAGAGCAGAAAGAAAACGTTTGATACAATATGTACCAGGAAAAAGGAAGTTAAAGGAAGGAACAGTAGGTGGAAAAACGGCAGTTGCGCATAATTAAGTGGCTGTTGGGATTGGTCATTGGTATTGTTTGAGGTGGTAGTGATGAACCCATCAGGCTTATAATTATCTGATATCATTATAAGCCTATACATTTTTAACAAGAGCTATTGCACATGCTGTACAATCTTAGAGTACTTTACAAAATTTAAAAAATGCTCTTTTATTAAGACCCATAACGTGAATTAATTTTTTCGCTATAAATTTGCTAAAGTGTTATTTTTAACATTAGAGCAAACTAATATTTAGCTTCCCTTCTTTCCTAAATTTCTCAAAATATCATGTTTGTTCGCATCAGGGTTCACGTATAGTTAATTATTTTCTTCCTTCTATTTCGACCAAATACTAATTCGTGGTTAGTACTAAATTTGTGCAAATCAACCTTTGGCTAGCAAACGCAAATTTCTCAAAATTGCACTTGTACATGTTCAGGTTAATACACTGTACACATGCATTGCGGCAAATAGAATTTGTTGTTAACAAATGTAGTTACCTAGGTGGCTGGTAGTGAATGTTGGCTTCTATTTGGAAGTAAGTTGGTATAATGGAATTAAGATTTAGAGTTTTTACGTGTACTGAAGTGGCCGAGTAATTACTATACGAGGCTCATACCGGCTAAACTTACTACAAGTGTTAACCTATGGTTGAGATAAGTTACTAACTAATTGAGCAAATTCTATATGCATGATTCTGCATTTAGGGGCTCTATGATTATACACTTTTACGGACAAACTTCTCTAACTCGTAAATGTCTCCCATTCACTCAGGTTCCTCAACTGTTTGGTTTCCGCCAATAAAAGTGAATTCTCTTATTTTTTAGTCAACTATGCAAGTGAACCTAGCTCTTAGATGTCATTCAAAGCAATTTCATTGAACATATGAATAGGAATCGCTAGTTTTGCATATTAAAAATGCTGAAAAATAAAACTGGCTGACCGCCAGTGTAAATATGATACTTACCCTGTGTTCTATGAATTCGCACCAGAGAATTCTGTTCAAATTTATTATACAAAGACTGCTTAGACTGCTTTAAAATTCGTCCCTCCGCTATTTAGAGTTCGCCGAAGCCGTAATGCTATCATATTTTCCAATGTGACTGTTTCCTGATACGGTGAATCGGTTTGCTGTGAATAAAATGGACAAACGACAATGCCATCAATTATTTGTGACGCCAACTAATAAACACATTGTGGTCACTGAATTCTGGAAACATATTGTTTTCTTTCTCTTTAAGGGAGTCTATCGTAATCGATGATGACCTAAAGAGTCTTAGAACGTCTATCGTGGTTGGTGTGTGCGCCGGTGACTGAAGAGGCCAATTCGGAAAAAAATATTACAATATAATTATCCAGAGGAATATCGTTATTGTTTAACTTTTACCTTTAACTAGATCACAAGAAATACTGTTCAAACGTTCTGGTATAGATGTGCCAACATTTATGATACCGAACAATGTACTCCGTTGGTGATAATTATCGGAATTAAGCAATTTCTAATGATTAGTCTATCAGTTTTTGAACGTTACAAACTGGTTTTCTGGATGAGAAAAAAACTCAGAAACTTTCTTATCCTCATGATGTCACTTTTGATCATTTTATCAAAATGATAAAATTCCTGCCTGAAAAGATCTTCCTTTTTTACTGCACCTGACCTTGATATATTCCTATTACTCTGTACATCATAGTGTAGAACACAATTTTGAGCAAATCAGATGATCAGTCCAATACATCAATACACCTACTATATTCTGATATACTAAATTCAACTGTTAACAAGTATACAAGCAAGTATACCTATACAAATCACCTGCAGAGCATCGCTAATTTTGATAAAGTTTCAATGGAATGATCTTTTCCCAATGTATACGGAAAACTCGAAGCGTGTTCAGATGTAACAAAAATTTCTAGACAGTGGTAAAGTTTTTCCCGGTCGTTCTTTTAGCAACTCATGAACGTGACACCGAACTAAGATGCGACAGCAGCTACGAGTGTGGCACCATCTTCTGTTTAGCAGATTTGATTACGTCTTGCCTTTTTCTACTACAGGCTGTCCCTCTGCTGCAAAGGGGAAGGAACCACTGTAGATGTAAATTGATATGGTGTAAAAAGAAGCTCTATTTACACATAAATATTTTGAATATGGTAATTGAGAATGTTATTGCAGGCTTTCTCAACGCTAAAAATTACTCGTAAAATACTCAATAACGATATAACGTATACGAATTTTCAAAAATAAAACGATCTGTGAACTACTGAACTAAGGCAATAAGCGCAGATGGAATTTTAAAAATCAGGATTATAATGTTTGAGTTCTTATTTCAAAATAACGAACATAAAACTAATTCGAATAGAGAGTGGGGTTAGATGGAGGTATCTATTACTAAGTTCATGAATTCATGAAATGACTTATATTTTTGAGTTATGAATCGCTGAATCAATAGCTAAGACAGAACAAGCTAACTTTATGGCTGCGCATGCAGTTTTTAAAAGCTTGGATTCCTTGAGCAAGTTTAAGGAACACGACAACTCAGAACATGCATGTGCATTACTAACCTGAGAGCGTACAGCCCTCCACCAGATCCAGCGTCAGAAATTTGGCTCTGTGGTCAATAAGTCCTCCTTCATTTGTCAGATCCGGATTAGCCAAACCAGTGTTGTTCGTGTTATTTGAAGGTGTCGTGTTATTCTTTGGATCGTCCTCACAGCATCCATTTCGTTTAGAAATGTCGTTGTTGGAGTTAACATTGTTACCCACGTTACTAAAGCTTTTGTGAGTTTTGTTTGTAATAGACTGCTGCAGTAACTTTTCATGAAGCGACAAATGAGTTCGAGGTTCTGGTGATATACCAGAAGGAATCTCAGCTGGGGCCGATGAAATATTGATGACTGACTGTGGTTGCTGGGCAGCAGAACAAGGTACCAATATGTTGTTCCTGGAAGCAGGAATTGGAGATGTAGGAGCACTACATGATGATACGTCATCTACAAGATTTGGGGGCACAAAATGAGACCCAATAGGATAACTTTTGATAGGAGAGGAGTGAGAGTGAGAATTTGACATAATTGGATTAAAATTTTGATCCAACATTGCTGTCTGATTCCCGTAAGAAGAAACTGTTGGAGCGGGTGAATTTAGTGGATGGCATGGCTCAGAGGAATTGACATTGGATAAACCTGTTCTAGAAGATGCAGCTATTCGAGAAGACTTTTCTACGTTGCACTGGTAATCTAAACGAAGTGGATTTCCAATTGAGTTTACAGTATTAAACAACAATGAATTTTGTATTACCGCTTCTTCCCCTGGACTCATGTTCTCTAAACTTCCTACGCTACCTCCACAGAATGAAGTGCCAGTATTAGAAGATGGAGAAGATGCACTCCAGATATTCTCACAACTTCGAGTGGCTCCATAGTCTACAGAAGGGCGCTGAGGCTGTCGTTGTTGTTCTCTCTGAAGGTCGTCAGGAACAGCAAGCTCGTAACTAAGTGGACTAACACCGAACTGTAGGTACGCATTTGACGGAGCTCGGGCTGGATTCGGCGATAGGGGAGAAGGCGCTTCACCACGCCAGGCCGGAATTACATAATCCATCGAATTCCTGTACCTGTATCCAGAATCATACTCGGATGATTTAAATCCAGCGCTGTTTTTATCTGGTATAGAATCATCGCTAACTAAGATATTGTTATTCTTATTATTTATATCCTCCTGGATTGTTTTTATCTCCTTTTTTGTTGAGAGAGAAGGTCTTCTAAAGTACTCGGCCATACAACTAAAAGGACTCTTACGTGGAGGTGGCCTTTGACACGTCACATATGCGTTGGGCTGATCATCGGGCAGATCAACGTCTTCATCAATGAAATTCACGTCCTTGTCAGCTGTGCTGAGAGAAGGCGCGACACAATTCACCGAAGCAAGTCCTCCTCCTGGACCCGTAAATGCTGAATATACGTGACTAGGAATCTGCCCAATTTGAACCGCAGGTATATCGTCGCAACTTCGGCCACTCAGTACTTCCGGCTGAGCAGCACGACATTCCCTGCAAAAAATAAATCAACAATAAGGAATGTAGACGACATTTCTTAGCAAAATAAATTCATTATGAAGACGGGGGACCAGCACAGTAGAAAGAATCAAACGGTAACAAGAGTGTTCGTGAAAGTTTTAAGACATTAGAAGTGATGTCATACGAGTTTCTCGTACGAAAAATAACGAATTTCTCAAGCATAATGAAGCATTTTATGCAGTAAGTACCTAAAATCGCTAAGTATAATTGACAATGTTCACAAAGCTTTCGTAATTTGATCGTTGAATCGAGACAGATGGCGTTAAACTAATTTCAGCGTTTTTTAATGCAGCGGTGCAAATTTACCATCACAGGGTTATGGAAAAAATAGCTCGAAAAAAAATAAATTCAGCCTTTTGACCCTATGCTTATTCAAAACACAAGTGTCAAAATGGTTAAAATCATGAAAGAGCATTTCAATGAAAATGAAACAAAAAAAGATTTTTACGACCAACATGTGGAATTCATCGATTATTTATCTTAGTGAGAACTTGTGAGACCAAACTGTGTTTTGCAATAAATTATACTTCAAAACATTTTAATTATACTTTAAAACATTTTAGAAAATTTTGACGCTAGCTTCGAGAAGACATAAGGTAAAACGTACTTCGAAAGATATGCAAAGTTTTGGTCGTCACAAAGTGATTAGCGATATGTTCCAACGCCAGTACTTCTTTCCTGATATTTTTAACCCTAACTCATGAAAATTGCTTCCCATGATTTGTACTGACTGAAACATTTTATCTTTTATTAGTTTTAGATACTGTTGAGTGTGCACTTATTGCCGAAAGATTCAAACTAAATGTTTTCTAATATTTCTTTTCACTCACTCTTATTAGTAATTCACTGTGCAAGAAAGATACTCTCAATTTCATGAATTCAAGTGTTATGGATTCTAACCAACACTGTTTTGTATACAAAATGAAGATGAAGATGGAAATTAAAACGAGGGACAATAACAGTGGGGGAAAACAAATATTCGCACATGTTAAAATTCTTTATTTGTTAACTTTCTGATGAATAAAAATGAGATATACCGATAGTATATTTGCTCACACATGCATAAACTAAAAATATGCAAAACAAACGAATAAATTATAGTAAATGATGAAATTATATACAATTATAAATATTTGGGGGGAAAAGTATTCGTACAGAACTTACATAATAGATAATTCGTAGCTTAACCATTATTCTGTTCGACTGCAGTCAATCTTTTTCTGTAGTTCGTAATCAATAATTTACATGTTTTTCTAGGAATTTTGCCCCATTCCTGTTTACAAATTTTCTTCAAATCTGGAATGCACTTAGAAGCTCTCGAATAGATTTTAATTTCAAATAACGCCACAAATTTCAATGGAGTCCAAGTCTGGAGACTGACTTGGCCATTCTTGTAACTTCAAATTGTGATTGACAATCCATTTTTTGGTAAACTTTACTGTGTGCTTAGGGTCGTTATATACTGTTGTAATACCCACCTTTTATGGAGTTGAAGCTTTTCTAAAGAATCACGTAAATTATTCTTACATCGCTGCATTCATTTTACCATCTATCACATGTTAATTGAAAGCATCAATTGCAAAAAAAAAACTCATACCATGATGTTGCCACCTCCAAACTTTACAGTAGGAATTCTGTTCTTCAGTGCATAGGCTGTATCATCTCTTCTCCAAACATGGTTACGTGAATTTCGTCCCAACAATTTAATTTTTGACTCGTCTGTCCATAAAACATTTTCCCAAAATGTATCAGATCTATTTTTATTTTCAGAAACAAATTTTATACGGGTACCTCTATGCCTTTCAGTCAACAGTAAAGTTTTTCTAGGAAAGTGTGACTTCAGTTGATACATATGAAGTTCTTAGCTGATAGTTCATAGTGTAACACTAGTCCCTGAAGCTCGCAACTCCTTTGTGGTGATCATTGCGTTTTTTTATTCTACGCTTGTTTTTTCTTAAGGATTCAAGGAAAATCTTGCGTGGTGCGCCAGATCTTATTTTGTTTTCAACAGTTGCTGATATTTTATGTCTTTATACAATTTGAAGAAATACATGAAGAAATTGTATAAAATGGAATTCAAAGGTTCTCTGATATTTTCCTGTAACTATTGCCAGTTTTCCGATGTTCAGTGATCAAGTTTTTCACAGAATTTGCGAGTCCTTCACCTTTCATTATTATTACGACACTAATGCATAACTTCTTAGTGTTAAACGAGCTAACTAGTATTTTGACATCTGAACGTCACTACTGATAACGATTATTAGAACTAACTGGAGAGTTCTAGTAACAAAAACCTAATCCAAACAGTATTTTGTGTCATCTACAATCAGAAACTTGTTCTGTATGAATACTTTTTTACCTTCAAACATTTATAACTCTATATAAATTCATTATTTGCTATAATTCATTCATTTCTTTTGCCTATTCTTAGTTCATGCGTGTGTATGCATATATAGTATCTGTACATCCTATTTTTGTTCGTCAGAAATTTAATAAATAAAAAATCTTAACATGTACGAATATTTGTTTCCCCTCACTGTAGCACCAGAGAGAATGCCAGTGTTGGGTACAGCTGACTGAAAAGCTATCATCAAACCGCTACTCCCGTGACAATCAAATGATTCACTTCGCAAACCTAAGTTGCTAAACACGTAAGATAATAAGCGACAGGTAACGAAAATCAAAAGTCGATCATTTTTATCATGAAAATTTAGCTTCGGTTTGATTTTCTGCCTAAAACTCTTCAAATCACACTTTGTGCGCTGAAATTTTTACGTTGCGACTTAGACATGCAGCATTCCTAAAAATATAGCATGCCAAGGTCAGGTGATCAACGCATAAAATTGACTGAAGAAATAAAATTATATATTAAGTTCTCAGTCAACGTATACTCTACTTGCTTAACAAAAATTATTTAAGCAATCAATAAAGTACAGTATACCATGGCTATCATATCAAGATCAGATACTGATGTACAACGTGAGCTACTCTGGCTAGGGCTTCTCTATCGCCTGTATGAGATGATTGTCCATCATAAACATCAGCCTCTCAAAGTAATTACCTACTACGATAGATTCCTTGACCCTGAAGATATCTGTTTCAAGAAAAAAGGCGTTCCACCGCAATACTAGCTGTATTATACGCAGTGAACAGGTCCGTCAAGATCTGTTCACCTAAAAAGGCAACTTCAGTCACGACCTTTGGACCAGCTTCTAGCCAGGTCTTAACAAGGTTCTACATATTCATCAGAGGTTCCCACTCTTCCGGAACCGGATAATTGTACCTAAAAAATCATGTTTCTCATTTTTATTCCTGGTGGCACTGCCTAGGTCAATGGTCTCTATTAGGGCGGTTTCTTGTGCGGAAACCACGGCGTTCGTTACTCGACTAACCTTGCTTTTATTATACTGCTCCAACCCACACGCAGAAAACTAGGATGCAATTCCGGGGTCTCATACGAACCCAATTCTTTTCATGATGCTTGCCGGTGTCAAGTATACTTTATGACGTACAGTTAGTGACATTATAACAATTATTCATTAAAAATATCGAATCTATATATTTTGATGAAACAAGGATGGCGATGATACGCCAGTTGGACATTTGTGTTTATTATTTAAATGTTCAAAATGTCCTTCAAGCAAACCTCTGCACAGCTCTGCTCTTTTATCGGTGTAGCTCGTCATTTTTCCGACATCCTCCTCACTCATGTCGCTTGCGAAGTCCTCCACAATATAAAATATCATTTTGTATTATATTATATTGTACTGCATTATTCTGGAGGTCATTGAATTGGGTTATGCTGTGTTTGATTGTATTTCAATATACTGTGCTATATTATACTATATTTCACTCCATTTTATTATACTTTGCTATAATATATTGTGCCGCATTGTTTTATATTGTTACGTCACGACACGACACGCCCCAACACGAAACAACACGCTATTCTTCGACACGCCCACACGCCCCAACACGCAATGACAAGCCCCAATAACCACGACACGCCCCAACACGCCACGATATGACACGCCCCAACACGCTACGATATGCCACAACACGATAAATAATCGTGGTTTCGTAATTTATTATTTTTGCCTGTGCGTGCGTATCGTTAATACTGGTGCACATTCACATTTTTCGTGAACACTCTGTATACGTACAAAGTGGCAGCTATACATCGATCAGAGGCCATCAATAAGCGTTTTTCACAGAATAATCACTTCACAAACAAACTTGTATAATATTTATTACTTTCTAAATTTTCCTGCAGTTTCGAAGCTCTTGATTGTCAACTTTATTGCCTTCTTAAACCATAAAAGTTAGATTGGCCTCCTTTGAACCAAAGCCCTTATACTAAAGTCCCGCTACGCTTGCTGTTTTTGCTGTAGCCGAGTGGTTGGTTGATGATCTGAGCTCGTGCTGCCAGGTCCCTGATTCGAGGGTTCGATTTTCCACGCAGCTCTCGAATTTTTCTACTAGTGACGCAGGGACCAGGTAACCTAAAGGGCTGATCTGACCATTTCTCAAACTTTTAATCGAACCAACGGGCCTCTAGCTCACGTCACCAGATGTACGGGAACAGTCACTGGAAGCATGTTCACTAGTCTTAAGATGTTGACATTAAAGTATTTAAAAACATTTTATATATCATGTATACCTGAACAGAAGCGACTTCTTTTTTTTTCTTTAGTACCAGCTATCGCTTGTTCTTTTCCTTAAACTTCAAACGCTATCTACGCTTACCGTTGTATGCAAGATGCCTGTATCCAACATATATGTACACAAATTCGAACGCAAGTTCTGTGCGGGGTGGAGAAAAAGGAAGTATCGTTCGGGGTGTATAAAAAATGGGTGAATTATACCACTGAGGGTTAAGTCAGTCTCATAAATTCATCCAACATTCATTGATACGCACTTAGATCGTCATTTGTTTACCTTTACCTCATACTTGTTCTTTTCGACACAATATTTATTAAAGTCACTTTCTATCTTCCTTCCCTTCACACCCGCTCTTCTTTTAATAATCTTAGTCAAACTGTTCTACCTCTTTTCGAATGACAATCATGAGGACCAAGTAAAAAATTTGTATGCTAATGGTTAAAATCACTCGTATCTGAAACTCTAGTATTCGACTGAGAAGATATCCGTCGAAGTTTCGCCGTTTGATCAGCCTTGTTCATTCATTATATGATGTTTCCTCGAATGATTTCATGATAGTAGTTATAATAGTACTTTCACAGTATTTAGTTACGTTATTATTAGGTAGAATTGGCTTGATTGTATCAATCCTTTGAAAGCTCATACAGGGATTCTTTAAAATGTTTTAACATTCATTTTACCGTTTTCGTATCTCCTAAATAACCCAAAGAATTTAAAGAGCACGTGGGGAAAATCTGATGTTTCATCAGTACATACTTTTAACTCATTGATTTTTTATCGACTTTTGAATATTATCCAGGTCTGAAAGATCTACCCAATAAAACAGAAAACAAGACTTAATATGATGATTTAGAAAGTGTATTTAATTCTGTATTTAGAATACGTTTTCAGAAACGCTACTATAATTTTAAAAAGAAAATCACCAAGAAGAATTCTTCAGAAAAATTTTAAGTTTTTTATATGAATTCCAATGCCTTTAGAAACTTTGTCCTAACGATAAAGTGCGAAGATTGCAGTTTTGTGCAACAATTCCTGAACTGTGTTCTGTAAATCAGTTAAATTATGAAATCATCATTTTCGGCGATGAATACCATATCTGCCTTGAAGGCATGATTAACAAGCAAAGTTTTTGATAGTGGTCGCATGGGAAACCAATTAACTACAATAGGACGTCGTCACACTTCTAAAAGATTATTATTTGGTGTGGAATAATTGCACACAAGACTTATGGACTATACTTTTTTGACTACCCGGAAATGAAAGAGGCTTCAACTATTTCAATTAAAACGTATCTCTAAATGCTCAATGTTGTACTTGCAAATGCTTGTTCTCCAGATGAATAGTTCTTATAAGATGAAGTGACAGCACACACTTTTAAAGCTCAATCACGTGCCTCCGGGATCGATTCCCTAATACGTCGCGTTGTCCTGATTTTCAATGACATGCTCGAACCCCCGACCTGTCATCTTTTGATTTTTTCTTGTGGGGCTTCGTACAGTAGAACTAAAAGCTTTGTACTCTGTGCTTTATACAAAGTACATCATAGTACGCTAAACATAATGCACAACATAGAACTAAAAGACTGCACCAAATTATTGCCTCCATAGATGTTACCACCTCGAATGATGTTATTACAAATTTCGTTCTCTATATGAACAAATGTATTCACAATGAAGGTGAACATTTTGAATGTAGAATGTAGTTAACCTTTTCAGTCATGGCCTAAAAATGTAATGATTTTAATCGAAAGACTTTATTCATCTTCATAAACAAACCACATGGACTAAGATAAACCAAAACAATTTCCGAGATATTAAGAATACGTCCAAAATTGCATGTCCAATATGTTGGACATCATGACTCGAAGAAAAATAGTTTTCTACATTTAAAAGGATGTCTAATACATTGGTCCAGAGAACTGAAGAAGTTAAATAAAACTTTAGAATCTTCTTTTTTCAGGTGGTTTATGTTTCATTCTTCTACTTACAATAATTAGTGAGTTAGAGCCGTTCAAAAACTGGAACACTATTTGTAGTCGTCCTGTCCATGGAAAAGAAGAATGTCTGGTATCAATAATAATAAAACTTTTCAGCCATCTCTCCACTTGAGGTCTGTTCAAAATGTATCCTACCTCTGACAGGGAAAAATATCTCACTTACATGATAGGATTGGAACACTAATCCCCTTCAAAGTAAGCCGTTTACTCGTACACACACTTAGACCACTGTTTGTTCCTCTACCAAAAACACGTCTAGAAGGCTTCTTTTAGAATCGTGTTCAACTGCACCGTCGTGTTTTACATCATTTCTTTTCAGCTTTCAGAATGGGATCGTTTCAATGACGTCTTCAATTTTAGAAACAACCAGAAGTATAATAGCAATGAGCCTTGTCTGGAGAGTATAGAGGTTCACGAACGACTGGAATTCCATGTTTCACGATGAGAGCCTGAAACAGGTACGATGTTTTATGGATAAAAGCTTGGACACAAATTTTGCCAAAAATTTCCAACCTATCAAGGTGCATTCCGAGCAATCTGTGACCTCCCCAAACTCTGGTTACTCTCCACCGATGTGCAGCCACTTTTGAATCGGTTGAACCACTCTTAAATTTGTATTACCCCCATACGATCGTCTTCAAACACCCGTTCAATCCTACAATTTGTTTCGCTCTGACAACCACCAAGCTTTTGGCAAAACTTGATGCAGTAATTTTATTCAACTCGTTCAGTCATCTTGAGAAAACTTTCCTCTCAGTAGCAGGAGAGAAGTCTCCTGCCACTGTGCACAGTGGCACCGTCTTAGTGTCACCACTGTGAGTGGGACCATTCAAGGTCGGCTATTTTTTTAGATAGACCTCGAATGAACAAAAGATGATTAAAATGAATGACAACATTTACAGCCTGCGAAAACATTTGCCACAGTCGAGTATTTTAGCCCTCTGGATCAATAGTCCAGCCAACCTTCTGGCACATGGCCTTGCAACTTTTATTTGTGTACTTATTGCATGTCCTAGAGCAGTTCCTTCTCCAATAACCAATATTTCTCATTACTAGAGAAGACAAATGTGAGACCAGACCATAATCGAGAAAGTTACAAATTAAATGCCGACAATCATTTTGAACTCCTCAAAATTAACTCTTGGACGCATGCTGTAGGGGTTTTATCTAATCATATTACCCTTATCATGTTCTCCCAGTACTCTTCCATAAAACTTTTTCTAGATCCCTCTGACCAGAGACTAAGATGGCCAGAGACCAAGCTAAGGATGTTTCCGTGAGAATACCGACTAAATAGCCTGAAAAATCATAAGGCTCAATGACTATACAGGTAGGTAACAAGGTGGAATGAACTGCATTCCCTTAAACACGTTTCCATATAGATGTAGTTCAGTTCCATCAAATTTATTTCACTACGTGCAATCATGATCTTCGACTTGAATCTGAATACTGGTATGTCACGAACTAACATCAAGTTCAACTAATTTTATAGAAAGTGAATTTATTCGTTGATATTTTTCACAGACCGGAAGGAGGGCTTCATGGATTTTACTGAAATAGCTGTTACGGATGCAAGATGTATTTATAACAGTTTGCTTGACAAAAATTGATTCCGATGTGAGTGAAGAATGTCAGCCTCCATCTATTTCCAAACGAGAAATAATGCTCCTGAAGTCTGGTACCGACGATATGTTGAGTTACTTCAATTTGAAGATTAATTTAACGTGAGTCTGGGCTATTTCTTTGAGCGGCATCAACTTTCAATTTGCATCAGTATTCACGTTCTCAGCCGATTTGCAATTTTTCAATCCGATTTACAATTCTTTAATTTTCTCCAATGAAACTAAGGTTCGTGGGCATGTGAACTTCCTTTTTTTCTTATTCTCGTAACCCCCCAAAAAAAATCACATTCAGTAAATTTGATTTTGTCATTTTGTGCGAATTCTTTACAATCTGGGGAAATAAATTTAAAAAATCATTGTAGACAAAACAATTACTAAAAAATAATAATCACGCCCAAAATTAGCCTAAAGTCACGGTATAATATGTCCAGAACTGTAGGATGATAAGTTGGGTATTGAACATCTTCCTGCCTCATTGACTATGCAGAAAGTTGTTAAATTCTACTTTGCTGTGAGCCTCAGGAGGGAGGACAGCATCGGATGACTGGGAGAACAGCGTCTAATAGGATCTTACACTCAACTTAGTACACACAAAATTGAAGAACACTTAAATTTCCCTCCTGCTACGTAGTAAGTTCCTTCTCTTCGTTCCGTCCTGAGGCTTGAATGCGTCCTGGGAGCCGGTCAGTGGCAGCCCGCAGTTCAGCATTTTTGAACAACGATAGCTTCAGAAGAAATTCAGATGATGGGTAGAGGAATACTGTTTGCAATGACTTACGCTCTAATTAATTTTTTTATCGCACAACTTAACCTACCTTCATCACCTCTGTACTTAAGTAAATAATAAAACCTGCAATGTTGACTCAAATAATTACAGGTTGATTTAAAATTAATCTTAATGCAATATGTACAGGGGTTGAATAAAAAAGGGAAACACTTTGTGAAATGCTTGCTAGATAAATAAATGTTATTTCTTGTGAAATGTGTGGGTGGCGCTGGTTTCTTGCCAACTGACACCACCTATACAAAACAATAAATACACTACTCAGGTCGGTCGTTGTTGGGGCACTGTTCTATGAAGTTGTAATTGCATCATGTCAGTGCTAATAAACTTCAAACGTGGGCAAATTGTTGGAGCACGCATGGTATGTGTTTCCTTAAGCAAGGTAGCTACTCAATTTAAATAGCTACTGTAATGAAGATTTATTTCGCATATTTGAAATGCGGAAAAACATCATCAGTTAAATCACATTGCAGACGGAAGTGTGTGTTGAGTGATCGTGCCAGACGATCATTGAGGAGGATTGTGACGAAAAACAAAAAGACCACTGTTGAAAAAGCTACTGCTGAGATGAATATCGTTACAAGCCCTGTCAGTACCAAAACCATACGAATGGAGCTCCATAAGCAGATTTTTTCTGACCGAGCTGTAATTTAAAAAACATTTATTAGTGATGAGATTACCCGTAACAGGAGAAAGTAGTGTCTAAGTCTTAAACCTGGACTATAGAGGAGTGGAAGACAGTAGTATGATCGGACGAGTCTTTTATCACAGTGTTTTGCACTTTTGGTCGAGTTTACGTCCGGCGAACGCCATGCTAAACCTATAATACAGACTGCTTGTTGCCAAAAGTGAAACATGGCGGGGATTCTGTGATGCTCTGGGTAGCCATATCGTAGTTTTCTGTGGGCCCTTCGATAACTTTACACGGGCCCTTTACTGCCAAGAATTATATAAACGTTTTGGCTGATCAAGTACATCCCATAGTAGAAACTTTGTTTTCCAATGCTAATGTCTTCCAAGACGACAAAGCCCCTCTTCACACAACTCACATCGTTCAGGACTAGTTTTATGAGCACGGCGTCATTTGTCATATTTCCCTGGGCCACCAGTCACCAGATCACAATTTTATTGAACCTTGAAGATCTACTACATTAAAGAGGAAAGTGCGTGCTTGCTATCTGCCGCCATCATCGTTATTTGAAGGTGCCACCATTTTGCAGGAAAAATGCTAAAAGATTCACTTGGCAAGTATACAGGAACTGTATATATCCATTCCGAGAAGACTGCAAGTAGTTTTGACAGTTAACGGGTTTCCTACACCATATTAGGCAAGGAAGTAGGTTTTTTATAGGTGTTTCCATATTTTTGTCCACCTCTGACATATTTCTTTGTTTGCTGTGCAGGCGTGGCAGAGCCCTGTAGCTGGGCCTCGTGCGTAACTGACTGGTCGATTCCGGTCAGGAGAAGTTTCCATGCTAGTCAAGGGGGGTGCCAGCTGGCAGCAGCACTGTTATTACATGTGGAAGAAATTGATGACACTTCGACGCACTTCAATAAAGTATAATTCAACTTATATATTGGCGTAACAAAATTGGCGTGCCTGCAATTTGCTTTCATTTTTATCCATCTTGAACTACGGGCCATCATCCGTTTTTTCCAATCATTAACAATGTCTTGAATAATCGCCGATTCATACTCAACATAAAATACAAATCATTTGAAAATCTTTCTGGTTTCATATCAAACATGTGGAAAAACAAAAACTACAAAACACGCATGCAGTTGAATTTTTCATGTTAATACACACTCGCAAGTCGTCGTAAGCCGAGTCAGATGTACACATCAAGTACAGCCTTCATCAATGTTTGGTCCTTAGCGATTGGTCCTTAAACAAAGTATTTGATGGAGACCTTTTTTGGTCTGATCATATTTCAGGATATTGTGTTTAGTACAATTCTCTATGAAAATAGTGCGCATGAAGTGTTATCATAAATCAAATAAAACTTGAAAATAGTTTGCCAACAGTGGTTATTATGCACTTGTGTTTGCTTTAATAATGTTTTCAAGAACAAGCTAACGCAATTTTCAAAAGCAAAGTGCAGAAATATGAGAGTAAAAATAAAAATTTTGTTTAATTTACCCGTATAAAATAACTAAGCTAATTCACAGGAGTATCTTAAATATCCATAAGAATGATCGATCCAATACTCGGACAATCGTCATATCGAAAACCATAGTTATACAAAGAGTGATCAAAAACTCGAGTGAACATGTCTGATACTGTATTATTTTCAGTATCAGGATGAGTTAAAGAGGATGAGCCTCTGGATAGCATTGGACTCGAGTGCAGCGGCGGGTGGAAGCAGGAGAGGATATGATTAACAATGAAATAAGAAAAATTTCGTACCACCTTCAGATTTTTCGGAAGTGCTGTTTCAAGGATTATTGCTTGGATTTGGTAATAGATGGACGGTGTATCTTTTTGATAAAAAAATCAAAGCAAGTATAGGTGGTTTGTGCATGAATTTATTTATTTTAAGTGCAAAATCTGCACCCTAAATAAGGTTTAAAATCCGTGCAATCAAGAATATTTCATTGAAATCGGAAAACATCATTTTGGTACACGTTTTTGACCAATGAAGTACAAAAAGGTTCATGTTAGAGAAACTTGTAGAATGGGACGTACAATTAGCGACGAAAATAAAAAGTTTGAAATCATAAGAACAATAAATTGTAATGAATGATTAATAATATTGGACTTCAGTGATTACACGCATAATTTCGTCGCTTACTGTATGCTTACTAAAGCCTCACTTCAACACATGATGGACAAATTTTAAATACAATTACAAATGTAGCTTTGCTGATCAACAGGAAAATACAAAGTAACTCTGGAAATGTCATGAAATTGAAGATAACAGTATTGATAGTACGATCCTCGGTTTCCCATTGCATAACTCTATTTAGAGTAATTCGCTTCTACGTGAGAGGGTTATACATGTTTTTTTTTAATTAGTTTTCATTTCTAAATAAAGAAGGGAATTATTTTAAGAGAGACCTCACAATAAAAACGAGCCTTCAACAACTTCACTGCCAGGAAGACACGGTAATAATTAAATGAATGGAAGTTTTTCTCTCCCGCTCTGAAAAGAATTGACTGGGAGAGCAAGAGCAAGTTGGGGTTGTAGCAGCGTCGCCTAGTAATTGAACGAAATATTACGTATATTATCACTCGTCTTAATCGTCTTTCACAAAAATTTACTCAACTTTTAAACAAACATTCAAAATTAAGAAGACTGAAATGATTTATTGTTAATGCTTTTCAAGAACCACAGTGGCTAATATAGGGTTAGGTAGTACTATTGAACACGAGTCATATTTTTTGAATCCGCGAGTCACATACCGTAACTATAGCGTACCAATTCATGTAATACTTGCGTAATGTGAGTCGTGTTTTTATTCCGTTAAATTGATGACGAAGTAAGACTGTTACCCTTACTCTTCCTATCCCACCTTAATAATAATACCTGCACGTGGTTAAGGTGCATGCGCGTGATCGATGTGCCTGTTCGTGATTGATGTTTTAAGCTTACATGACGCGAGACTTGGGTAGCAACTCAAACATACATCACACAACTCGTTCCTGTTGTCGTATTCTACTCTGTTATATTCTAATAGCATTAAAACAATATCAGTTTATTAGCAATCTTGTGATGAGCCAGTTTAAAAAGTGAAGTTGGTCTTTATAAAAGTTTTTGAGTAACTTAATTCGAAACGATTGCTGATGCACGTCGCCACATCGTCACAAGTTCAAAGAGAAAATTTGAGCTTGCCTACAATTATCATTGTTTGTATCATTGCCGTGTTGGTGGTCTTAGCATGATTCTTTCAGTCATGTGTACCATCGCCATGTGGCTGTACAAAGCTGCTTCTTACAACGCCACAGTTGCATACAGTAGCGTTCTAATTTTAGCCGTCATATCCGGTGCGCTGCTCATCTACCCCGTAGAATACTGAGTTGCGTCTGTTTCGTGATTGTAGCGTGCACGTACAGCAGCAAACCGTCGTTCAGATTTCAATTTTCTCCTATCTTCCAGCAACGTCTGTTTCTCAGCTTTTATGAACGTCTAAATTTGTAGTAATAGGAATACGAAAATCAGCGGTTTATAAAGCATTTATTTTTCTTTCACTTTACCTCCTTTTTTATGATCGAATTTTTCATTTTTCTATTTTTACTTCTTCTGCTGTCGCGACGAAAGTTTCTGTGGTGCTAATTTTGTAAATTGAATTGGTGCTATTCCTCTATTTTATTGGGTTGAAGAAAAAGTCATATCATTTGTTCCTGATGATATACATAAGTTCGCAAAAATTACAGATTACTAATTTTCAGTGATGATCCGGAGCAGATTTTTCAACATCCGCGGACGCAGAATTTGAATTTCAATATCTGCGGATGCAGATATCCTTTTTTATATTGGGCTATTGAAAATGAGTTTCAGTCACAGATAATGAATAAAAATAGTTATAATGTCTGAAGGAATAATTTCTTCAATGGATGCAACTAATGAATGAAGTAGTTTAGTAATTGAGTAATTTTGCTAAAAAAATTATTAAAAAAATTGAATTGAGAAGTAATAGTATTGAGCGACTTCATCATGTGTTACGAGGATGCAGGACGAGGACTCAACTCAAACGCACCCCACCAACCTCTTTCCTCAGCTACCACCTGTTCGAAAAAGGCAGCTTGTTTCTTACAATTAACACTTGTAGCTAATTATTGACAAGTTACAGTTTAAAAACAAAAGTTTCTGTGCCAAATCAGGAGCAAACCTAGATATCTTTTCAACATAGATGATGCCAGCTCGACTAAATAGGCGCTCGCTGGCTACACTGCTGGAGGGACAGGCTAAGTATGTTCCTGCAAATGTAGCAAGGGAAGAATGTGACTGAGCATTCGTGCGCCACCAAAGATGGTCTGACATCTGTATGCTTTTCATTCTTTGATAATTGTCAATCATTATGATAGTTTCTTTGAAAATAACTGTTTGGCACAGTTTTTCAGTATCGCTATCTAAAGAGAGTAAGACTCTCATTGTGTCTGCAATGGTTCTGATGCCAGTAGGTACATCTGTCTCCACTATTTTTCCTTTCTTTCTTGTGTGTTCAGATCCTTGTTCTTCGTCCCTATTCCTTATTTCTTGACACATATGTGCCATATTTGCAATGCACATTTAATGCGGCATGTGGTTCCAAGAATTTTCCTCTGTATCTCAGATCCAGAAAAGTTGCAATGGCGTACAGAGGCTTGTGCTGTAATTTATCAAACCTTGTGTGGATAATTTCAATGAAGAAGCTGCTGTAGTTAACACTTCAGTTGGAACCTAATGTGTCTCACAACTGGGAGGTATCGTGGAGTTAAAGGTTGGAATTAGCAACGCGCTCGTTTTCGAAGGAGCACAGTCGTATCGACAGAGGACGGTCGTGCGCTGTGCTGAATACGAAGTAGTGAGCTGGCACGAGAACTAGTTGGAGTCTCTTCCCATGCCGTCGATAGTCGTAACTCTAAATATCTTGCTTAACATTTGTTTTAACTATCCTTAGATTTGTATGATTGTCTGTCTTATTCATTAATTTGAGTTGCAATCTATAGCGTTTTGGCTTTAGCTCTAAGTGCTCCTTACAGTTTAAATTGCAAAAATTAAACTCGTAATTATTAGTCAGTTTTCTGACGTTTAAAAGAGGACTTAGTAATAGTACTTAACTTGAAATCTTTCTCTTAATTTTCTGGCGCATTGAAACCTTAGACTATTCTTACTATCGTTTTCCGTAAGTAGCACTTACCTCTCCCTGACTTCTACTTAAATCTTCTAATTACTCTTCTTGACCATAAATCTTCATAACACTGACGGCAGTAAACAGTCAGGTAACAGGTAACTGGGGCTCCTTGCATGCTACAATCTTGAATTTGTGTGTTGGAGGTTAGATTCGTTATACGAATTTAAAACTGGCGTGTTACTTGTCTGGCATCAATGTTGTTGCAGTATAATTGCAGCGAAACTGCGACAGAGAGCTCCCAATGTTCCGTTCTTTCTTTTCCTTCGATCTTCCGTTCTGGAGCAACGCTGGATTAGTTAAGTACGCATTACCGTACTCAAGCTTAAACCCCAATGTCATATACTTCGCATACTGGGTTGAGGGGGACATCTAATAATATATTTCCGTCTTCGACCTACGTGCAGCTTGGGGCTTCAAACCTGACTGAGGAGACAATTTCGTGTTTCTTCCCTGTGCGTCTCGTTCTGTAATCACGCTCTTTGCAGCTCTACTTCCTACCGATTAAGATAAAGAACCTTTGCAGCGCAATGCCCTCCCGATTGAATGCTCTAGTGAGACCCAAGGGAGGACGTATCAAATAAATTGGACATAACGTTCATTGGTTTTATTCCAGTGAATTGTGCGTTCTGTCTGCCTTTGAGTTTGCTTATGCCTTCCACGTGTATTCAAAAATTAATCTCGGAAAATCTTTGTGTCTCACCCTGTATATTCATATTTTTTATTTACACATATTCCATTTCGTCCTTAATTCATCACAGTTGACAAAATTTGTATCTAAATATTAACACAAGGTACACTGCCTGGTCAAAAAATTACCCATTGATTTTTGATACATTGTGCGCATGTTTTTTCTTTGTATTGTTTCAGAAACATTTAGTTCAGATAAAATTTATATGACAACATTAAGTAGTGTCTCTGAGCTATTAAGCCCCTGGTATAAATATTATAACTACTTACTATTTATGTAGGACTGTTAAACGGTAAGACGCATGAGTTAAGACGCGTAGGAAAGACAGTACAACACACGATGAAAAACACATTGTGGTCTTTCATGTTAGAGGTAAATCAGCGCGTGACATCTTTACATTAACAGGTATAGGCATGAGCTCTACAGAGAAAAAGACTACATGCTAGACTCCAATTGACGAAGCCAGTTCATCACGTAGCATATATGATAAGCAATAAATTCTTGATGAGAAAAGCATGTACTCTCTGAAGCATTTGGTGAGGAATAATCAACATTGGTCAACACCGTAGCTAACAAGCAAGTTCCATGAAAATCCCAAAGCGATTTATCAGAGAACTATGAATCTTGAATCTTAAGGTGAAAAAACTGTTGGTAAATGATTGTACATCAATAAAAAGCTACTTGTAACCGTAATAAATCGTTAAAATTGCTTCAAATCACGGCCATGTTGCAGCGATTCCGTACTTTTCAAAAGATGCTTGAACAAAATGTCTATATATCATAATTTGATTGATTTATTGTTCACTCAATTATTTTCATTTTTCCAACCCCATTATACGAAAAACAATTCCAAATCATCATACTTCCGCTACCATATTTGACTTAGTGTTCTGTGTCTCATTTTAAGTACCTTTTTTCCTCGATACACGGGTATGCATGTTCTTTGTAAAACGTTGTATTTTGTTTCATCCGAACAAATTACTTTTTTTCAGAAGTCCTTTGATTAATTTCATCCTTTTTTCCAAATTTGATTCGATTTTTCACATGCATGCGTTTCAATGAAAGAGTCTTTCTTGGTGACCTCGAATTTAGTCTTGTACGGCGTAATGATCTCTTAATTGCATCTGCACTTAATTCAATTCCGACGTTCTTAAAGTCATTTTAAATTTCACCACGAGTCAAGAAGGGGTTTTTCATGACGCCTCGGGCTATAGATTGTGAAGCAGTCTTGGTTAGTTTGCGTGGTCGACCACTTTGTTGCATGTTCGCTGTAGTTTCGCAACTTTTCCACTTTCTACCAATAGCTCCAACGGTGTTTAGAACCAAGTTAAGATCTTGAGCAATCGTGCGTACGATATACCATGCCTTTTTTGTGGCGTATCTATGATCATTTTTCGGACATCATTTGACAATTCTTTCGTTTTCACCATTTTTAAAGTGTAGCACTGCTACACGCTATCACCACAGTCAACAACGGACGGTAAACAATCGTGAAATGCTGTGATTATTTAAAATATAAATTCATATCGATATGAAAAAACGTAGACGTTAAATTGTTGTTTAATCATGATAATTGAATGTTGTACCAAATACTTTTGCATGAGTTGATTTCATAATATTAATAATTTTTTTTAATGTTTTTCAATTTCCTTATGTGTATTGATTGACAGTGCTCGTTAAAATTTCCGTACAAAATTTTATTTTGTGCGTACAACCATTATTTTTTGAGAAAAATAAAAAACTGGTGTACCAAATACATTTACAACCCATTGTAAATATATATATATATATATATATATATTAATACATACGTATATATGCACAATAAAATGAAAACATGAACCAAGTTAAAGGTGTTCAGTTTGATAGCAAGTGTTTTTTAATGCCTAGATTCCGTCTGTATTGCCAGAATAAAATAACTCAAATTTATAACGCCCCGTATAAAAGATGTGGTATAAATATAAAGCGTAGTCTTAAATCCTGCAAAACTGACATCATCTCGTAGTGTGACAGTAGAAAATGCTAAATAAATTACAGGTAATCCTTTAAACGTCATCACTACCAACTAGGCGTCACTCACTCATCGAGATTTTTTGCTGTTTTAGTACGACGAAAATAGTAGAGCACGGTCTCTGTCGCACCTCTCTCTAAGGTTGTAATTTTTGTCTTGATAAATGCTTGCTCCTACTTCTACAATGCTCTTGTATCATTTTCAGATCCTTTTTTCTGTCATCACCTGTACTGCAGATAAGGAAAAGCCTTTTGTCGTCCAAAACATATACGAGTTCTGCAAACATCAATGAATTATTCTCAGGAATTATTCTTAAATCCAATGCATTTAGGACGATATCCATCACGTAAAGGTGGAAAAATATATTTGTTTATCTGAGTTTGTAAAAATTGATCTCATTCCATCATAAACATTGAAGAACAAAGTTTATAACCAAAACTACACGAAAATCGACTTGTGGTTACGAAAAACATGATGTGTTACAACATAGAGCTCTCGAGAAACCCATGACTAAAATAAAACTCGTAGAAGGACTACAGGAACAGCCTGAATTTTGTCAAAGACAACATAGGCAACATAAAAAGTATTAAGCACCAATGATTGACTAGTGCAAATTCTTTTCAGTCATTTCGCATAAAGGAAAGCATCGATTTTTTCTTCTTTAACAAACATATCTTACGTCAACGCACACTAATTGCGTTAATTTCCTGGAGTTTACAAGTTCTGTTTTATTAAAACGAAATTTTAGAACCGTACGTATACTCAAAATAGCATCCCTCCTGTTACTCCCCTCTTCCTGTTTGTTTTTTCACACTATTTCTGGCTGTCTTTCACCGTCGCCAGAAATACTGATGACGTGCCTGCCATTACAGTGTTTGAGAGTTTTTTTTTACTGAACAAGATTACTAAACATTCCTCGTACAACCCTGTTGTAGTACTTCCATGATGCACAACTCATTATGTCTTCATAGCAACGTACCTAGAATTCTGAAGCACTTCTTCGAATTACAAGCCCTGTTGTCCAAGACTTTCTTTTCATGCAACACCCACGTCTCACAAACTACTTCCATAAAGGGTAGTTAACAACTGAATATTAAACTGTCACACATTCAAAGCCATGTTTGGACGGTAAGTAATCAAATGTCCTAGAAGTGATGGAGAACTTCTTTTTAATCAAAATATCGTCCATGCTCGTTAACATTTTCTGAACATTTCCTCAAGCCATACATTGTCTTCGAAAATTTTTCACCCATTGCTGTAATAAACTGCCAGAATGCCCAAAATTACCTCTTCTTTAGTCAAAATGTTTTACTATACTTGAAAAGATCAACGTGTTTAAATAAGTTATAATCAGTAGGAGAGGTTTCTGAATAGTAATGCAGATGTTGCAAAAATTAGATTTGCATGCTTTAAAACTTTTGGACTGTCACTTGAGGAGCATGAGAACGTGCATTGTCATGGAGCAAAATTGAGTAACCTCTATTACTAGTTCGGCTGGCTTCTTTTTCAAATTTTCATGCCTGTAATCAATCTCTTGACAAAACGATGTTGCTGTTTCTGTTTCATCCAGTTGCAAAAAATTACAAATTAATGCGACTGGAATTGCAACTAATCAAAAAAGTAATTTTTTATGTTTGACTACTCAACACTTGTTTCTTCTTTCTTCGAACAGCTTTTTTCAAGTATTTCCGTTGATTGCCGGAATATTTTGTTACTTCAACATCGAAGTGTATTGCTTCAACTACCTTAATAGAACGCTATGAACTACCGTATTAAGACGATATTAAACACAGTCTCTGGGCTGAATGAGACTTCCGAACCAGGACTTAAAAACCAACCAAATTTCCTCCCGCGTAGATCTTTGTTGCACAATTAATCAGCAAATTGTTGGGTAAATTTTAGGATCAGCCAAATTAGCAGGAGTCAAAATTTTTTATATCCGTTGGTATCAGTTTGATAGCAGTATTTCAACTATACAACTTCCATGATTTCGATAACAATATACGTATCGAGAACTTTGACTTCGATAGCAGTATTGGTATCGACATAATATGGAAGTATCGGTACCAATCCTGCTATCAAAATCATAGTATCATCCATATTTTCCAGCACCGGCACATACTTCGAATTGTACGGTCATCAAAATAGGTTTTCCGAATTTTCATGGTAGAATGAAATATATTCAAGACAATGTACTTATTGCTTGTAAATTTTCCGTCATTATTATCAAAGAAGTCCTCTCGGCCAACGTTCGGACAACCACTGCTGAATTAACTTTATTCGTCGTCAGGACAATATTACAAAACATATGAAAAGTCATATGAAATATATATAACTATAATCCCACCGATTTGCATGCGAATGTAATTATACCTCAAGTCGTGGAAGACAGCAATGACTTGAAAAATTGTTTTGCTCGATTCCAGCGCGTTTCAACTTACGAATGTGAGGTGCAGTAATCGGAGAGAACGCTAAAAGCACAAGACTTGTGTCTACTCTAGCGACGTTATGCTTTCAAACGTAAATCATATTAATAAGATTCACATAATATTGAGGCCACGGAAAGATAGCAAAGGAACGTTATGCTTAAAAACATGCATGGTTCTCGAGCTCTCAAGCATTCGACGACCATTCTTTTCTAGCGCCTACATCGTATGAAATTAAGCCCCTGGAAGACAATCCATGGATCTGGTCATGAGAAGAGCACACGATGCAATACTAAAGGAGTCTCCTGGTTGCGTCGAGACATTAATTAGCAGTGTTGTCCTGGAAACCACAGACCTTGAAATTAATTCCTAAAATAAGGCAGTTTTATCACACGGGAATTATCCACAGTAAAATAATTATAGACGAGTCTGTAATTTCGGCGTCTCCGAGACTGTGTCGACCCAATGGCTTCTCGAATACATTATTTTTACTTTTTCCTTCGCGTGTAATATCTGGCACAAAACATATTTTGTGCCACAGTTGCCAGGGTTCGTTGTTCATGACGCAATTCATCCTTCAAAAAAATCCTTGAAAGTTTTCAACCGATTTATTTTTCAGGAATAATGTTACTTTATAGTTAACAGTCTCCTTTTTCTTATCTGGTTTGCCCTCCATGCACAAACGGAAACACTTGCTGTCCATACGTGCATCAAATTCAGAATCAGATGAGCCCACATTGAACCTCGCACGCCGTTTTAATCATCTTGAGAAAGATGATCTTTAATGATTTAATCATCTTTACTATACATACATTCAATAAAAATTTAATATATAATAAGATACATACAACTTCCTAAGCTTCAAGTGCAAGTATCTAGATTCAGGAGTAAATTTGAGGACAGCTAAAGTTCTGCTCCAGCGCCTGGCTGTGACACGACACACACCAGCTCGTAGCTCGCAGGCCGCTTCATGCAAGTAACAAGCGCAATTAATTTTAATAAGGAAGAGCTCAGATAGCACACAAAGTTCCATGTGGGAGCAGTGATACCAAGTGAAATGTACTAAAATAATACATTTTGAAGTAGGATTTTATTGTGCATGCAGGTGCAAGCTCTCACTCGTTGAGGTATCCCACTCACCCGTGTAGATATTTGTGAATGAATGTGTCTGGACGTGAGGGGGGGCACGCACGCCCCCTCCTGTCCACATTACCACTCTGAGAAATTTGGCGGAAGAGGTCAACAAATTTTTTTTTGAAAGATGGTCCCTCTAGCATTGAGTGAGTTCTTTCACAGCTCATTTTTACAAGGTAGTGTAATAACAAAGCTTAGGACGTAGAGACAGTAAAAGATGATTTCCTTAATTTTCATCTAGCTTCTTTCCTCATCGCAAATGTTAGTCTCTTCGAAATGTCTGTATCTCACATATGTTTATTTCTGAAAATGTTCAGTTTTACAAGTAACTTTTTTGAAATAGCTTACACACATTAAGTTATTACACTTTTTGTACAGAGACACACTTCTACTACTAGCGCTAGCGCATTACTGATCGCACTCATTGCAGGTGACCATCCTGAACGTTCTTTTAAGACTATCATAGGCACGACAGCGGACGAAACAAACTAAAACAAAGTTAATATCAATAGGCAAGAATCAGGATCTTACAGAAAACGTTCCAAGGTCAATAAAGAGCGGAAACTGAAATAACTTTTAAATATATCGCTTTCCATGAGGATTTTAGCTATCTTCAATTTCAATCATGTTCCTAAAATGATTCATCAGTCATTTATTTCTGCATATTCATGAACAATCTGCATAAGTTTTACAGCAAAAAAGCAAGAGACTACAGAGGCAGACTTTCTTAAATAGTTCAAGAAATTCAAGCATCAAGAAAAACAGTAGTTCAGGAGCTTTCGCTTATTCCCTGTCAAAAAATTATCCAACCTGGAGAGAGAAAAATCAACATTCACAAGTACATGAAATACTATCCGGCATCTCTGCGAAGGGTCCATGAGAGTGAACAATGTAATTCCATCCTTCTCGTTAATTGAAACTGTCTCAAACCGTGAATTCTGAGACCTGAACTTCACTGAATTCCTGAATACATTTGTGTTGTATTCCGTGAAGTGAGTGTGGTCGGTCGAGGACACGAAGACTTGAAAGCTGTTTGCACTTCCATGGATACTGACACGACACTGTTACAGATCATCAAGCAAGAAAATCATTCAAATATTTGCATAGATGACTAAATGACAAAAAACTTTGTGCCAATAAATTATTTCGAGTCTACCTTTTAAAGAATATATATCGTAAAATCCCCTCAGTTCATTGCTTCAACGAAGATTTGTAACTCAAATTAGAAAACATTACCAAATCAGAGAGCATCACCGACGAAGAGTCTCTGAGGTCGCTGAAGAGGAAATGTCTGTATTAAGAAGAGCACACGTTGCCTGCTAGCATCATAGCAGGATACTGCAGTCCAAATGGCATTCCAGATGACGAATTAAAGACCATTTAAAGTTGCTTGCATAGAATTTTCTCCTTTGTGTTAACCCTTAACACTTTTCTTTTTCTTTCCATATGAAGTGTGCTCGTGTTTTGGCGATCATACAACTGTAACATATAAGGTTCTAACACGTCATGGCTCTTCTTCCTTAGTTATGTATCTTAACGTCAGACGCTTAAGGAAATATTTTTCCTACTTGCCCTCATGCCTAGGAAACAAAAACATTTTAAGTTTGATATCGTTGTTTTTAGGCTAACCAACTCATTTGGGATATATATTTTCATTGATTTTAAGGCTTCATACGTATTTGGCTCAGAAGCAAAGCGATTTTCCATTTGTTAGAGATAATATGGAAATAATGGCCTGTTCTATAATTCTGAAATCTTTTTCCTTTTCCTTCTTGTGCTTGTATAGTTCAGTGTCTCGTAGTATCTATGTTCTCAGTTAATTCATCAATGCTATAAGTTCATAAAAAATAAAAATCCGAACTCTGTCACTTTTAAAGATTCTAATGCGGATTATTTTAATCCTTTTCAGTTCATCTCATTTGGTGAATTCTTAAAACTGTTAGCGTACCCCAAATATTACTCAGCAATTGACAGGCAACTAGAGTTGCTATCTATCTTCAGATCCAACAATTTTCCATCAGTGACTAATTTTGATGTAATCCTAAAATTTCAAGTGTACTCCATGTTCCGGTCCTATGGAATTTGTAAAACATAAAACCATTTTCCTTGGTATTTCATTTTTGATACTGAACCCAATGTTGGCGCTCCGATTTTATCTCGTGAACTATGTGATCCTATCGGCCCTAATAAATTCTGATTGTTAGTGCGCACTAAATATTCAAATTAATGATCTGTTCTCTATGATTAAGGCAGCAAACGTGATTGTAAATAAATTTTATAATCCATGTTAGATTTTTCAGTTCCTCTGAAGAAGTAATGCCGTTTTCTTTGACTGTCAAAAGGCCTAAGAGTTGTAAATTGTTTGTTGCTCTTCGACTTGATGGCATAAGCTTTTCTCAACATAGGCTTATTCGCCATCTGTCCCCCATCTTTTACACGAATGCGATTATTACTTCTAGAGTAAGGTTAATTCGGAAAAAGGTAATACACACCAACGTTGGTATTGTTGAATGAAATTATGAGATAAGCCTCATCTAAGATCATATTCTCACTATCTATGTAGTGACAGAGCAGCACTGAATCAACATGAGGTGCAAAATTTTTTTACCAGTGCATTTTATCCTCTGTTGTTTAATTAGTCAGGGAACAATTTCAAACTCACTATTCACGTGTAATGGCAACACTCCGTGTTCCGAAATCATGTTTCTTACTTCCTTTAGATTCGGATCGAATCCGTAGAGTTCTACTGTACGAGTACGTAGTTGCTACGTCAGAGAACAAATATCCTGTTAAAGAAATACAAGCTAACCATCTTATTCACGTTGTGGATGTTGATAACCCTGTTTTTCTAAACTGTTTAGTTCATACATTTCGTGTCAAATTCAGCTTGTCATTTTTAAAAGTGCTCGTCTGGTGTCCGTTTATGAATCTAATGGTATGGCAGACATTGAAAAATATAGACCAATTTCAATGCTATCAAATTTTGATAAACTTTTTAAGCAAATTTTACATAGGAGATTATAAATTTTTAGAGATCAGTACTCTCTCGAGCAGACCAGAAATTCATTTTCACATTTGAACTCAATTACCTCTTTAGCACTCTTTTAACGCATCATGATCTTTTGCTTGCATATGAAAAAATAGTTCACAATTTGCTTATTTTTCCGTCTCCGAAAGAATTTCAAAACAGCCAATAAAACATTTTACTTGAAAACTTCGACACTACGGAGGGAGAAAAGTCTTTAATGATCGAATTAACAGTTACCTTTCAAACAAAACTCAGTCCGTTGTTTGCTACTGACTGAAGTCCTCCGTCTTGCCCATGATGGTAGAAGTACTACGGGGCTTCGTGCGTATTCGAGTATAATTTAATTATTTTCCTTCGTAATGTATTAGCGAAAATGGGTACGCATGTGAATAAATTTGCCAACAATAGCATGCAGAAAATTCTTACACCACTAGAAGAAATGCTTATAACCTCCAAAAATTACACTGGATAGTGGGAGACAGTCGTTAGTTTTCTCAAGTATGTTATATTTCAATTAAATTAACGTCTAAAGTAAAGGCTCCAATTAGCCATTGTTTTTTGAACTATTATGCATAAAAGTTGTGTTCACAGAATTGCATTAGTTTGGACTACTCAGAGACCTGTTTTTATAAGTCAATTATAAACGTGTCCATTGAGTTCGGCTTATTCTATGAATAATTTAATAAAAGAAAATTCGTTTTCGTACTAAAATTTTCAATATTAAGTCATATACTCGTACTGTGTATGAAGGCTTTGAACTTATAGTTGAGCATCCTTTGAAATAGTCGGTTTTAATTAGACAAGCAATATGAACATATAGATGACGTTTCATTCTGGTGTTTGTATTTTCAATGTTTAATATATGTACTTCAAATTAATTTTGAAGAAGTCCCAATTACAAGCTACAAACTGCCAACAGGCAGCGGATTGAAGCTGCTGTCTTTGGTGCATCCCAACGTCATGATTGTATTAGAATAGAATAGAATAGAATGAGGCTATAGGAACGAACCTTCTGGCCCATTCTTGGGTCGGATAATTACTTCGATAATTATTCGGTTGTTTACCCAAGTCCCATACCGTATTTCTAGCCGCGTCAACCATGTCGGCAGCGGGATTCGAACCCGGGTCTTTCCGCTCGCAAGCAGATTCGCTCACCAGTCGACCAAGCTGGTGATGTATTGTGGCTTTCGATGTACCTTTCCTGTAGTAAATGCCTAAATGTTTATTATTACACTGATTAACATATTTTTATTTGTATAATTTTTATTCAATATTTTAAGTATATCATTACAATATCAAATTTGGAAACCAGATCGACATATGCATTTTTCAGTTGTTCAATACACACGACTACAGTGGTACAGCGGCTACAATGTACATACAATGGTATATTGTAAAAAGCATGATTCTGTTAGTGCTGTTCAGACAGATTTTCTAATTCAAACTAACAACTACATTAAGTTAAATAGCATGCCAACTTTAGAGGAGGTTGAGAGTTATGTTCCAATCATCCATTAACGTAATTAACGGTGGAATACGAAGCGATACAAATTGTTGCAGAGAGCAATCTCAGTGATTCAAGAAGTTAGTTTAAATTGAGTCCAGTTTTGAACAAGATATGAAGCAATTTAACTTTGCAAGCAATAATGTTTGTTTGATGTGAAAGCGCTACTAATATTCGCTTTGATGAAATGTAAATCAAAAGTGCATTCAAAGAATAGCTTGTAGTATATAATGAAAATGTACAACCGAAAATCAATGCCCAGGTTTATCATGACTTCATTTTGAACCGTCTTATAAACTAAAAATTATGTGCTTTTATTCATGAGGCCTGGCACACGGAAATACAAACCTGCTCATGATTTCAAAAGAAAACAGAAATTAATGATAGTTTAGGTTCATTATGTATTTACATTCTCAAAAAAATGGTTATCATTTCACTTAAGACAATATCCAGCTATAAAAAGACAATGTTTTGATGTGTCGAACATCATCATTGTCACATTACTGATAAAGAGTGATGCTGCAATCAACAATGTGTATGACATGCTGTCCTTGAAGTTTAAAGTTACCTGCTATGCAGTTAAGTTAATAACTAGACAAACAAATGCTGCAAAAATCGTTCAAGAGAAATAATAACAACTGCAGAAACCTTCTCAACTAAATATAGGTAAATTAAGACTTGAGAAAGATCTTCATAGATTAGGTCATTACCAATTGCCAATTAAGTGTAACTCACATACAGAAACAATCATTCAGTTAACAATATTTTTTTGTTAATTTAAGGTACAACGTATTTTTTGCACACTTGTAGTGTGCACGGTTTATGTCTTCAAACTTTAATATTTCAATCAAAAACGAGTTGGCAGGTCACCAAATATTTAAAAAAATTGAGCTCATACTTTATTTACATTGTATGAGGTTAATTTATTTATCATGAGGGCTTAAAATTTAACAATCATGTTGCTTCAACATATTTATTTGTTTTATCTTTGTGGTTTCTTGCCCGATTTCTGTACACAGTTGAGTCAAATGCACCCAATAAGATAATTCTAAATTAAAATATCTAAATGTACCCGCTATTAGTCATGAAAAAAGCGATCTTTTCGTGCTTTTTCATCAGCGTTTCATTGTAAGATTTTCGAGAATAATTCGAAGAAAGAAGAATATTAGGAGCGTCAAAGAAAAGCTGTTTGGTTCCATGACCTTTATGGAGACTATGAGTATGAGCTTCTCTTATGCGTCTGTGCACAGCTGGAGTCTGGCTCCAGTCACCAGTGGGCTGTCGGTCAAGGTTGCTTTAGTCCCATAAAGGCTTGAGGATTCGCGTGCCTTGTAAACAAGAAAAAAATATAATCGGCACGCGTTGAATCGAATATTCAAATGCAGAGAGTGCAACGTGAAAAAAAACAGAGGAATATGAGAATAATTCAGTTTCTAGCGCCTCGGTCTTTTACTCAGCATGTCTAAATAGTATATAACGATGTGCAGGCATGTCAGATAACTCAGTAAGTTGAGAACATTATTGCAAGTTATTTAGTGCATGAGTGCACATTCTGAATAAATTTTTATTACTTTCGGTCCCCAGTTCTCGCACTGCTTCAATGGAACAAGTGTGGTCACGGCTGAGTTACACTCCATATGGTCATCACAGGCAAGTTTTCTTGCTAGCTACTAAGCTTTGCGTTCAGGTCTTGAGAGAAGAAAACCACCAGCAGGAAATTCTAGGCTGTCTCGCATCGAATGATGTATTTGAATCGCGAACAATGAAATGCGTCAAAAGTGTTAAAAAATTATTTGTATAATGAAACATAAATGTTCGTTTAAACTCCTTCACAAAAGTTTGTATAAGTCATGCGAGCTGTCCAAATGGTTTCTTCACAATTTAAAAAATGGAGAACAAATTCAGATGAAGAGGTACATACGTCAAAATTATTACAAAATGAGAATAATATATTGGAGTTTTTGTTACTTTATTAAATACTCTTCTATGTGGGCACCATTTTATACGAAATACTTCAAGAAATTACTCGATTCCGTGTTATGTTTGATGTAGCATAGCCTCTTCAATAGTGCCGATGATATTAATATTCCTTTGCATTGTGTCTTGAATGTCTCATATCTTGGCTCAATACACGATATCAGTAACTCATTCCGCTTAGAATTCTGTCATCCGGTGCATAAATTAGATTTTATTAAGTACTTTCTACACGTGAAGAAATGGCCAGTGTTTTTAAAAGTGTGCAATCTGATAAATTTTTAGGGGTTAGGAGTGAATTAAAAATAGTTACATATAGGCATTTACATAATTTAAAGCTCTATGAAATGTTCTCACCGGTACTCAGAAGAGTAGATATTACTCTCTAATAAGAGTATCATTTTTATTTGGCCTGATAAAGGCAGAAATGTAATTGTGATAGATGTTCCTAAATACTTGGACCCAATAAAAATGAACTCAATAATCTCTGACAGTTCAAAATATAAACAAATTTCTGAGTCTGTTCTTAAATTTACTGCCAGTATAGGAGACAAAAGTCAATAACTTTCTTTGAAAGTTAAACAACACATTCACCATCTCCAATGAATTATATAAATCTTGATGAGTACCAATCTGGTTGGGGCCAGAATTGTGGACAGTTTTGCCTAAAATTAACGAACCCAACATTTGTGACAAATTCCCTTTCAGACTTATTTTCACTACATATCAAATACCCAGCTTAAATATCATCCAATTTCTAGTCCATATTCTAGCTCCGTTCACTAGTTATAATTTTACTTTTCCAAGTTCTAAATTTTTTTCTGAATCAATAGCTTCGGTGAAAGATACAGACCCATTCGATATGGCATCATTCGATGTTGAGAATTTATTCACCAATTATACCCCTGACCGAAACCATTGAAATTGATCTACATTTCTTGTTTGCACACGTAAATCTGGTCTCAGGATTATGCTGTTCAGATTAAAAACAGTGTTGCAGTGTTCAGTTTTGAAGTTTTTTGTTTTGTTTTTGACAAAAATTATAAACAGCTTCATGGGGTAGGGATAAGGTTCCCACTTAGACCAGCATTTGATGGTATAATTATGTGCTTCCATGGGAAATATTGCTTAGATTTGAGTCCCATTGACTTTGAGCTAGTGTTTTACAAAAAATACATGGACGATACCTATCTATTATTTCGTGATAAGGTCCACTGTCTATTGTTCTTGAACTACCAATATTCTCAACATCCCGACATAAAATTTGCTATGAAAGTGAAAGGCAATAATTCTATTGCAAATTCAGATTCCTAAATCTTTAGAAATCACCACAATTTTTCTAGTTCCGTTGACAACAGTATTTCTCATTTCGTTTTGAAATTAACAGGATTAGAACCATGATATGCAGAGCTGACTGTGTCCGTTCAAATTTTTCTACTTTGCACGACGAGTTTGAATTTGTAAAACATATTTTTGTTCAAATGGTTCCATTCGAATTCACTGAATCTTTCATTAGCAATTTCCTCGAGCCAATTTTTTTTAGTAGTCTTCCTTTTATCACGGTTCCTACGAAATAAACTATATGTTGCCTTGCTTTTTTATCCTAATTTCAAAAACTTAAAAAAGAATTTCTATTCTTTTTTGAAAATACTACACCCATATATCGTTTGAAATTGTTCTTGCCAATAAATAAACATAGAAGAAGTTTTCAATTGCAAAGATAAACTTCTCAAACGTATGGTCTCGTCTGTCACATATAATCATAGTTCCTCGCATTGTGAGTCTGAATTTGCGGGTTCTGCGATAAGAGTACTCACTGTTGCATCGTAGCAAACAGCTATGTATCGGTAACCAGTCTCAACACATTGAAATGATTGATAGCCACTATTAAATCAATGATAACCAGATCGAAATTATACGCAGTAATCCTTACAAAGTGTCCTCGGAGCTCTCACCTGTGAAACAACAGGGAACACAACAACAGAGAACAACAGCGCAGCAACAGGAAGCTACAACCAATAAAAAATATGAAGAAAGACTCAGGTGAATAGACAGAAACAAAGCTTGTGTAGTAGCCTGCAACATGACACAAGAGGAAACCATAAACCAGTGACGTGATGTGCGGCAGTGAATAAAGAAGTCCACATTCCACAGTGAGAAGTTTTCAGAAGATACTTACTGGAGAAGCTCTATCTGAACGACTGTTCTCTAACCAAGATCAATACAGTTTCTCACCCAGTAGGACTAAATGTTCTATGGACGACGAAAGAGATGAATGACTTGTCTCCCGGGAACTTCAGATCACGTATGCCCATTACTCCAAACTTTCTTTTTGGCTTCAATACATACATAACTGTTTTGATGCATTGATGGACGAATTAGAAAACAAAATGAACTACACAAAAAAGGAGGATACTACAAAGGTCAAAAGAACAAAACACACTGAAGTATCATCTATTTCCTGATTGAAACTACGAACCGCTTAGAAATTTGAATAAAATTATGAACATTAATGGCCTTATCACGACAATTCTTCACCAATTTCTTTTCATTTGCGAGACTCTTAGCCTAACGTAGGTCTGGTTTTTCTTGTGTTTTTAATATCCATTTCTCGGAGGCTATCAAGTAGGTGATATTTCAATTATTTCCATTTGGGTCCCTCAAATGACGAACATGTCATGTCTTACAATTTAATCAATATACCGGGTGGGGTATAAATACTCTTACAAATCATAAATAATTTTTTCTTGAAAATTATATCTATTTCAAAGTTTGATTTTTAATAAATAATAAGTAATTTACTAATCTATGACTAAAAAAATTATTCAAAATACTTTTCTTTTGCCCTCGCTACTTTGCGAAGTTTTTTAGGAAGGTCTTTGATGTCCGCACTAACAACTTATAAAAGTATTTTCTCCCAGCATTTATTCATTTTGGCTTTGGAACTTTGATACTCTGGCAAGGAGTACGTCAGTTGTTCTTTTCATCAACATTCCGTTAATTTTGAGGTTTTTGTAAGTTTGAATATTTTGGATGGACTCAGTCCTGTTTCATACTTTTAATGAAATTTCATATCAATTCTACAGACATTGTGAATAGTTAATGGTTAATAGTTCAACAAAAAATTAGGTACATCCTAGATAATTGATTTTATAAAATTACAGGGGGTAATATTTCCGAAATAATAATAGCTAAAATTGATTTGGAAACGTGTAAAAGAAATTATACACCACCCTGTAATTAGTAATCAATTTTACTGTCAAGCGTTCGTTCCCATGTTCCCTTTAACTTTTACCAGTTGATTTAAGTAATGTAATTTTCCCTATATACTAATAATTCTCATATCATGCCGTTCTAATCTTTCATTGCCTTTTGAGAAAATAAAAGCAAAAAGCCAGATTTTCCGTACATTGCCACAATCAAATACCATGATTCAATAATTTCGTAATTCAATATCATTGTGGGGTTTTATCCTTGTGTTTTCTTCATTTTCAACTATTCATTTCTTCTTGTTAGGGCAGTTATACACCGTCGCATACACGTCGCGTTCGCTAGTGGCGGGTGAGACAGCCTTTTTATTTTGCCACGATTATCGATGGCTCTGACACTCGTCTACTTCTCTTCGTTACGCTTTCAAGGCGTTTTAGTATTCATCCAATGCTCGTGTAGATTTTTGTGTTTTTTCTATTTATATTTTGATTTCAAAAATTTATTGTCTACTGTAATTGTTTAATCAAAGTCGTAATTACCCTAAGGAAATATCTTTGTTATGTCTTTGTTTTCCAAATTCACAATTACTAATTCTGAGCCTCATCTGTTTTTGTTTTGGTTCTGTCACAGGATTTCAATTTTTGACCCCCTTTGAAGTACTGGCCTCATAAATAAACCACCCAACGAAAGAAGACTGGCATATCATTCTTCAAGTTTATAGTGAGTAACGATAGAGAATGATGAAGTTCACTTGTACAGGGTGCGGCAACATGACTCATTTTTCACTGGAAGTTCCTTTCAAAAAAGGAAGTTGTATGGCTGCACGCTGTACATTACGTGACCTCCCCACATACCCATTAGAAGGTACAAGTACGACTTACACGATCTATATTATGTTGTCGCTATAATGTCAATTTACGCTAATTATCTTTCTCTCGTAACAAAGTCAAGACGTAGGGTGCTTGAACGTAAAGTAACTGTGTGCTTCTCGCAGCCATTGAAGCCAGGACGTCCTTCACCGTTGGGAAATATATATACATACATGTGTGTATATTTCATGATGAAAAAAAGCTACGTACCACAGTAGAATTACAACACTAAAGTAATTATATACATCATTTACGGAAAATTAAAATTCTTTTATAAGTATCCTTTGAGGAATTTAATATTATAAAATATACGAGGCCTCTTTTCTTTCAACCTCCGTTGGGCTATAAAAACAAGACAAATTTACATAATATAAAAGTTAAATTACTAAAAGTGCTGTAGGGTCTTACTTATTCCTCTATATAATCGACAAAACGGCTAAGGCATTCGTCACTTCTTGACACAAGCTGTCTTGACAAGTGAGGAGAGAACGGGTGAGGAGACTTGACGGGTACAACGGGCCCGGACCCAACAGTCACACAGCTTCCGGTATCCAAGGTCCCGTACAATTGTGTACAAAGCAGACCTTGAAATGTCTGGAAATTCTTTCGAGTTCACAGATAGTAAACCATCGTTTGGTGTTGACTACCTGATCAACACGCTGAACGATGTCTACGGTAGTAACAGACTTGCACCCTTGTCCACTTTTTTCATGGACGTCGAGTCGTCCTTCAAATTCTCTACACAATTCCCGTACATTACCCTCACTAATTAAGTTGTCACCGTTCACTTTGCTCATTCCGCAATGGATTCAGCAGCACTACATCCCTCTGCTTGCAGAAAATGGATTCCACTTCGTAACTGACATTTAGCGGGAGAATTGACCGTAGCGGTCATGTTCAGGTGCCCGTAACTTGGGCAATCAGGCTGCATCCGTTTTGGCAATTTTGTAGAGAAATAGGTAATACTCTACAGTACTTTTGATAATAAAACTATTATGTTATGTAAATTGGCCTATTTTTTATAGCTCATGGAAGGGTGAATGAACACTTACGTACATAATATAATCCGTATAAATATACGAAATATTACGTAAAGAACATCAACACTTCCAAAAAAACTACATTCCATTTGAAAAAAATTCAGTGCAAGTGAAGGAACTCGGCTTGTAAATCGTATAGTTTGAAGCAAGTCGTTAAGTTCATAAACAAGTATTCGTTTCCAAATTAACGTTTAGTTAACTTTTAATCCAATGTTCAGGTTGAGAATATCACTAGAACAAACCCAAAGGAAAACGATTCAACATTTTTTGTTAATCCTTTTAATATCAAAACAAACTCTCTTGTGTAAAATTTATATTTTCACACATATGAAAAGTGTCTTACAAAAATTTGCAACAATGGAAGGGTTACTCTGTAGAAACGATTAAGAGTAAAATAACGATGAAACCAAGATTTATCCCATATCAAGATAAAAATAAGTATCAAGAAGAGAATATTCTAATAAATAAGTTAAAAAATCAAACGATGATATAAAATAATAATGGAAAGCAACTTATAAAATAGCAATAAAAATTAAAGACTAAGAGGACCCAGAAGCCTCGCTGCTGCCTTCCTTGTAGACAACGACACCGCGAGAGATGAGGTCGGGCACCTCCACGGCCAGCCACGGACCAAGCTGCACGCAATTACAAAACTCATTTAACATCACACTCCCACCTAGTCACAAACACAATACAATTGTTTTTTGCTAGACTATCAAAATTAGCATATGCACTTGACTGACATGCAAACTGAGTTCCCCAGAAAAATATTCGTGCACTGACACATAAAATATGATTTGCTGTTTTCTCAACTCATGAATGGCAACACTGGTGAACCACATATGAGAGAGAGGATGTGGACATGTATGTGTTTATGGTATTCGAAACAGTATCTTATACAGTGATGGGTAGTAGTTTAATATAATGAAATAATTTTTCGTCCATATACGACGCTGAAAACGAGTTTGAACGTCCACGTACGACACTTGAAACACTTTTAAAGGTCGTTGTAACGCAATAGCTCTTTATTCAGTCACACCCACAGCCTCACATGCAGTTCAAGATGAGTTCTCGAGAAGAGTGGTTGCAACTGCTCGGTTGTAACTACTCTGATACTTTTTGTTGCAGGTCGTCGGGTTAGCTATTGTTAAGATGGCATTTAAAAGTTCTATTTCAAGTTTCTCATCCTCTTCAAGTATCAACAATAGAGAAAGGATGCCAGTTGATTAACGTTAACACCAATATAAATAAACTAAACGACAAAACTGTTGAACAGTTGATATGATTACGCTCTCATAAAAACTTTTAATCGTTTGGTCCAAGTTCTGAGTTTTTGAACAGTATTTTCATTGTGTGAGTTCCTTGAGAATTTAAAGTTCAGCAGGAGTAAAATTTATACAAGCCTTTATATTCTTTAATAGAATTTATTATTATTATTATCATCACCGTCTGCAGCACACGATATAATGTTCTCTACTGGTATCTGTTTATCATCTAAATGTGTTTTTAATGCTACAGACGGTGCTCCAGTGATGTTGGACAAGAAAAATGAAGTTCAAAATTATTGAAAGACAACAATTCCCAAATGTTCTTAATGCATTGTGTTATTCATCGACAAAATTTAGTTTTCAAAAAAGTTTCCCCTGTTCTAACCGAGACATTGAATTCAGTTATAAAATGCATCAACACTATCAAAGCTAACGCCAAATGTGTGCGTCTTTTCAAACAATTTCGCAAGGATCAAAATACAGACTATGTAAGATTATTACTCTATACTGATGTAAGTTGTTTATCAAAGGGGAGTTGCCTGAAGAGATTCATGGAATTATTTGATATTCTTAGCGAGTTCTTGGATGACAAACCTTACATGGCTGTTATGATGTGGCTCTGCGAAGAAACACAAGCTAAACATCCAAATACAAGTAGTTTGGTAAGAAAACTACAGTAACCATTTCCATTGTCATTCATAGTGGAATATAGATTTAGTGCTGTGAATTATTTATTACTGAAGAAAAACCGATTGGATATCTAAACGAGACGACTCGAGATTGAGATTACTAAAATTTAGATTGAAATTACTAAAATTAAAATTACGTGAGCGTCCATATAGCAATACTAGTAAGGTTGAGTTATATTTGTTCTTCCACAGATCCTACACGGTGAATGAGATACTGGACATACTCAATGATGATAGACAAGAAGGCAATGTATTTATGGCTCCACCATACATATGTGAAAAAAGACATGTAAATTCAAATAATACAGAGGATGCCTCAAGTCATTGAAACCCTCCACATTTATTTGGTATTCAACTTGCGGCTTCTGCACTTATTGAACCTGCCAAAAGGCTCAAAAGAATTGATGCAGCTGAGCATCATAAAGAACTTGACAATACACAGCAACCAAGTGCAGAAGAACGCAGTTAGGACAATTCAAACGGTCGAAAAAATAACTAAATTTAGCTGAAGTCCCAATGTTTCCAGAATCAAACTCAAAATCCTATCTGGATATGTGGACACGGTAACTATTTGAATTATTTTTTGATGACTTGTTTGCGTTGATTGAAAGGGAATCTAATCTGAACTGTTTGCAAATCAATTTCTCATTTTATCTTACTAGAGATGAACTACAGGTGTTCATTAGTATTTTGTTAGTATCTGGACACAATTGTCTTCCGAGCAAGGCATCATATTCAAAAAATATGGATCACACGAGAAATAATGCTATTTACAATGCAATGCGGAAAAACAGATTTGATCAGATCATGAGATGTTTCCATTTCAATGATTATAATAAGCTGGATTTCAACGATAAATACAGAAAGATAAGACTATTTGCGTCAAATCTACAAAAAAGTTTATGGCACATTTCATTACATCACAAAATATCTAACATGATGAATCAAATGGTAGAATATTTTGGAAAAAAAACTACAAACAGGTCATCCTCAGCAAGCCATTTCGGTTTGGCTATAAACTATGGTGTCAGAATACCACATCCAGATAATTGTTTGCTGTAGAATTGTATCAAGGAAAGACATGTAACGAATACTAACGACAATGAAGAAGCTGAATTTGGCAATTGCTGTGCAACTCTCTTCCATTTCTTAGAGTCACTATGACGATTGTAATAGATAGCTTCCGTATGTTTTCTATTTTGACAATCCATTTACCTCCCTGCCATGGCTAGTAAAATTACAAAACCGAGGTTACAACTGTACTGGTACAATTTGCTCCAATAGGCTAGGCGACAACTGCGTTTGATTGACACCAAGTCTATCGATAAGCATCCTCGAAGATTCTTTTTTATGGCATGTACATCAACTGGGAAGAACGTCATCGCAATGACTAGATGGAAGGACAACTCATCAGTAACTGTTGCTTCAACCCTCTAAAATAATGACACACGTAGGACTGTCAAACGTTGGTGTTGATCAAAAGAGAAAAAAGTGAATGAAAGTACGTGAAAAATGTTAAAAATGTATTATGAAAACATGGGAGGCGTAGATCTGATGAATCAAAATGTGAACAGATAATGTGCATAAAGCATGGCAACTTTATAAACTGAATAATGGGGACAAGAGATCACTAGAATTCCGTAGTGACATTGCTACCTAAACTCTTTCAACTTCAGACAATTTGCGTTATCAAACATTATAAACATCTGATGATGACGCAGCTTTGTTCCATAACTATTCAGTAGCGTCACATCCAACAATCAAATTTTTCTCGGGCTTTGAGCACCTTTCAACTATTTCACTGCTATCGAAAATAACCCTGTGTACCTTCAACTCCTTACCTCTCCAAAGAAACGCATGTCTTATTGATAGTAAACTTTCTTTTCTTGAAAAACTTTAGCTCTCTTCATGTCTATTCTTTCCAATCAACACATTTATCCTTTTAAACAAGATGGTGTCAGTAATCAATTTGTTCACCATACACATCTCACGTACTTGTCGAATACCACTCGCATCAGGTTTTCCATATTGGCCTACTATATGTACCAATCCCGGACATCTCATACTTTTCCAAACGAATCTTTTAAGTCATTGACTTTAAAATTTCTGACAGAATCTTCAGCGGATTTTACCGAGATGAAAACTAAGAATACTGAAGTTTAACACTGACTTTATAGCGGAAGAGTAACGCTTGATTAAGATGATTTGTTTTTACTACCTACTACACTTATAACCTAGTCCTCTCGAATAAAGAAACGTTACAAACACTCAAAAAATTACTTCATCGAATTCAGAAGTTGAAAACTTTGACCAAAGATAAACAAACTTAAAACATCTTGAGAAAGGACATGCATTGCCAGATTATATAACAGCCGGCAAAACAATATGTAGTAAGATACGTCGGTTGTGTGCGTATTTGTATGCAAACATGTTACGCATCTACATCAATAGCTACAGAGCGAGGTTCAGAAACGTGTAATTCAAAAAAATACCATATTAATCCCTATGTCTTCCTGATCAATTTCACTTATTCTTTGGACGACTATTTGGAGAAACCGCACCAAATGGGCTGAATGCACTCGACTATCGAAACAACTCGGTATGCACTGTAGCAACTTACAGTGTAAATTAGTTGAGGCAGTGAACACACCACAAACTCGATAAAAGAAGGAAAAAACCTTACCCCCAGAGCCATGGCGTGCGCTATACCAAACTTTGGTACATTTCTGGCCCAGAGAGGTTTGAAGTGGTCAGTCAAGCAAATACGACCTCCTCGGTACATTTTAGCTGTCTTGCCATCTAACTCAGGTAACGCAATCTCAGGGGCAGTCGCTGGATACGTTACTGGTATCTGAAACAAGAGTTACGAAAATACTATACATGTGATACGGAGTAATGAAACAAAATGACCAGATGCAGATCAACACCATAAATCAATCTCATTTTAACAAGAAATCAACATTCCTTTCCACCATAAACTTCTGTATTCTAAACGATACTAGGATAAAATCAATAACATTTTCATTTTATCTACCTTCTATGTGGTCTTCACCAACAATTAATAAGCCCTACAATAGTAAAACTAATTTTTTGATATCCGTATTGCTGAATGCATTTTAAAAACTTTGCACAGTTATTGTCTATCGCAGTTCGATAGATTCAATGAAGTTTCAAAAAAAACGTACAAAAATACTATTTAAGTCCCTCCTCGTAATAACGAACCTCATTACACCTGATTTCAGTTGTGGTGGACAAATTTTCCGCTAAATGCTTCTCCGATATGCTCAAACATTTATACACAAAAGTTCTATGCTAAGCAAGAAAACAAGCAAAGAAAGGTTCTCAGTGCTGTGTTGTGCTAATCCTGATGGAATGCATTACTTGAAGTTACTTGTAGGGAAATCTGCACGGCCTTGGCCTGTGAAAAACGTAATGCGACAGCTCCCAGTTTTTTCTTAGAACTCCCAGAAAGCTTAGTTTAATTTGCACATTTACAGTGATTGGTTTTTCACTCATCATGTCCCTACAGTGAGTATCAGGAAAGGAAAATGTCACAGTCACAAGCTCTTCTGTCATGCACTAAAGGAAAATTATTTTTTAATATAACGGACAGTGGTTCCTACTTATTAGTTCGTTATTACGAGAGGGAACGGAGGACTGCATTATATATATAAGCTCGTTTTAGCTATTTTCAGAACTGTATTAAAATAAACTTCCACAAAATTTAAGCCAGGGTAAACATTTTTGGCTGTAATACTTGTATTAGTCTGCCTTAATTTGAATCATTTCCCAGCATACATAAGTTTGCGCACAAATCTACCTTAGAGTTTTCTTTTAATTTTAATCAAACAGAACAAAAATCGGGATCCACTAAACTTTCTTAATAAATTTTTCTTCTTGTAGTAAAGTTTACGTCTAAGCTTTAAGAGAGAAAGGACATGGATGACTTTGAGGAATGACACCATCAGATCCCAGGAATCTATTGATTGCATAACTAAAGCCTTGCTTTCTGGAATGTGACGTAGTGATACCTCGTCAGTAGAAATCAAATTTTTCATTCAATTCCAATGGACATCTTTCCCTCGCAAACTAAAACACAACTCAGCAGCAGGGCATCTCTCATCTTCAAAGTTTCCTAAAGTTGATCATTGTTGTGAGGAAGACGTACGTTTCAGTTCAAACAACTTGATTTGCAAATCATCGCTGAACGTGTGAAATAAATATATGGTGGTATAATACCTACAATTCTAATTAAGTAAAAATGTTGTAGTTAAGCATAATATCCACATACATGTGCAGGAAGAAGTGTACGTATATTTAGTTCACGCGATATAACAATTTTATGATTTTGTTCTAATTTCCTATAAAATCTAAATTATACCGAAGAAAGAATCATTTGATTTGTAGTATAATGTGGAAAACGTTCTAGTCCTCCATAAATAAACACCAGTAGTGGTAGAAAACTTTACAGTGTCGTTAAACAATACACTTCTATATGAGGGCAGACCATGTGGAAATAGGGACCATCCCTGAAGGAAGGAAAGCTTTCTGGTTCGTTGTTTCGAGGTTCCTACTGCAGTTGCAACAAAATTTCTTGGGAACAAAAGAGCGAAGAACTACAGAGTTGGTAGCAAATCTTTTAAATATATACTAGTACATACGATGTAGCATGTTCCTAATTTTCTATTTCCTGAACTCTCTTCTTGGTTTCCTCCAACCTAATTGGGAGCAGTAATTGATGGGCATGGTGAAAAATCCCACCAAACTACTTCATCAACGAAGAAATGATTCCAAAGCAGAGTACAACAATGCCTGCCGACTATCACTGGACAGAGACCATAGATGTTCCTTTTAATCTGTTCAAGCGACATGCAAGAAGGCGAAGTGAACACGCCGATTCAACATAGAAACTTTAAATACCTCCTGAACATTTTGCATAGAAATTGTGCCACTGTTCAGAAAAAGAATAAAGAGGAATGCATGTTCAATATGAAATTTTGCAGGCCACAAGAACCAGTAGCTCTGTATACAGGATGAGTACACTGTATCTGATACTGAATAATGAGAACATCAAACTCCTTGGATTTTTTTTTTAATTTAGTTAGCCAAAAACTTTACTTGGAGTATCTAAATTCAGCTGAAAAAAGCACACAAGAAAGAATTTGATCTCAAAAGTATCCAATTTCTAGATAAATGTTGACCAGTATTATGAAACATTTGTAAAATTTGACACAAATCACACGGTAACCTTAGAAGTACTTACGTCAAACTCCACATCGAATTGATACTTGAGCATGTCCTGCATGTACCAGCACTTGCCAAACCAACGAGTGCCCTCCTTGTTGCTCTCAAGACGAAACCAGTCATTGTCCTGCGCTTTGTTCATTTCAACATACTGCACAATCAACATATAGGACAGTCAAATATGATCATGGGTCATTAGACACAAAAAATAATAATGTATAAAATCCCTAAAAAGTTTAAGATACATCACGAAAAACATGAATTTACGTAGTTTTAGATGATCCAAGTAAATGAAACTTTCCTTTTTCTCAAACTCATGTGTATTAAATACAATGTAACTATTAGAATTTTGAAATCCTGAAAACAAAAACATCAATAGCAAACAAATACCAAAATGCAATGAAAAGTTGACGATGTCAACGATACATCCTTAAAAAGAGATTATAGCACCCTGAAATAAATCAAGCGATTACAAGCTATAGAATGCTCAGCATCTGTAAGAATATTTTTTAAGCTCAAGGTACCACCAAGAGCACTTGAGCCTTTTGTCAATCAGCGGCTGGTGTAAGCAAAATCAGGCCCTGGAGCAACACTACTGCCAATCGCCAGCCGACATCAGCAAAACCTTCCCACATTAGAATCCTCTTGATTAGATGAATCAGAGTTACGGTATTTAGTTCCCGTCAAGACCCACAAGCGTCAAAATCTCTCTTCGCGTTCATGGGCCGGCCCCATGAACTATGTCCGATCCCGAACTTCTTCCAAGTTTTTCTCACGGCGCCACGACGTTCTCAATTTACGTGAATACGTAGGCACCCACCACTGCTCCTCGATGCTGGAAACATACAAGGCGATACGGCCTAGGGAGAAATTCTAGCCCTTGAATCGACGACGGACAATCGTCAAACGCGACAGACAGCTTCCTGGTACGTTATCCAAGTCCGTTCCGTGTGATCATTGTCCTGTCGAGCACTACTTCTTTAATCCTCAAAATTTTTATTCTCTATTGAAAAATATCCGGTTGATATGAAGAAGATATTCAGTCGGTTCGGAGCTAGGAGACGCCTGGAAATATGGGTCCACAAAAATAGACACAGACAGAACAAAACAATGATATACAGAGATAAATAAACATTCAGACACACACAGTATTAAGTGGTGATCTCTTCATATACTTCACTAAATTATCTTCAATATGAGTGGTTGGCAATAGTGAATCCTCACATTCTTCAATTAACTTCCCTTTCACTTCACTTAAATGATGCGTGAAATTACTAAACAGTGCAGTTATGAATGACTACAACAACGAAAGTGACCATTTAGAGAAAATTCTCAAATTAAACTTCATGCAGCAATTCATAGAAACTGACTTATAAGTAGGCTATGAATGTTTGAATTTATGAACAAAATGTCAGATAATGTACACATTAGAACTCACCTTAATTAGAGCATGATATTCCTCTTTCAATCTTGACACCCACTCCACCTTGTCTCTAGGCCCTGCCTTTGTTTTAAGCAGAGGAATACTTGCCAATGTTTTCTTGGTTCCATCATCAACCATACTTAAGAATACTTATATTCCACTGAATGAGCAACTGAAAATCAAATAAAGAAATTGAATGTTAAGCCCTAATGAACTTTTCTCTAACTACCTACGAAGTAGAAAAGCCTTGTAACGTAACATGCTCACGTAACATTTTCGTGTGTTGTTAGTGCGACAGCGTGTCGTTTCTCCTGCCATTCAGTGTACGACGAGGGTAATGGTTGTTGAGTAATATAAGGGTGAATTTAATTAATTAATTTATATAATTCCACTGATTTTGTACAGATTCATGATATACTTCGTAAGATTTTCGTGTGAGGTAAAGTAAATATTGCTAATTAATGTCATATTTGTTCCCTTCTTGCATCGGCCTCATTAATGAAAACGTCATTATATGTCAGGAGGTTTGGATCCCTCCTATTTTGCGACGACTGCCATGTTATGAATAATTTATTTCCATTCCGATTAACGTAAAGGTATACTTATATTGGTTTGCCTTGAAAGATTCAAATGATGTTTGTAAATATCTTAAAATTCATGCTTTAACGTAAAGACGAGAGTCGTATCACCACATAATTAATGATCATTAGAAACTAAAATTAAGATAAATATTCTCAAATATGAGCAGTCAACACACAAAATAAAATTGTGCTCTTGAAATAGATCTATTTGCGCACCAAAAGTTTAAATTTGAAGCTACAGGCCTGCATCACCGGATTGTCATCTTTAAAACACTGTCAGGGCCTTGTTGTCTAAAGGATATTGTCATTGCCTTGTTGTCTGGAGGATATTGTCATTGCCTTGTTTTCTACAGGATACTGTCATTGCCTTGTTGTCTGAAGGACATAGTCACTGCCTCACAATGGATTTTGAATCCTAAAGTCACTCACGAAATTTCAGAATTTTTTCTATGTTGATAGCTTGTCAATCAAACATACGTTCTACAACACCTTTAGAATACAAAATAACAGGTTATTGATAAGTATGCCCCAACCATAGCTTATTCACCATGAATAAGACAGACAACTATGAGGCAAGCAGTGACTGGTAGAAGTGTGAAGTCATCTCAATGGATATGAAGGTGGCTTTCAAGAAAATAGTCAGAAGGCTTTGACATGGAACAGACAGATTACTTCTGCTTTACTTTCCCTCCCATCTTCTACAATCACGAATAAGGAAAACAATATTATGCTGAAGTAAATTAGTTTCATGTATTATATCAGGTCAAAAGTAGGTAAGTACTTCATTGTTTGGAGGAAATACAATAATTTTTTGTACTTTAACATGATGATTAACAGGCACACAACTCAAAAGCAGTTTTCTGGAACATATTATGCCTGTAATACAAGCATTCTATTGAAAGGGTTTCATACTGAAAATAGTTCTCACCAGAGAGCTGTAGTTCAGCTACATGCTGGTATGGACTTTTTGTGAAAAACTCATTGCTGCACATAAGAATGAAGCTAACTGATAGCTAAGTCACACAGAAGTGGATTTTATCAGCACCAAAATCAGTAGCTCAACACACATAAAACTTAAACAGATTTCAGGGCCAACTGTCACATGGGCCGTTGATATGGCATTTAATTCCCTCTAAATCACACACATACAACAGAGCTTTTACACACACAGTAAAAAGAACTTATTTGTGTGTAGTCTAATTCCTACTTGATATAATTTAATCATAATGAAAGTAATTCTTAAGGAAAAAAACAAAATGTTGAGCAGCATCTGCTCTAACACTGCAATATCTGAATTGCTTTCCCACAACAATTTGCTGTACAATACACTATTCTAGGGTGCTTACTGAAGTTATGAGAGAGCAAACATTTTAAATTGTTCAACCTGAAGACCCTTCCTTTACATTTTACAGCCAAATACCAGTCTTTTACATTCAATTCAAAATATTTTAGAAAACAAAACTTTCCCTTAATTCTTAATTTAGAAATTTCAATCACTGCATCTTTTCATGTAATGTTTTTCAGTGTTGAGTGGTTTAAAGCAAACCAAATTAAATGATTTTATTTGTCAAGGTATCTTTTAACAGTAAACATATGGGATAAATTTATTTCAGCTTACACTGGACAACCACTATATACACTAACAAAATTATTTAGATAAAATTTTAAAATAGGAAACCAAAATGTAAAATAAATCCAGAATTGATTAATCAGCAATTAAGAACTGCATATGAATATATTTTTGCACAAAAAATGTAGTTTTAATCCTTACATGAGAAGTTAAATGGACTTACTGACAATATAAGCATCAACAGATGAATGTAAATTAAAAGGCTTTAAAATCCACAGAACATTCTGTGACACAAGGAATGACAATATCCTAATCTCAGCAACTTACATCTGATATATATACTTATCTATACATAAGGAAAATAAAATATTTCATATATTATAATATCTTGGAATACAAGAAAGTTTTGAGCATCAATAAGTTTGCAAACTGGAATGAGGTTCAACACACTTTGTAACAATTAAATACAACAATTGATCAGGACTGAATCATACAGATATCCTATTTTTGAGAGATCACAGTTTGTGGATTTAACAAATATCTTCATTCTTTGGAGCATCTCAGTATCAAATTGCATAAGTATAGACAATGTAACATCTTTACAGTGCAATACACCTGCCATATTTTCTTCAATATGTGAGGAAACTAGGGACTTTAAAGCAATATGGTAACACATAGAGCAGAGGTCTAAGAAAGCTGCTTATTTTACATTGCTACCTTGACTTGATTTACACTTATTTACTTGCTTGACATATGTATTTTTAGCATAAATATGAGCTTTAGCAAGAGCATGCAGTTGTTGGATAATTTGAAACAAAAATTTATTTTCCTAATTACTAGAAAAATGTTCTATACTAGGGAAAGTCTTCAATCAAGTGATAATAATTCAAGAGTTAAACTGTCTATAGAACGATATTTTGAGGACAGCAGGACTCATTGAGAGAGAAGCAGCGGAGTAACTTCATCCCTGACATATGGTTTAGTCTGCCTTACCCTAGGGACTCCTGGGCTCCCCAGCCGTGTCCTACAATAGTTTTCTGCCGTTTTGAGATGACTAGAAGTTAGGAAGTCATTTGTACCACAAAAATAATCAAAAAGACGGATCTCACAAGTTTCCTTCAATGTTAAATTTACGTCCTAACACACTTTATAGAAACAGTGAAAGTGACTTCTCATGGTTACAACCCACACAACTGACACAAGTAGGCACGTGCACAACAGCTGGGACCACAGTTCGGAAAACAGCTGTTACTGAGAGAGACATTTATTTTCAAGTTGCAACTTGCAATGTAAGTAACAGCCTGCCTGATACCCTCCTTTACAGGTAAAAACTTATCATCAACATACAAATAGAAAGGTACATACATTGAAACAACAGATTTTTAATCATGGCATCACTTGTGGAATTTGATCCGCTTAAATGTGACAATGGCTCCAATAACCAGAAAAAGTGATGACGAAGACCTTTAATTGTGTGTGTGTTGCCGATATATTTATTGTTATTTCAGGAAAAAACTGTTTATTTCACGTCATTAGCAATCAGAAATTGAAATCTAAACTTTCATTCACATTACAGAATAGTAAAATTTGTTTAGAGACATTCAAACTTGATATGTCATCATTTACTACTCACTAGCTTTACTTCTACACCAACATTCATACCAACAAGGTCGTCTCCTCCTTAACCCTTTAACGACCAAGTGGACTATTCGGTCGCCTTTCACGGTCTTTGGGAAAATTGTTCTAATAATTAAACAGTGAGCAATATGAGGTTGCTACTAGGTTTGAACGCTTCGGCATGTTACAGCGTCGTTCTTTTGGCTGCCTGGCTCTCTGCATGCTTCATTGCATCAGTGTACAGACGGTCTCTGTGAGCTTAAATGTAGAAACTAGAAAAACAAATTGGTCGTTAAAGGGTTAATCCATTGTTGCTGCATATTTTTCCTGACGGGTATGAATGATAAGTTTTGTCTTCATTACTGTATAACATGTGTTAAGAGTTTTGCATTCTAGTTTCTATTTAAGTATAGGGGAATGGGGAACTTTGCGTTGTTGTGCCCACTTTAGATAGTCCAACTTTGACGTTAATGCTTTATTAAATGTGGACGTCACTAATTACGAGTGTAGCCTTAGTTTCCTGCTACGTCAGCAGGCAATGATTCGAGAGCATGTGCAAGATCGTCTTCGTAGATTTGAGGTTTATTCATAGGCGTCAGAGCCAGATCGAAAGTCAAAACTTGAATTAAAACTTGGGAGTGTGACGTAGAACTTTCGGGCACGTGATGTTTTTCTGAAATTGTTACTTTAGAGATGTGTGAAGTTTTGTTTGCACCTTTTTCAGATACTTCTAGCCTTGACGTCAATGTTTCGTGTGATATCAAGGCCCTAAGTTACGAGTGTAGTTATAGTTTCTTGCCGTGAGAGTGGGAAGTACTTCAAGGGCAGAGACAAAATCGTCTGCATAGATTTGGGTTTATTCATCGACGTTAGAGCCAGATAGAACATTAAATTTCGAGTTAAGACTTAGAAGTGTTATTTAGAAGATCAAAGTAGAGACCAGGGACAGAGTTCCGTCAAATAGGAGCTAGCACGAGAGAAAGAACACTGTATATACACAACGACGTCTGAAAGGAAAATCAACTCTTGGCAGGGCACACCTGCGTTGTTAAGAGGGTTCTCTCTGTACGACGGTTACAATTTAATTTATCACCGATGTATCAATTTAGATTCTAGTTTTTAGTCACTAACGATGTGAAATTGACATAAAATTAAATCGAAAACATTCCTAAACTTAATTACATTATTTCTAGTTGTCTCCAAGCTAATACTAAAATAAGTACGATATTTTAGCGGTACCACAGAACAACCAGAGCAGAGACCAGGAACGGAGACTGAAACCAAGACCGAGGCAGGGACCAAGACCGAGACTAAGACCTGCCCAGCTAAGGGCCAATAAATAACTCGAAATAAATACAAAAATTAGCAAAACAAATCAATATCAAAAGACAACTGTTAATTAGCCCAACGGTAGCAACTCTGCAGTACTTCATAATACGTGCTCGCTCACTTCTGTTTGTTTTATTCTTCGCTTGGTGACGTTCTCTCAGACAGTGTAGAAAATTATGGTTCTATAATCTGTGATTAATTATTTGCTATGCTTAATCCAATTTCTGTGTTGTGTAAACTATAGCAGTTCCTATAAACTCAGCATCGTTAAATCGTAGGCAATTCATTAATTCATTGAATACGTATTTCAATATCAATAGTTTCGTTCAGTCATATCATTGCCTAGTTTTTATATCATATGCTTCTCTGCATTCAAGTATTTGCATTTGGTACATGAGAGCTCAACTAGCCTATTCTGCACAGTTAACGAATTTCACCGCCTCGTTGCCGAATTGTTGTCAGCAGCCAGAACTTGTACTGCTGTCACAACGTAACTATTTCTAGCAGACAGTTAAATTCCATACTTTTATTAACTTTCAAAACTCATTGATGGGCTTCAGCGCATAATTTGTTTCTCATCATTCTATAATGTTTCTTTTATAGCATTCATATTTTGTCTGTTCTAAATAATTTACTATCCCCTATTCGAGCACATTGCAGGGCACTCTTTCTCCATTGGCTTCTCTCTAGACTCCTAGAGTATCAATTCATAGTGGTCTAGGATCTTGCTCCTCCTACAAGTCCCGGCTTTTGTATCAATAAATCCTCTAAAAATGAAATCCGGCCTATCATTCATCCTGAAGCACATACATGTATCGTGTGGGCTAGAAATACTACCGTCACTCTTTAAACCATTCATTGCGGTTGCCTAGCTGGTGCAGATCTTTACTTTGCACATACAGTCACTAGAAAGCTTTGAAAAAATTACAGAACCTAACCTGAGTGACACACCAGTGGGTCATACTGCAATGAATGTGTTAATCTGTGACGTCAACCCTATAACTACTCGTTGGGGTGAAGTGGTGACCTCAGAGAGAGGACAGACCAGCAGCATTAAATGTCCACAGAAGCAATTGTTTTTAAAAGGATTAGTAAAATGTACTCGCCGAAAACGAAGCTAAATTGGAACTTAGTGTAAAACGATGGTTGTCTGATCTAACACAGCTACATTATGTATATATGTGTACAGTGTTATTTTAAAGTAAAACATTGTAAATTTTTGGATCTTCTCCGATCAGAAATAGAAACATAATTTGCGTTATATTATCTGAATTGTGATTTCAAATCTCAAGAAACCCGGAAGGCAATACTCAATAACTCGTGGATCGCCTATTGGCCGCTTGCTGCATGTTATTGTTACGAGACAGCTTCTGGTGTGAGCCAAGTAATTTACCATACAACAACAACAACAACAATCTTTATTTCCAATCAAGTACATAGACATTTAGTACATTGGTTTTTTAAATTCTTAAGGTTAACATTCTTAGAGTAAGGATGATGGTGAGCTCCATGCGACGATCCTGGGATGTGTCCATGGGCGATGAGTTGAGGTCTTACTGATAAGTGCGAGCTCACGGCGTGAAACGAGAAATAGCTCGTATTCATTGCCGGGTTTCGAACCCGCACGCAGTCTTTCTGCACAAGCAGAGACCCGATACAGAACACGGGCCGCATACCACTCGACTGCGGTGGCTGCCGGCTGCCTACAGGTACAATAATAACTATAAATTCCAAGTGATGGTACTTAGTATCTACCAAGAGGAATATGATGGTTGTATATCGCGAGTAATTTAATAATTGTGTAATACGAATCGTATAATTATGGCATACCAAGGATCACACTTATATGTACCTTGAATCATATCATGTGTACTACGAGTCATATAATAATCTCGGATGGCAATATACAGTATATGACATTTTGCTTAGCTGGTTACTTTAATGAATTGGGTCTCAGTTCTCGAAAGTATAGAAGGACTTTTTAGTTTCTGACGTAATTCTAAATATTTTTTGAATGAAATGAAATTAGCCGTAACGGTGAAAACGGATCTCAGTAAAGGATACTGGTAACGAAGGATTTGTATTACCTCACCTGTACGTTACACCACACTTTTATGTCGTCACTCACTTTGTTCTTTAATTTGAGATGCTGTGTAAACAACTTTGACGAAAATGCATAACCCGCTATTTTCAAAAATTTTCTTGCCTTCGTAGCGGTACAATGAGTAATTTGGAATATTAAAATATGAACTTAAAATTCCTGAATCAAACTGTGTTTCAGAGACGCATAAAGTATTATTGTCTTCATTTATCATCTGTTCTTCATCATCCATTTTGTCACTGAAGCTGTGCGAGTTCATATGTTAATTTCTGATGTGATTAATGTGTGGACATTTATTTTTAAATCCGTTTTTCTATCACATTAAACATAATTTGGGAGATGAAGTACCCAGCTTCATGATTGAATGATTTATCAATGAAGACGTTCAGATCACCGCTGGTCTGATCGAAAAAATTTCTGCACTAGTTTTTGTTTGTCATGCTTTCTGCTCTGATAGACTCCTTTAAATGTTAATAAACATGTTCTTTGTTATGTGATAACGCATTTGAATAGATATTTGTTCATTTGTTATTTTATTTTGGTCGAATATTCTTGTGTAACTAACAATGAAGTACTGAGGGATGCTTGGCAGTGGGCAGAACAGGAATAAAAGGGTAATTTGTTTTTTCATGCTCGTGTGCAGCATGAAGTTAGCCTTTGGTTGCAGTAGTGAGAGATGGTATGATGCCTGACGCTCTTAAATATCGGCAGTGCTCAGCGTTGTGAAATCCCCTATTAATGCGACTCCCAAATGAGTGTGTATCAGTTTCTCGTCCGTTCCACGAGACGAATTTTAAAATAGACTTTACCCATGCTGCCAGCAAATCTTGTTTTTATTACAAAATAGCCACAAAAAGTGCACCTATGAATGAAGTTTGGAGCCTTCAGTGATATCGAGTGGTCACTTCGCATTTTTTTCTGCGTGGCAGCTGAAGGAAGGATGAGAGTTGACATCGCGCATCTGGGCTAGGCAATCAATTGAGCGATGGAGCTGCTCCTGCTACGCCGAGTGGTGTTCGTTCTTGCACCTAAGCTAGTGTGACTAAAATCATCAATTTGAGCAGCGTTTGGCGTCCTAACTCTGTAGGATGCTACTTGATTAATCCTGAGCTCTTGCTACTACAGTGCTTCTCACTTTTTATTAAATCATGTGTTTGGGTTTGTTTTCATCATTTTGGTTCACGATTTATATTTTGAAACTTAAAGCTGTTCAGGCTTTAAATTATTTAAACCTGGAAATACCGTACCTGAAACCTAAATTAAGTACTTAACTGAAGGACTTGTCTTAATGACTAAGAAGCTATTAATACGTATTGTAATTTATGAAAACTATGATTGCCAGATGCAAAGCTTATAGATTCTGAAGATGGGTTGCCTATTGCTTCTCGAGCTTTGCATCAACGTCAAGCTTTGCTTTCTTCTGAGGCTATGGCTTTTAAACAGAGTTAAATCGCAGGCCTTCCTTAGCGTTCTTTGAGTGAAGAACTTCCTTTTACTGTTTACCTCTTAATTTCATTTACCTCTTACAGTGGTTTGTTAACCCTCCTAGTGTGCAAATAAGTTTCGGTAAGGTATTTTCATTCTCGTTTATATTTCTCTTTGGGTACTTTTTTGTTTTCAAACATTTGTAGTTTTGGTTGTTCAGTCATAGATTGATCTTGGTTTTATCAATATAAACTTCAGTTCTGGTCGTCTCACTGCTGTCGTTCTGCCATCTTCGTTGTCCCCGCTCACTCTGTTCTCTTAGTTTCAACTTGCGTCTCTGTTGTTCACTAGGTGGGGACTAAATTGCTTGCTGGGTGCGGCTGCTAACTGCATAATTTAAATTGGTGTCATGTTTTAAATCATATTAAATTTTTGGTTTAATTTTGTATTTCATCGCAATTTCTATTTTCTCCGCTCCAGATCGGCAGTCAATCTTGTCTCGAGAATTCTGTTCTACTTCACGTACTTCGTACAATTTCAACCCATCCAAATTTAATTATCTAAATTGCCTTGTGACATAACTTGTATCATATTAGCAAAAAACTTACGGGAATTCGTCTAGCACACTCCAACATAACTTATTTTGACGTGTGTATTCAACATAAATAAATAATTAAAATTAAGACTTTATGACATGTCGACGTTGCCTTACTGAATACAATGAAAATCATTTTGATTTTTGACTGCGTAATTTAGCAACTGTGTTGCGTGACAAAATCTTAGATTTTGAATTGCTGTGTTGGATTTTCATTTTAGTTATTGAACTATTTCACTGTATATACTTTTCTTTATTTAATGGCTTCGCTCGTCTAATTGTGGATCGAAATAAGTTCCATAACATACACTATTTAAACTCAAAGTAAACTGGTATGTGTCTGCTATTTTTTATAATAAAAATGCACGTCGTATCCACTGGTGGAAAGACGATCTAACTACCTACTGATTTTAGGTGTCTAGTTAATTTGGAATATAAAAACGTTGCCAATTTTAACTACATTTCAAAACTTTTTGGTACGAATCCTAGTTAATATTCACCTTGAATAAATGTCATTATTATTACATTTAATTAATTAAGTAAGAATAATATATTCCTTCAATACACATTGACTAAAAACACTTGAATTTGCATAATCTAGTGCTTGAAACAACCTATTCAGAGCTAATTCTACAAAACCTTAACAACAATGTCTCGTCATTACTTTATACCAACATTATCTCTGAACTCCAAATTTTCCAAGCATTCATATCAATTGCCCGTCACTCATCACTGCTGTACTTAAATGTGTCATTCACAACTTCCCGTCAAATTTCACAACTATTTCTATATAAAGCGTAAATGGGATGCATCGCAGAGCCAAGAACTAAGTCGAAGTTTTCAATTTCATTTTCGTTTCTTAGATGAAAGGCCACCGTTAGCACTACTGTTTTTATGAGTCTGTTTACCAGCCTTTTCCAACCTAATCAATAGAAAAATTGGAACATCAACAGCATTTCTCTTTTAAAATTTTATATTTTAAATGAGAAGTCATGTATAAAAAATATTGTAAAGTTATGCATCTGAATGCAAGTATAGCTGGTAGCTCAAAGTTCAAATGAAAAAGTATGCCACCGTGCGGCAATCTTTTTCTTCGTCTTTGATGGTCAATTGACTCTTAACACACCCCTCGCCCTGTGTTATCCCTCCCCTTGACCTGTAAGCGTCAACTGCCCTACTCCCTCAGCCAGCTGGAAGCGGAATGGCTCACCTGCAGGACATGTGCTCAGTAGCGGCGTGAACATCGTGAGTCTCAGAGTCCATAGCATCCACAAATGAAGGCTTATTTGAGTGGTGGCAGGGTGCATACTGGCATTGTTACATCTCCGTGTACCCTGAACACTCTTTAAAAATATCAAAAATTAAATATGACTCATAAAAAGCTGAATGTGAACTAATGGATTGCATAGAAATAATTGACTTCTCAATTATGTTGCAAGAGTCATTTTAGTAAGGGCAATGTAAAAAATGATGACGTGTTCGAGCAACATTTGAAAATCAGGCTGCTACAGAGGAATAAATCTTATTTATTTTCTCCATTATAAATTGTTAATTACCATGTAAACAATTTCTGATGAATTGTAACTTTGAAGTCTGTCAGTAGGTGATTATCAACTGACCATGACATCAATCGCACAGTTTTTGACTATTAGTCGAATAAAGTGATCGCTGATTATTCCATTAAACATGGAGCAGAAAATGCGTATGAAGAAAATTGCCAATGAAAATATTATCAATACTAAAAATTATCAAAACAATAAAAACTGAGGTAAGTCTGACACCCACTATAACGTCCGTACATTCTATTACGAAAACGAAGTGAAAGAAACTGTAAATGTGTGATTTACATCTTAGGTGCTGGTTAATCCCAGGATTCTAGGATTGAAGTTCATTTGCAGAGTTTCTTGTATTCTTAAATTTTAAGATTTTTTTTCTGATCGTATGGCCCAAAATCAATAGGTATGCGTTGAGAGGACTCGGCATTAACTAATAGTATTGACTACATACTTCAAATAGCTCTAACAAATGTTTTTTCTCATCATGTATGATTGCTTCGAACAGGGATGAGCTTCATTTTGATAAACAGATCATGATCGCAATTTTTATGATTTGCGTCAAGTTAACAATGAAGTGATATTGTTAACTAAGGCCTATTATTCGGTACATGTATTTATTACAGTAATATCAGTAACTATGTCTGTGAAGTATATGGCTTAGCGAACGTGAGATCATAAGTTAGAAAAAAATAAGGATGCGAAACACGTGATTCGTATTCAGTGTGAAAGTCTCATTTTAGTATATTTGTATCCTTCGTCTACGAAAACATCGTATTAAATTTGTAAAGGGTTTTGCTTTTGAAGAAATTGGGTAGGTTGTAACATATTTGAATGTATTAAAATTACTAGGTTGTTGGGAAGATGCTGTCTGTTTCTAAAAATTTCTTATGCATTCTAGGCCAACTTCAAAATAGGTAACACTAAACAGTGTCTATTTATTAATTTTCTACCCATTTCTTTCAGTTAACATTGTTTAAACACGTAAACCCTTAATATTTAACATTAATGAAGAAAACTTTCGTTTACTTTTCTTAAATCAGTTCAAGCTTGATTGCAACATTACCCAAACAACTTTCAGCAACAACAGAGAGAGGAAAGAAAGATCCACAAGTAATTAGATAGTACGAAGGTGGTAGCAGAAATTCCGTAATGGTGGTGAGAACCTCAAAACTGAAAAAGCTGGGGGATGACAATGCACTCTTGACAATGAACATTTCGAAGCAATTGTTGAACAAAACTTACAGCAAAGAGCCAGAAAATGGTCCAGGAACTTGAGTCAGCATTTCAACGGCGACAGACTATTTGAAGCAAATTGGAAAGCTCAAAGAGCTCGATGAAAAGGGCCCGCATGAGCTCATTGAAAATCAAGAAGATCGGCGTTTTGAAGTGTGCTTGATGCTTTTTTGCAAGATACCAATGATTTATTTCTTAACTGAACAGTCACTTGTGACGAAATAATCTAAATTTTTTATAATCCTAAACGATCAGGTGGCTCATTATGTTGATCGTGATGTGCCATCCAAACATTTCCCAAAACTAAAGTTGCATCAGCAAGAAATAATGATCATTGTAAGAGCAGCATCCCTTATGTTGATTGTTCGTTTAAAGCTTTGAACATCCGATGTAAATAACTGAGCTTCAAGTACCATTGCCAACAGGGATCATCGTCACTTATCCAACCATAGAAAAATGAAGATAGGAGAAGTTTATATTCTTATTTAATACATGTAAAATGTAATTACAAAAACAAATAATTAAGTTACATAACCCGTGGCAGGCCTAATGCTTTTTAGCCTAATAATAAATCAAACAGAGTTTGAAGGGGCGTTACACTCCAGGTGTAGGGGAATCTACAGAGTGTAGGTTCTTGTGTAAGATTATAGTAACAAGATGGGTCAGCCAGCGAGATGGTTTCTTGACTTCACCCTCAGTGTCGTGAGGTTCGATGGTGCCTAATTGAAACAAAAGAATACTATAGAAAGTTCAAAAAGGAAACTAGATATTAAGGATATGTTCTCATATAACAAGATATTAACTGACAAGATAGTACTAGTCCAATACTAGTCCAATCCAGACGCACGTCTGATTAGAGGACGGGATTTTACCTCTGTGCATCAATTACTGCTAACGCAAACAAGAAACAAGAAGTAAGGACATTAAAATTTGAACATACTCTTACAATCCTGCTTACAGGTTAGGAAACTGGATTGGAGGGTATGTTTCATGCTGCATGGGCCGAAGGGTTGAGTGACTGTGAGGTAGTTGGGGTGGTGAGGGCGGAGAGAGCTGAGGAGGGAAAGATGGTCGGCTACAGGGAGGATCCCCGTCTCCCTGTGAAGGTGCGAGACGGAAGCCATTTTGTGGGATCAGGTGGCTATTCGAACGACGGCGTTTTGGATTGCATGGAGTTTTGCAATGGATGAGGGGAAAGCATTGGGGAACCAGATGGGAGCTGCGTAAGTAACTATTGAGCTAATGACATACTATCCCAACCAAAAAGACATCAATGACCTGATGAGAGATCTTGATCTCACGAAGTCAAATGGCGAATTTCTGATGTTGAGATTCAAGCAATACAATTTGTTAGATGAGAGTGTGCACGTATCAGGTCAGAGAAACAGTTGCCAGTATTTTTCAAACTATTTTACTCGTCAAGATGAGCTGTGGTTCTGCCACAATGTGGCTCGTCTTTTTGGAGTACTAATAGAAATCTAATGTAATCCCAATGAGTGGCACCCCATTATAGACAGCTCGTACAGGAGCCTCAGAGCAGTGCTGCTTCATAATAGGGATATGAATCCATCTCTTCCCTTAGCTCACTCTGTCCAACTCAAAGAAGAATACAGTACAGGGAGTACCCGGTTTACGGCATTTCAACTTACGGTAACTAGCCGTTACGAACCAGCGCCCAAAAATCCTAATAATTCATATTCTACTTTACAGTAATCCATTCGTAGTTTGTGAACCGAGCGTAGTATCAACTAGTATGATAATAGTTGTTTTGCTCATGCGGCTGAATACATGGCAACGCGACGCATAAACGAGGAGGATACTCACTCAGCACGCCAAATTGGATAATAGCTTTCGTTGTCTTCGTGTTCTGTAGTTTTTTCCGTTTTCAACCTTGTTTAAACTTTAATTTATTCATATTTTGTTTGTTTTATATTTATGTACAGGTTCTTATCATTAATTAGTATAATTTACGTACCTAAATGCATATTTCCGTGACGTATAGGCCTAAGTTCCGAATTACGTACCAAACCGGTTTACGAACGTCCATAAGAACAGAACTCGTTCGTAACCCGAGGACTCCCTGTAGTGGCAAAATTTTGCTAGACAGGAACTTCAAAATATATGCTATTTTGATGGGTCTCCAAGGCGGCTTTACGAAGTTTCCTCGTCTTCTTTGCTTCTGAGACCGCACGAGCACCGTGTATCGCTACCATAAGCAATACTAGCGACAACGGACAGAGTTTAGTTTGAGGAAGAACAACGTCAAAAGGGAACCATTGCTGGAGCCCAGAAAAGTACTGTTCCTTCTACTGCCCATAAAATTGGGCCTTATAAAACAGTTTGTGAGAGCTCTCGAGAAGGAGTCTGCCGCTTTCAGGTATCTCCAAGATTCCTTCCCTAAGCTGTCTGCAGCAAAAGTGGAAACCTGTGTTTTCGTCGGTACACAAATAAACAAGATCATGGACTGCAAGGAGTTTCCACAAGAAGCTCACTGGAAGGGAGAAAACAGCGTGGAACAGTTTTATCACAGTGGTTATTGGCTTCTTGGGGAATCATTTTCGCTGTCGTGTCATCATTTTACCATCCAAAGATAAATCCAATGATAAAACAAAGCGTGTGAATCTTAGTCTTGGCCAGAGATTAGACAGACTAACGCATTATGACGCTAAATATTATGGACGAGCTTAATTTTCTCTATTTTATTAATGTCTCTTCGTAGGGTAGGTGACCACTGTCTCACTGCATATTCTAGACGTGGGTCGCATTAACGCTTCATAAAGAGGTAAGATAATGTTCTTTAACTTGTCTTCAAAGCTTCTTGCAATGAAACAAAGGATCCCGTTCTTATTTCTGACGTTTTTCCCTCTTGTTTGTCATACATGAGATTTTCAGTGATAATGATACCAAGATCTCTTTGTTGCAATACTACTTCAATAGGAGTGTCATTCATATGTTGGATATGCTGGTTATTAGCGCTACGATTATTACTGAGCATTTATGAACGTTAAAGCTCATTAAACAGGTTTCAGTTCATTGCAGTAGACGATTGAGGTATGGTGGAATAGCTACTCTGTCTTTTTTGGTGAACGCTCAGCTGTTGAGTTTCGTTTCATGGGCAAATTTATTGATTTTACTGATGATTCCGACGTTAAAGTCGTTCATATAGAGGATGTAGAGAAACGGGCTAACAACGCTCCCTCGTGGAACTCTTGATGTTGCATGGGTAAAATCACTGGCTTGATCATGAATCATCACTCGTTGAGTGCGACCAGTGAACCAGTTTTGTATCCATCGACAGTAGTTGTCATGTATCCCTTACACTTTCACTCTGGCCATTAACCTTTCGTGGGAAACTTTGTCAGGTTTTTTTAAAGTTGAAGTGTCCAAGGAATGCAGCTTTTGTACAGTCGTATATGCGGTTGACTTCTTTAAAGAAGTCGGAGGATTGTGAGACAGCTACGTATTTTCCTGAATCCGTGCTGAATGTCAGTGATCAGGGTTTGGGTTTACAGGCGTTCTGTTATACGTACTTTGAGTAATGTTTCCATTATTTTACTGATGAAAAATGCCAGACTGATTTTACGGTAGTTATTGGGTGTTTATTCCATTTCTTGAAAACAGAAGTGACATTTGCGTGCTTCCAATCTACTGGAACAATCCCACTTTCAAGCGTCAATTGAAGATGGCTTAGGGTTTTCTAATTACTTCAGCTATTTCTTTGAGTATTCGTGGAGCAAAACCGTTGGGAGCCAACAGCCTAGCCTTGATTTATATAGAATTAGAATAGAATAGAGAATAGAATGAGGCTATAGGAACGAACCTTCTGGCCTATTCTTGGGTCGGATAATCACTTCGACAATTATTCGGTTACCCAAGTCCCATGCCGTAATTCTAGCAGCGTCAACCATGGCGGCAGCGGGAATCGAACCCGGATCTTCCCGCTCGCAAGCGGATTCGCTCACCAGTCCACCAAGCTGGCGATAAACCAGCATTTCCAACATTGTCATGCATGAAATTTTCAGTGATAATGATACCAAGTTCTCTTTGTTGCAATACTTCTTCAATACAGGCTTTTTTTTATCAATTAGAAGGATGAACCGTTTTTCTAATTCTTCTACTGTGAATATGTCACACGTTTGGATTTTTGATGGGCTTAAGACAAGAAGTTGTGGGATTTGAGTCGAGTCTTCGCGAGTGAACACGGAAATAAAGTATGTATTTAGAATTTTGACTTTACTTTTATTTTCCGTTCAAGATGAGATATCAGAATCGATCAGTTGTTCATTAATATCTATTTTGAGCCGTATGTCGTTTGTATATTTATTTGAGCTCTTCGGTTTAGTTTTTGTTTCTGCTACATCTGCGATTTATTTTTTGTTTGTTTTGTGTATCTTATCGTTTGTTTAATAATGCTACAGGTGTGGATGTGCTCCTGGCGATTAGGTTGTGTCTTCTGTACGACTGTTTTCTGGTATTTATGAAAGGCTTATTTTTAATAACCCGAAACGGGTTATTTGTCGATTTCATTTGATTTATTGTGCACTGTAACGGCTAAAAATTTGTCTTCAAGTACCACGTAACATTCCTGGCGTTTTTGTTCTGTATTAGTACTTAGTAGTCAAAACTGTGGAGATCGTCTTTTATTCGTTCGAAGTCTGCCCGTGCGTAGCTTTGAACGTTAAGTTGAGTCCTAGCTTCAGGATGGTTGCCTTGGAGTACGAAGTCTATCATATAGTGATTACCGATTCTGTCCGTAACTACGTTTCAAAACCCGACGTTGAATTTTTTATGTATCAACGATATTGAAATCTATCGCTTTCCTTTTTTCTTTCCTCTTCAAATTCATTCATTCTACGGTCATAAGTTATGATGAGCTCAAAGATATATTTTTGTTCTGTCGGTTCGTTGACATGATGTTGCAGAGGATTTGTATATATCAGATTGATAAGCTTAGATCCAGATGCTTGACTATGACAATTAATCCAGTTTATGTAGTGCAGACTGACATTTCTCATGGTTAGTGCTTCATGAGGAGTACTTAGAAAATTGTTAAAGAAATCATAGAGTTTATCATCAGCGGTTGCTGTACAGGCTAGGTTCTTATGTGCGAGTATAATTTTGATAGCTTTTTTGTTTCGGGCAAATATTAAGATGTAGTATTTCCATTTATTCTGTCGTTCGTTTAGTTTTAAATCATGGTTGCAGCTTTTCTTTGATACATATAATGGAGCCACTATCTTTATTACTGCGCAAAGGTTTAACGACATCATAGAAGACGTACTCTTTCAATAAGACTTCCGGTGCGAGATGTCTTCCATTTAGGTCTAACCCTCTTTCATTGACGGCTATGATGTTGTATGATAGAGTCGACGCAGTGAATTGTGTTTTGTGAATTTTTGGTAGGATACTTTGTACGTTGCTAACTAATTTCTTCAGTTGTCCAATATTTTTGTCAGTATTTTTACTTTCATTTTATTCGCCTCGACAGGGTTCGTCGTTATGTTCTTTAGCCTGCTTGGCGGGGTTGGTTTTTATTATGAACTTGTTCATGATTGGTCACTGAATGTAATGGTTCTTCTAGATTTGGGTTTAGCTTTTATGAAAGCTATGGTCGTACTATTACACATCGTTATAAAATTCTACCTAACAGTCCAGTTCTTGGTCGACACTAATATTTTTTAAAAATATGTTTTTTTCTGTGTACTAATTTTTTATTTAGTAATACCCATGCCTATATTTAGAAATAGCAATTTATAGGAAGATAAATATTACCTTTGTCTTAATAAGGTCGTAACTTGCAACGGTGACAATGCAAAGGCTAACGTAGTCGATTCTCCTGCAGTAGCTCTGCAAACAGCAATGGACGTCAGGAAGCAAAAAACTTGAGCTTCTCTTTGTTTTCTATTGATTAATAAAGGTTTGACTGATCTTTGTTTCTCAGACAGGCTGATATATCCAAGTCTTGGTACTTCTCGCTCTTGTCCTGGGAAGCATGAAGGGAGTTTCTAATTTTAGTTTTTGCGCATGTGTTTCAGGGTGATAATTGCGCGGGTGTTGTGTACATTTTTTTCAATATTCTTTATAGAAGTCATGACAAAGGAATTTGATGACCTTTATATTTTTGCGTCGAACTTCTTTCTCCACAAAGACAGCCATCAATGAAAATCATGACAAAGAAATGAAGCTTTGCGTGAGTTGTTCTTTACTTAAACTTGTAGTTAGACCAGGACTTGCACACGTGCAATCATTGCAATTCCTCCTCCATCTGCTGAGCACACACATATTGGATTTAATTTGTATGAGTGGAGGCGGGGAATTATCAAGAACATGCATCAGAATTTTTCCGTTTCAATGTTCTTCCGCTATATTAACTGCAAAAGCTTGGACATATCTTCAGAGACTAATTGGGTAGATTTTTTTCTTGAAAAAAATATAATTGTGAAGTTTGTGTTGTTTTTTGTGTTCATGCGCAGACAGTACACGCCAGACGTGTAGCATGTACGTGCCGCTCGTAGTTCTGTGAAATAATCTTTAATTTTTGCACACGTCACATTCTCTTAGTTTGTGCTTCTTGTGTCATTTCGAAAAATCTCAACAGATAACTTATCCACTTGAGTAATTGGGTGAATTTTCACTAACCAGTCGCAACACGCGACTTAATTCTAACGATGAGGTTGCCTGGCTTATTTACCTTCATAATCACTATCCATCGCAAGGTCTTCACACATTGATAAACTACCCAAATGCGTTTTCAAATTTGTATAAGAATATTAATTCAGTCTATTTAGTCGAGCACAGAATCCATGATCAGATGTAAGCAAAATACAAATGTGTTCACGTGAAGTATGAAAAGAACTATGATAGCTTCATGAGAGAAAATGTTTTTCAATAAAAAGTTTTTTGTTTTAAATAGGAGAATAATGTTTTCAAGCAGTAGACCCGGGTCCTATCACGTATTTGAGGTGCATTGAGGCGTACCGATCATTGATCTTAAGAACTGAGAAGGTTCTCTTCCTGAATGTAATGTTCTCTTTATTTCGCCACTCCCTGACAACAAAGCTAATTTCTAAGCTATATTCTTCATTCATCTTTACTGACGTGAATGGTGGTTGTTGCCCTGGGGAGATATCAAATCTGAAACAATATAATTTATCAAAAAGAAAGAGAGATAACTACTATTGATGATCATTACTACATAAGGGAACTGATCCTGAACACTCACTGCTCCTGCGTTGACACACCAAGAACATGATAACTTCTGTGGGTGGTTCAAAGAGGAGAAGAAACGTTATGCTCGGTATTTCTAGTTGGCCGGTGCAACATCGATATGAACATGTGAGAGTAAACTAAAGACCTTTGCGCTTCATACAGAGATTCGGTTTGTCGTTCATTCGTAGTTAGCGGTAAGGAGGAAGACATGGTCTATTAGTCACTTTAGATCTGCCCGTGAAAGAAAATAGGGTTTTAACATGCAACATTATTGCTTAGTTACTTAGCCATCATTCCGTTGCAACTATTTTGTGGTTCTGGAGCTGTAATCAGAATGAAACTAAAAAACCCCTACCAGCTATCAAAATAGTTTATTTCACAAAAAATTTTCTCCCTCAATTAAGTGAGGAAAACTTGAAGATTTAACAATTCAGAAGTATCTGTATAAATAATTTTGAATACTTAATATCTAGGGGCTTCTTGAAAACTCAAAGCAAGAATAAAACGCGGAATTTTTGGTCCTGGGTGAGAGGCTATATTCATGTTGGTTAGAGACAAGTTACATATCATCTTCTGATAGCGTCGTACAGCATTTATCTTTTGAAAACTTTTCACAGTGCGGTGTGAACTAGGTCGGTGGTTGATGCTTTTCTCCTGTTTCTCGTCGCAGATCATAACAGGAATTTTGTTGCTGCCCAGTGACCCGAGTCTTTCTTATTATTTTTTGTTCATTGTGGTTCCTTTTTTATTTGTCGTAGTTCCCTGTTGTTGCTCTGCTGCTTGCTGTTGTTGTTCTGGCGGTGAGTCCTTTTGTTGTTCTGATAGTGAGGTTCTTCTTTATTCTACAGGTGGGTGGGCCAAGAATGCTTTGTATGGAGTGCAGGGTATAATTGTAATATGATTATCATTGATTTGGGCGTGGTTATTAATAATTTGGTTTGTGGTTATCAATAATAATTTCGGTGGATGAAGTTCTAGCGTTAGTTTGTTATTTACTTTTTCAACTGCTTTCAAGCGGCCTGCATGGAGTGTGAGTTGTCGGCGAAGTTCTTCGATTTCGTGAGACGATTCATGACTGGCAAAGTAGTAGCGACATTCATTCATATTGCGACTTCTGATGTGGAAGAATCATAGGCTGAACTCTGCCCTACATCCTCTACAGTACTTAATTTTTGCGCACGAAAATTTTTTGGCTATATTGTAAACTCTAATTTGGCTGCATAATCTGATTCATGTCACGTTATTCTCTTCAGTTGTTCAGTGTCTATGCATAAAATAATTTGCAGGTGTGTTTATTCACGAATTTGTTCGATTTTTAAATAATATTAGACTATTAAAAGTTTTAGGCTCAATAGAAAGTATTATTCAGTCTGTTCACACAAAAGTAACGCTTTTAGAGGTTTTACAGTACGAAAGTTTCACAAAAGAAACACATTTCAAGCAAAAACACAAAAAAAACACGAACATACCCACTAATAATATCAGTCAATCGGAAGGCGTTCTATTCGTATTCGTACTGGAGGAAGAAACCGTTATGACAGTTTAACAAAATAACTAGGCCTAACACACAAAAATTAAACTTGATTAATTTCAGTTTACTGGTAGGTAGTGAAAAGAGATGTTGAATTTGTTGTCGAAGATTGAATTTGAAATAACATTCGATCTTCAGAAAACTATTCGGTTTCTATTCGCTTAACATAATCATTGGTAACTTTGTTAATACGATCACAAAGTAGAGCTCATGAGTGATTCACATAATGAACATAAAAATGAAATCCGTACTGATAAGATGCCGTTGGATCTGATATGTTCAGTAGCTTACATTTAAAATTTAGATGACATCAAATGAAATGATCGATATCGCATACTTTAGCGCCATAAATAGCATGGGGAAGTTTTCAGATAATCATTATTTATTACAAGCTTGGGGTACGTTATAACATGTTTGCCTAACACCAAGCAGTTACACCAAAGAATGAGCACAAATGTCAGCTTGACATTACCACTCGCTGAATATTGGAGAATGGTTGCCGTCCGACTTGAGGAATACGAGGCCGAGCTTCAGATCTATAATATCAGGCGGCGCGAGACCTAAATAGATATTTCGATCACTCAGCTTCTCGATTCGTCTATTGCAGAGAATAACTTTTTTGTTTATTAAAGGTTGGCTTTACTGAAAGTTTAAACAAACAGGAAAATATTTACAATGAATCTTGTATTTGCACGAAGAAGGAAAAAATTATATGTGCGAGAATTTTTCCTACGAACCCGAAGCAAGAGAAAAAGGTAAAGAAATGACCCTAAGGAAAAAACAATGTATGACTATCGTCTGTTACTTTTTCGTAAATTTGCTGGTCATTTACAAATATGAACTCGACTGAATTGAAGCAACTATTGTTTCTTTCATATTTATGCATAAAAGACGAAAAAATCATACACGCTCAGCAAACTGCATAAGAAACTAAAACATGCAATTTAGGAGAAAACTATGTTTTCCATACTACAGAAAAATATTATCTGACACAGTTCCTTGGGATATTAGTTCGCTAATAAAGAGTGGGAGAGAGAGGGTTTGTATATGTTTTTGTCATATTGAAATACAAAGAAAAATTTTCGTCCATGGAATCCGCTGCTTTAAGCCGATTGATTACCTATATTGTTTTAGAATGCCCTTTTGTGACACATTTTGCAATTTTCCAAGCCTTTTTCACTATTCTCTCTAGTTGAGTGGTCAAACGACCGCCTGTTCGAAATCTTCCGATATTGCTTTAACGGGGGTTAGTTTTCGATGATTCTGTACATCAAATTGCTATACATCACCGTTAAAATGCCCGTTCAGCGGGTAGAGGAGTAAAATACTTAGTTAAAGTAATAACAATTCCAATAATCCTTTGCCTTTAAAATATACGACAAGATGGGATGCAGGATATTCCTAAAAATCCATATCCGTGAAGCTTATACTGATAAATTTAAGTAGAACATGGAGGCTTAATCTGAGGATCAAGGCCAGATCTTCCACTGTGATGTATTAGACTTTGAACACTTTGAAACTAAGCTATAGTCGCATAATAAGAACATGATGAGAGACTATATGTATTTGGAGTCTAATTCGTGGAAGTAATTTGCAGTATAAGAGCAAATCGCGGAAACCTACTCATTTCTAATATTTCGATTGTGTGACTTGTGTAATCTTAGAATAAGTAAACGTAACTATTGCACCATACATCATTTTGTATCTAATTTGTGCAAATCAGAGTTCAAATTTGCTCCTTTGTCCCAGGGCCTATGTGTGATTAAATTAGCTATACGTGTTTAATGTCAACTTTAGATTGCATGGGAATTTAGTAGAAACCCAAGAATGGATAAAACGGTTCGGTTCTTTTCTCTGATTCTATTCTATTCTATTTTGATATGTATCTTAATGGGGGAAAATTTATTCAAAGTGGTTCACTGGAACCAAGTTATTTTCAGAAATGCTAATTTAATATCATCTAGTTAGATTTTTAAATTTATAATTGACTAATGAAGCGTTACATGTAATAATTTTTTCTTCCTCTCTCCCATCAAGAGTTGTTATATGCTTGTGTTTCTATCAAAATTAATTATTAGAAATTGAACAATTTTTCATAACTTGAATAGTTCATATAGATAATTCTACAGAATGATGTTTTTAGAAGTGCTTAAAAACTAACTATGGTAGGAAAGCAGAGTGAGCAAAGTTAGAATCACGGAAGTGCTTGATATTCAGTCTGCTATTTCATCCTGGCGACCATTTCGAGTTGGCGCCGAGCCTGGGATGGCAGAAGAAAAGCAGACCCAGGACGAGTGTGGGTCGATGAAAAAAAAATGCCTGTGCCAGTATGGACTGTCGAGGAATATCAAGATCCAAACCATTCACATTCTTGTGGTTCTTCGTCTGCTAAAGACAACCGCTTGCAGAACACAAAGAATCCCAATTCTAGAAGTAGCTATGCTCCCAGTGCGGATGTTCATGTACCGTTGAACTCTCCTCGCCTTTTAGAGACCTCTAAAAGTAGTCAATCATGTCAACATAACCATTCAGTCCCCCACACTCCTCGTAAACGAGCAATAATTCCGCGGTTATCTCTGCCAACTGAGAATTCAGACGATGGACCATCATCACCTCATTGTTGGCCCTGCATCAGAAACCACTCTTCTTCTCGTGACCAAGTATCGAGCACTTTTCGTGTCTCTCAGCCCACTCCTCCTTCCATACACCCTGAAAAAACGAAAAAATTCACTTACAGTGAGCCTGCATCAGGACGGTTAGGTAATATACAACATTCCATAATTTCATTTTTCATGATAAAAGAAGACAACGCGAGGTTTTTCCTGCTTACGTTTCTTATTTTACTATACATGATTTTAGGTGCAGGATTTTTTCAGGCCTTTGAAGAAACCAGTGAAGCAATTGAAAGAGAAAAAACTGTTTTCAACCTCGAACAGCAAATAATGCGCATCAAAACAGATCTCCAAATGAAAAATTGTACATGGGACTCCGTAGAGGCACTAATATTCAGGTACGTCTATAAAATTTACACATGTTGTAAAATTCAGCTTAATTAAAACCTGGAATGCTTTGTTTACAATTTTTTCACAATACATTTAGGGTTCACAAGCCAAATATTTATTCATTGAAATTATACGACTAGAATGTTCGCCTTATTTATGCTGTGATCCTTCATTTGGTAAACTTTGTTTAACACTTCATGTTAACTGCACTATTAAGTAAGGGTTTCTTATTCACTATGATTTAATTTTTATCACATTACGAGTCTTATTTTAATATTTTCTTGATAATACAAAAATAAGAACAAAATAAAAGGGAGAATAATTTCCATATTGAGCAGGTCAGAAAATTTATGTTATACAATTACATTATTCAAATAAATAATTAAACACAACCCATGTCCTGCTTGTGTACTGTCGTCGCTGAGCCTTCCAGCTGCAGCGCACTTAATTTTTAGAGTTTTGAAAATTTACATGATGTATATTAGTACGATCAATTCTCTTAAATACCAAGAAAAGAGGAAAGTGTAAGAAGAAAATCAGACAAAATTTAGCGCGTGACTTGACAGAACATTTATCGTTTTCTATATGACTTTAGCATTTTTGTAAGTTATTATTCAAAAATATATTGCTCCAACGAATTAGTGGATCATTATACTGCTGCCAATTTTATTAACCATTTGATCATCTTGATCATTTTACAGCGGGTTACAATAGTTCCACATCACCTAGGATCTAAAATGAGCGAATAAATTTCACTTCTGTCCAGGGCATCTGTAGTGAATCACTACAAACGAGTACCACGACGAGGCTCGAGCTCAATGAAGTGAAGCAGATTTAAAAACTCCGTGTGTCGAGAAGTACGTACGCTTGGCATGATGACTCGTGCTATCTGTATCAGTACTGTCACACTATTGCTCTTTTCTCCATTGGGTCACTCTGAGGTCACCAGTTATAGTGATTTCTATAACTCTTCAGTCCCAATCTTCAGACTTCTCTTAGCTCCGAGCCGACAATGAATATCTTTTCTAGACTCGGAACAAAATATCTTTTTTCATCTCGTCTAACCCAGAGCGAGCGTCTGAGGAGATAAGAGACCGTTGAGTAACCCAACAGGATAAATGACACAGGGATGAGTTTCGATACATATATTAAGATGCACCGATGTAAAGTAATTCGGTCTTACTACAATGTGAGCCTCCTGTAATATCTCAACCACCAGTGCGCGAGCACAGGCGTAAGGAATGGGCTTGGTAATGTGTACGGTGGGGAATCTTGAGTCGAGGAGAACTTGGAGAGGCTGATGAGGAGTCTTGGTGAAGATGTTGACTTTAGAAGCGCTTGGTAGAGAGTGCGTGCCGTCGATCGGTCGGTCGGTGCCAATAGGAAAGGTTTGAGAGAGAGTTTGACACAGGGTGTACCTAAGTAAAGGGGTGAAACGGACAGGGATACTAGGAGGGCAAAGAAATGAGCGCTGTGCGCACATGTATCAAGTGGTTGGGGTATGTTGACTTCACATTGAATATCTTCCGCTCATCACTCCCACTCTACACAAGTGGGAGAGATAAACTCTCCATTGAATATCTTGCACTCATCTCTCCCACTCTAACGAGCAGGAGAGATGGCCCTCCTTCCCCTTCAGAGGTCGCGAGACAACTCTCAAAGTCCGCGTGCCGTCGAGCGTTGCAGCCTCGTTATATAGGGCGGTTGCCTGGGCACTGCTGCCTGAGCGTGACCGCTCATTGGTTAATGTCGTGCTTCTGATCGTAACGGGGCCTAGCCTCGTCGCTGGATTCACTTCTTCTGTCTTATTTGCTGATTGGTCAATGACAGCTAGCCTCGTCGCGGTACTCGTTTGTAGTGGAGCCATGTGATTCACTACACATGGCTCTCCCATGACCTTGCTGATATCTTAGATGATGAGAAGCTTCTGGATGTAGCTATAAGTAAACCAGTTCCTTATGTCTCGGCATTTCATTCACTTTATCCCGCCAATCTCACTCTCATTTTACATGCATCAAAAAATTAATATCTATATACATATGTACGTAAGATTCTAACTGCATTTTCAGTCATTTGTTGAAATTGAAGTAAAAGCAAACATTAACCCACAACTAAATTTTTGTGTGCAATAACGGTCGGTGGAAGATATCACATCAGCTGTGCATAACACTGGTCAACACGTTATTTCTGTCAAAAGGCTTTGAACCAAATTCTAACTAAATTTGAGCTGCTGATTGCGAATGTAAACTCAGTTTTTCTCAATTGCATCAGGATTTCAAGATATATCATTTTTTAATTTTGATAAAAAAACTCATCAGCCTATTTATCAAAGGTTTCATGATAAAAACACATGATTTTCAGTACTGGATTTTGTATGTTCTTAACCAAGGAATAAGAAATATTTCAAAGTTCATGACTAGCAAATCAAACATAGTGACAGAAATAAAATAGAAACTATAAAAATACATATATATATATATATATATATATATATATATATATATATATATATATATATATATATATATATATATATGGTGCACAGATCAATGGCAAATGGCAGTTATCTGAACTTTCTTTTCTTGGCGGATTTCTGAGGTACAGCTTTTGGGTTGTCTCTCATCAAGCTCCAGCAATAATCCGCCATCATATGTGAGTCCCACCGACCTTGATACCGTTCTTCCATTGTTTTAATGTCCTGACGAAAACGCTCCCCTTGTTCCTGGTTCACATCCCCAAGGTTCGCCGGAAAATTGTCTAAATAGCTTTGTAAATAGTGAATCTTGATGCTCAATCTACATCCAAGATCTCGCAGGCTCATTAGTAGCTCTTCCACAATCTCCATAGTCGTCTGATTTCTCACTCCCTAGAAAATTCTGCTCCACTACAAAATTCATTCCAAGCTCTTTCTTTTGTTGCATTCATTGATGTGAAAAAATTTGGATCCCTCATAAGTGTTTTTATTTGAGGTCCATCAAATATTCCAGCCTTTTTCTTCTTTTCACTAAGACCAGGAAAAGTTGAACATACATGTATAGCTTAAGCATTCTCCACTGTGATCAAGAGCTTTGACGAACTGCTTCATCAATCCAAGTTTTATGTGCGAGGGAGGAAAGACAATGGTCTTCCTATCCACAAGAGTACCATTGATGACATTCATATCGGCAGTTGCCAAACTCTGTCGCTGAGTTCATTCATTTTTACCCAATGCTGTGCTGTAGCTCTACTGTCCCAGTAACACAGGGGTATTTTGTACACCCTCCTTGTTGACCCAAAAGAAAGTTAACCATTTTCAAATCGACACAAATTAACCACCCATGAACATGATATTGCAACCTCTCTAGGATGTCATCTTTCTTGTATGAACCATGTGCTCTGATGTATTGAGAAGTCAGGTCTAGACAGGTGATACCTTTTTCTGTGCATATTTTGTTAACTGTTTCGTTTATTAGTGGAATCTGTGAGTTTGATTTGTGTCTTTTACTCGGGGAGAATGTTTATAATGATAGCCTTCTTAGATTCATTTCGGACTTTACAGATTAAAGTTTCAAAATGTTACAGAAGTTCCTCTAGGTGCCAACTTGTCATTTCATGAGTTCCGCAGTGAACTATGACTACGTCTTCTTGCGCGCATCATAGTTCGTCTAATAAGCGGACAGCTTACATCACTTGTATCACTTGTATCTCAGGGCTGCAGAGTATTTTGTGCTCTGATTGTCCTCGTTTGAATTCCGTGTTTGGCTGCGTAATGGTGCTATCCCCAATGAAAAATGCTTTATGTTTAGTTCGAATTATCTGCTTTTTTGTCGAGTCAATATTGTTCTCTATTTCGTCCCTCAATGTATTAAAACGGTTCCTGGAGTAAAGATGAAAGTTTGGTGTAATGGGCATAGATGATTTGGAGTTCATAGGAGACCAATCACTGTTGTTTCTTATTGTCAGTGGAATTTTTGGTCCTTCTGGGTGAGACACTGCATTATTGTTGGCTAGAAACCAGGTGTATTTGGTGTTCCGATAGCATCCATCCAGCACGTATATATAAGAAAAACTTTCACTGCACGATGTTGCCTTCTTTATTTGCTTCCGCGCATTAGGTCGCAGGTTGATGATTTTTTTCCGTGTAGAAATACAGTGTTTTCCCCGTAAAACGCAAAATGTATTTGAGAAAAGATTGTCAAGTTAATTAACTACTTATTAAGTTAAGTTTAATTAACTTTAGTGGAATTTTGATTATTTTTAAAAATTAGAGTTATACTCGAAGAAATCTCAATTAGAAATGTATTTCAAACAACAGACTAAGCAAATATGGTGACATGTATGAACAAGGACCTATCGGTCCTTGAAACCTTTAAATAATTTAAAAATCAGAAGAAAAACTATTGAATATTAGCAGACCAACAAAAAATTAGCTAATCCGACTCTGAGTGATGACTTCCACACTACTTTTATGAAACCGAATCGAAGTAGGACATCATTAAAAGCCCTGCTCCGACATCATCCAATAAATTATGTCCGATCATTATCGTGATTTTTTAACCACGAAGCATAAGTCACAAATATAACGATAGCTTAATCAATTCTGCCATTGCAAGCTGTCTTTTTTTCGCCATAATTTGTCGAATAATTTTGTTCTCGTGGATTCAGTAATTGAATATCCGGATACTTCGTTTCACTTTTTGAATAATGATATTTATAACAATACGAGTTCGTTTTCTTTGCTAGGGAAATTTTATAATACGTAATATGCCTTGCAAAATGTATTTATTACAAACAATACATATCAATGAGAAGCATACAAACCACAGAAACTCATTCCATGGCCTATAGAGCTATGCAGTGATAGTTTTCATAGTAATGCTGCTAGAAACAATTCTGTGCATTGTATCCCAACACTCACTGTTCTTAAAAGAAGCTCTTAGTTTCTATCGCAATCACGTTGAACGTAGTGGTATGAAACATTACCAAGAGCATACAGTGTGTGTTTGCTTTCTACAGCATTAATCAGATGTTGAAATAAATTTTCAGTATTATTGTAGTTAAAAGTTCAGCAGCACTAGTCAGAAATTAAAGAAAAAATAAAAAATACTTTAAATCTAAATAAATAGATGATTTATTAGTTTCTTCAAATCGCATTTTTTATAATCTGTCCAATTTTGTTCCGAAAAAGTAGAACCAGTATACGGAATCAATCAAAGAAATTTTAGTAGGATATTTTTCGTTAATGGATTCAATATTTATATTTGTAGTGAATCGCATGGCTCCACTACAAACGAATACACAAATCAATTTCTCCAGTCTATACCGTTTCAAACACATGCATCCGGACACAAAACGAAAGCGTTACCTGGCCTACGTACGATCATCCCTCATCTATCCAGTTATCCCACTCCACGCATTATCGCCATCCTCCATCTCAAAACTACAACGAGTAAAACAAAGCCACACGATTCATCACAAACACAGAATGGCACGACTTCAACACATCAGCCCAATTGCACCGCCAAACTAAACTACCCCCATGAACACTCTCTTACACAAACACACAAAGAGAATATGGACCAACATTGAAAACATGCACCCACAACTATACCTACACATCACATTTCCACAAGAAACTGGACAAATACCAAGCAGAGCTTTCCCAAGCTCGAAAACAAAAATACTCGGCCCCCCTCCAATACCCAAATACACATGACACCCCACACCGCCGCACCTAGCATCAATTCCCCTCTAGGGTAACAAAACAAAAACAAACGTCAATTAGACGTAAGCCCCAATCGGCTACCACCACAGTCTGAAATTGCACGACTCTCCAACTACACTTAAATGCTCAGCCGAACCACCACCAACCCTGATTGTCAATGAAAAAACAACACAACTCCTTATAGAGACCACCCACAAGAACAAACCCCATGGACAGACCCCCACCACTCAACATACTCGTATGTGCGCAGAGCGCTCATTTCTATTCACCTCCTAGCATCCCTTTCCGTTTCACCCCTATACTTAGCTCTCCATCAAATCTTTCCTACTGGTACCGACCTACCTACCTGCGTCACCGACTCTCTACCAAGCGCTTCTGAAGTCAACATCTCCGACAAAAACTCTCATCACTTCAAGAACTCAACACACAGCCAACAGCAGAGCAAAGGAAGCAGGAACCAGCCATTCTGTCTGCGGACAGGATGGGGCTCAAACAACCCACGCACTAACAAGAAGTGTACGTGCTTCAACTCGCCACGCACTCCCACTCCGTACGTCCCGGCGCTCTGCTTACAAGATTTCAGTACGCCACTACTCGACGGCAAGACGTACGCGGCAAAGAACGAAGAACCAAGAACTAACATCATATACAATTGTCTAAATACTAACTGTTAAATTTATCCTGTCTTTAATTGCTTGATCTCCTCTTGGGTTCCTCGACGGTCCCTTACTCCCTCAGGCGCTCACTCCGAGTAAGATAAAGATATTCAATGTTTGCTCGGAGATAAGAGATGTCTGAGGGTTGGGACTGAAGAGTGATTATGAGAGTGATCACTACATGTCTTTCCAAAGTGTTGGAGTCAATTAATGATAAATATTTTCTTATTTTAATTTCAAATATTTATTTCCCTGTCATTTAAAAACATAGGTGTGTGCATGAGGGCTAGAAAATGGCTCGACAATTCGATCAGTTGCATTCCATGCCGAAAGAAAAAGACCTCCAAGCAGTCACCTTTCACCCCTGGATTCATTTTGCTGCTGGAGCTCAAACAGAAAAGTATGATTGCTTGATTTCCTTACATGATTTTATCATAACTGGGACCACTGTCAAGACGTTCTTTGCAGAGCCTCGGTACGTTTCCAGAGAAAATTCTCAAGAGAATTTCATTTTAATTTAGGGATTATTATCAATTGATTACAATTTCTACCACTCTTTTCCTTTCGCTCACGCCTAAACATACATTTTGATGTCTAACCGTACACTTTTACAGAATCATTCGTATTTTAGTTCCTAGAATAAAAGGATTTGATAGAAGCAGTTTCTATGTCACCTTACAACTCACATTACTTGTTTCATCATGAGTTACTAATCTTTACTACTGTAACTGCTTAACAGATTATTTTTTTTTAAATTCAGAGCTGTATTAGTAAATTCGTAGACAATATTAGCCACGTTACTTTTATATGAAATTCACATGGTGACCTGTACACTCGGGTGTCATAGTTACTCACACCAAATGTATGTAGAACTGTAACGCCTGCACTATTCGAACATACCTCAGCGAAGCCCCAAATAAACACGAAAAAGAAGAACATACCTCAGGTGTAAACTCTTAGCTATTCTGAACATTATTTCATTATCCTTATATAAAAAAAATTTCAGATTGTCCCAATGTTAGAAGTATTTGAAGGCATTTCAAAATTTACGAAAGCGCAAGACACTTAATTTTTGTTCCTCAACTTTATTTCACAAATATCTTTAGCAGTGTAAACTCCTCGTTTTCACCATAACAACTCTTTCCTCATTACTCTAACCACATCTGTTTGAAGTATACTCGCTATTCTTCTGTCTATTTTTTTTAACCATAGCTAATGGACCAATAGTACTTCATATCTCAACATACATTTTGTTAACTTCTTGCGAGGAACTTGCTTCATATATAAACTGCCATTTCAAAACATTAAACTGAAATCATACTACTCCTGAAAATTTTTCGTTTTTCCGTTACTTGAGAGTAAGTACACGAATTCTTAATTTTCGATAAAAGCTATTTAATTGAAGATTAGGATTGCTTAAAGCCTTTTTCAATTTAACCAAGCCTTCGAGAAAAGTTTTACACTCTTGTTTGTCAAATCACGTGAAAAATCTACATTACTGAAAGTGCTTTTATAGGAGTAATGTACTGCTAATATTACGAAAAAACCAACCTATTCATACAGATTGCCTTGTCCATTTTATTCCACGGTGACCAAGTTTCTAAAAACTAGCTTGAATTTCTCTGTTGAATTTTTTTATTTTCCAGTTGGGGTAATGCTTCAGAAAACGGCCTAGTGGATCAAAGACCACGTTGGGACTACGGTGGAAGTTTCCAGTTCGTCTACACAGTGATTTCTACTATAGGTGAGTTTCCAATACCATTTTAGCATTAGTCAAACTGTAGGGTTAATTCGAGTAAACTATGGATTCTAGGAAAACTATTTATTTCAACAAATTGGTTTTCGTATTTTTGATGTTACTCCCCTTTCTTGAGTTGAAATCTTGTAAATAAATGGTAAATTGAAGGTACGAATAGTTAATCAGCCTGAGTCCCGTTGATGTTTACACTCGTATGTAGTGCATAGTCTTATGCAGGATACGTTCATCCATGTGGTAAAAGAAAGAGACGAGCAGGTATTGAAAAAATCCTGAGATTCAGGACGATTTTCATGTACGAAACGTGCTTTATTTGTTTTCGTTTTTGACCGAACCAAAAAATACCGACGTATTACATGGTAAAATTTTCAGTTCCTTCGGATAGGTATTTTTTATTCTCATGATTGAAGATGCAAACAAAATGAGCAGGACGGGAAATCGAACTGACAATAAAGGACCAGCAAGAGAACAAAAGAAGCAGTGATATCGAAAATTTCTCAGGCGCTTGTGACGGTCATTGACCGAATGAATTGTCATCGTACGAGTAGAATTTTGCAAGAAATAAATAAGAATAAGTCCTCTTATAAGCCCTTTGATAGTGGGCAAGGTAATCTTCCAGTATTCTTTTAACAAAAAGTGTACAAGTTCTTTCGGGAATGCCATAAGTGGGTAGAGAAGCTGAAACTTGCTCACACAACGGGATCACCCATTGTCTGATATACAGCACTGGAAAGACTGACTGCCTTTATTCTTTCCGAACTTGTAAGCAACTGAATGCATACTTACAGAATATGATAATATCGCTATACGACACATTTTATGAAACAGTGCCTACATTATCGGAAAGTTTTAGTCGTTAAAAATTTATACACATTGTATAACAAGGCCCGTATAATGATCGTACAGCTGCTCCTCATAGTGGGCATGGCATAGGATCTGATAGAAAAACGATTCACTGGACGGAGAATCAGTGTAAAGGTGGCTCGTATTCAGAGTTACATTTTTCCTCACCGTGAAATTTATTTGATGTACTAACGCTTTGATTACACGATGTACAATGATGTTTGTGTTTGGCACTCGTGACGGTGTTTTTTTGGGAGGGGGCATGAGGAAATTTGTTCTAGACACGAGAAATTTGTACACGAGCTCAATGCTGGAACGGATAAAACTATCTCGAGGTTCAACTGAAGATGCAAAAAAGCACTAGAATAGCGCATTAGAGCGTGAAAAGGAAACAGGAGATCTAAATAAACTACTGTAAAGCCTAAGGGATTGAAAAATAAGAACTACAAAGTCGGCAAGGTTTGCGATTCTTAATTAAAATGAATAGTTGATTTAGCAGCGGATTTTCGTACATCCGATTCTTTTTTCCATGTTATGGGGCGGCATCAAGCTACTTATTAGCAATATTACTCGGATTCAAAACCTCTCTGTCTAATGTACTGAGTAGCGTCAGTTGACTGTTGGTCGGTATCATAGTTGAGATATCTTATTTTCGAATGCTCTTCAGCTTCACCCCACTAGTGGTTATCAGCTGGAATTAACGTCTTTTGTTTTTCTTTCAGGATACGGAGCAGCCTCACCGCGTACCCTCCAAGGAAAAGGTTTTTGCATTGTGTATGGCATAATAGGCTGCTCTGCTTGCATTCTCTTCTTCAATCTCTTTCTGGAGAGGATAATCACCATCATGGCAGTTTTTATGAGGTATAGTTGATATAAATTAACGAGATGTACTCACGTAAACATGAGACTCTATTACTTTTCTTTCGGCAGTGAAGGAAATATTTGGCAAAGCTCTCCATTGGTGAAACACCATTTTTATATTTTGTTTAATTTATGTATTTTCCAGAAAATACATAAATTAAACTATATTTGTTTTGTCAATTTTGGTAATAGGCTTGTTTCATTTACCTCGCAGAAGCTACATTGGCATAGAGAGTTGCAAAAGAAGGCTTCAATTACCTCAGCAAATCATAGTATACTTATAAATATGTTGTGATGTTAGTGACGGATGATAAGTCATTTACATATATGAGGGCCTTGAGAAACGGATGATTCATTGTCTCACAAGGGGCTATTTGATTAAGCATTGTAAAGTGTAAAAAATTGTTCTTATTCTATGCAAACCAGCTGGCAAAACAACTCAATTATCTTCATTTTATTACACGTCTATTTCCAGAATAAAAAATGATTCAATCACACAATATACAGTGAACCTTCAGTTAACAAACAGCTGAGCTTACAAATATTTCGGTTACCAAGTCGTTTTGCGAGCCAATTTTTATGATGTGTTAAAGAGTAAAGTAACAGTTAACGAGTGATCTCGTCGACACTTCCCTGAGATGAAAGAAAAAGTAAAAAACAGAATAAACATGATCACACTAGAACAAAGGAATAGATTGTTATTTTTTTCAAAATTTTCACTATAATGTAAATGTTACTTCGCCTAAATAAAACCCGAGGATAGAATAAATAATTAACTACCGATCGAATTTTCTGGTCCTTCGAAAATAACTCCAGCGACGACAGCGTAAATAACTTGTCGATGTTTTTTTCTGATGCCTGCGTTATTTTTTTCTGTCCATCATAATGACTATGTTTCTTCAGTTGAGTGTGATAAAAAATTAAATGAAGCGTCATAAAATTTTTGCCCTAAACAAATATTTTTTGAGTGTGGGAGCGGATTAATAGGTTTTGAACTCATTTCAAAGGATATTATGAACTCGTTTTTTGTGTTTTTCAGTTTCCAAGTTCGGTCCCAGACTGGATTATACTCGTTAACCTAGCTTCCCTTACATGTATAAATTTGAATTAACTCAGTCATGAAAAAACTGTCAACCAAAGAGGGTAACTTCAAATCAAGGAATTTATTCTTAGTCATTTATGTTGTACGTCGCCCAGGAACAAACACTCGTGTCACATTACTTTCAGACCAAACATTCATAGCTGTGTTTATCACAGTCCTTCAACAACAATTGTATGGTCAGAACACATAGATTCGCAAAGAAATTTATTTTAATACGTAACAGGAAATAATGTAGAATAATTTTAATTGTGTTAGAAGGTAACAAAGTTTATGAACTAACTGTAAAATGTGTTTTGCACTGTTTTTGTTCTTGTTCTGTTCTAATAGAAAGAATCAATTCTTAAGTCATTCTAGCTAATGCCAACATTGCATGATATTTCACCTATCATTTCGTACTGACTGATGATAAAAGTTGAATCTACCCCAATAGAATTTATATACAACACTGGCATCTATAGGAGTAATTTTATCTTTTCTGCTTCAACTCTTTTTGGGAATCAATTCAAATTTAGCTTATTTTGAATTGTTTTCTACAATGACTCCAAAGTATGTTTTCTCCAGTTCAATAACTTTTAGTGAACTATACATGATGTCCGGAAACTTCTTTTACTCTTCCTATTCCTTCTCTATATTTGACAAGAATTTAAAGCTATGTTCTGCCTTTGTATTATGTTGCTTCCCACTGCACAATTTTTTTATTGCTCCGAGTCTCATTTTATTGCATTTCACGTATTACCGCTCATCCCAACAGTAGAATTAATTTTTTTTAGTTTTTTTTTCAAGGAAATTCTTCAAAAAATATATGTTTATTTTGTAAGAGACATGCTGTGCATTTTGGAGTTCAAAAACAATTCTCTAAATGCACTCCATTTGTACATGATAATTTGTGCACGTGTAAATGGTGCAGTAATTTTTTCATAGGGCTCGCCATTTGAAGCATAAAGAGCGTGAACGTCAGCAAATAGCAGTGCAAGATGAGGTAACTGCTGCAAATCAGCCTAAACGACGTCAGCAAAAGTCAAAGAAGTCGACTAGTATTCCTGACAGTCACAGAGGCAAATCCCCGAAAACTAATTCTGATAATTCGGGCTCGGTAACTTCTGATGCAAAAAGTCTTTCTAAGTCTAACAGTTCAACGCACAACACTGTTCACTCGCATGAGTCTAAAGAGGAACCGAAAAACAATTCTACGAAGGACGACCTGGCGGACTGGAAGCCTTCTGTGTACAAAGTTCTCCTCTACCTCAGCATCATCAGTCTGACTGTAGGACTCATAGCTGCCTTGGTCTTCAGTCAGGTGTGTGACAAACTCAAAATGTTGTTGTTCATAGTTTTCTTGCGTTTTTGTATTTACCATCGATAATGGCTGAAAATTCTGGAATTTTACTGAGTACGATTTTTGAGAACTCTGAGAGCTTTAAAGATCAATTTTATTTACCGTCCGTGAGTAACTGGAAAAATCCGATTGCCTTACAGGTAATTTATAAGCAAACTATCGACAGTCAAAACTATACCAGACCGTCTATATAAATCATGCATCCGTAACTCAGTCAAAAATGAACAGATTTTGCTTTACATTAATTAGCAGGCACAATAATAATCCAGAATATTAACACGTACAAAACGCAGGTTAAAAACATTTATATTGTTAATCGAGCTACTTCTACTGCGTTGTTTAGATGTATGGAAAAATATTTCGAGTTAAGTGGTTTCAAGTTTGTATGGATCATCTTGTATGATGAGTATTTTAAATTTTAAGCATCTGAATTTATGTCTTCATTATTTCAAATGACAGAAAAAAAGTTTCCACTTAAATTCTAACAAAAGAGCTAGAATGCAGTTGAAAATATCATGATTTCAACGCAAAGTTACTGACAATTTCACAGTACTCAAAAATCTATGAATATAATAAGTAAAGCCAAAGAAGTTGAGCTAATCTCTAAGAAGTTTTCTGACACTCCAAGTGTTTAGAAGAACTATGTATAGTTTGGTTAAACTCCGAAAACTTCGGTAAAGTATATGAACATGATGGCCATTTAGAATGATGATGCTGCATAATTGTCCAAACTCCCATACAATTCGAATTTTATATATATGAATTACGATATAAAAATATGGGAATAAGAACTTACATTAAGTATTTCGTCATAAGTAATATTACAATAATACCCGGACGCATGAGTGATCATGTGCGTTAACTAAAACAAGAATAGCAACTACGTTAACTTCATTGTCCGTTCAGCTGTAAGGCGGATATTTCTAACTAAGAAATTTAATTGTCCGATAGGTGTCTATACACAGTACATACAAATTGATGTTCATCTTATTTCCAGTAACCTCTGAACAAATTATTAAAAAGAAAAAGAAATTTGAAAACTTTGTCTGATTTGTAAAAATAAAATTGAATTGAAAGACAGCACAGCATAAAAATGTCGTATTCTATGTTTCATAACCAGTGATGTAAATTTTAAATTATATCAAGTGAATGATTTACTGCAGTTCATATTTTAACTGTTCTGAAATGTAAGTAATGCGTTAAAGGTAAATATTGGCTTTAAGCAAAAAAGTATGTTCAATTTAAAAATAATAATGCATCCATTGTTTTCAATTTAGGGTTAAGGAACAATCCAATCTCAACATTTTTACATGCTTTCACATTTTGATATGCCTCAGCGTGAAATTCCAAGATGTGCTTGTTTGACAGTGGGTTGATAATTAAAATTTTCATCGTACACGGATTCCTGTATATTATTTCACAGGTCAAATTATTAGTTCGTGTTCTAATGTACATTGTCACCCGTGTTTTACAGATGGAAGGATGGAGTTATGTCGACAGCTTTTACTTTTGCTTCATCTCGTTCGCCACAATTGGATTCGGCGACTTGGTAGCTACGGAACGGCATAACTCCTTTTATGGTTCTCTCATCTATGTGTACAGGTGAGTAAAGCTGCCCGGTCAGTAAGCTCTGCTCCCCAATTTTAAAACATTGTATACTTTTGAAAAGTTTTTTCAATCGTCTCGACATTGCATAAATGGGGATTGATAGCAGTCGCCTTTTTCAACATGATCCTAATTTTCAAAGCCCATTAATTTCAATTCCTTGTTCTATACCTGGGATACTGGAAAATATTATAAATATGTCTGAGATGTTCTTTCATTGATTATGTACAAGCTAGTATACACATAAAGTTAACTACGGAATTATTCGTACACCCACCAATGTTCAATACTTTGGCGTATTTTAGAATTCAATGCTCGTACGATTGCAGACTCGTTATATGTTGTCAATGTCTGAAAAGGAATTTAAACTCAGTGTTCAGAACGATAGATTTAATTTTAAAAATTTGACGTGAACATCATGTAAAAAATGACTTGACAAAAATATCTGTACAATAAACAATTGCTATTTAAAAGTATCTATTCATGTTGTGATAAGGAACATACATTTTTATGTTATACTCGTATGGAGAGAATAATGATGGTAATAAGACTTGACACTGAAAAGATGAGGCTTCTCTCATCGACAACACAGTACCAGTATTTAAGCATTAAGGTGGTTGCATGATGTTTTGGGGTTGTTTTGATACAAGTGGGACTGGTAACTTGAATAAAATTAAAGGAGTAATGAAACCTGATCACTACATCAAAATGCTGAATGAAAACCTCAAGTTATCAGTGCAAAATTTTGAACACAGGCGACGATGTGATATCTAGTATAACAATCATCCTAAACACACGTCTAAATCTATGACCGCATGGCTCCAGACAAATTAAACTACAGTCTCCAAATATTCTTTCCGTGACCTTTGATTTGCCCTGACTAGGATCCCCTTGAAAATCCATGGCGAGAATTGAAAGGTAAAAAGCAGAAGCAAGGTATGAGCAATTCCGAGCTATAATGTGTTATACGTCACAGAACTTCACCGCTCATATCTTGCGTCGTATTTGGCCTCTTGCAGAAGTAGGTTTAAGAGCAAATTTTTCGAACGTGTGAAGTCGTATGCGGTCGATAGAAAACGTTTTTCATATAACTTGTATCAAGTTTTCGTGTTAAGGGTTCATATCAGAGATGGAAAACTAATTATGAACTATAAATTACAACTACACAGTAAGATTATTATCAATTTAAAAAAAAATTATTTCATATGCACTGAAACGTGCATGCACATAATTTTTTAACGGACCACATAAGAGTGTTAACTAATTTCTGCTCATAAATTATATTATTTTGAATGGTAATTATGCACATTTTCACTGACTGTCTTCATTGTTCAAAATGCGTTCATCACAAACCATTCATTGACTCACTACGTTACTGAATCTTTAATATTTGGCTTCAGTGTTTTGAACTGGTAGGGAACAAAATGGGTGAAATTAATACAATTGAATGAAAATCGATAGAACCACATCGAAGCAACAACTATCAATGTTTCATTACCTACTTCTACACCCCAACACGTGACATCCATCTTCGCCCGCTGGTGTGTACTGAGGTCACAGAATTCATTGTTATATCAAGACGAAAACTAGAGCACTGACGACCAGTTACGTCTCTAATTAATCCTTAACTAAATTTTTTCAAAATTATTTTCTATTTGAAACTAATTTTTCTATTATACACAGATCTAACAGAGTAAGATATATTAAGATAGGACATATATATATATACGATAGGATATACAGATAGGATATCGTACATATATGCATGTACGATATCCTATATATCGTAATATATATACAGATATTCGAAGCATTATTTACACAAAACATTCAGAGTATGTTCTAATCAAAGATGATGGGAAGTGGCTGCATAAGAAAATAAACAAATAAGTCAAACAATGTAACACATATTTTATTCATTGGTATTTTTAATGTTCATGTGTGCTTTTTTGCGTACTAAATTTGAAAATAACGTTTGCTTGTGTACGTAATATCATGAAACATTTTTGTGGTCACTAGGTACGACTGTACAACAAAAATCCTCTACGCTCAAACATTTCTGTAAAGTTTTCGATGATAGGCTGATGGCCAAAGTAGAAATTCATAGTGTACAAGGCAACTACTGCCGATGGGCATGAAACTGGCTCGCTAGTTGCACTCAACGTGTGATGATTCAAGATCAAGACAGGGGTCTACACATGGACCATCGAGAGTACCACAAGGGCCACTCCTCTTCGTTATTTACATAAATGACCTTGACATCGGAATCATCAATAAAATCATCAAATTCGCCAACGACACGAAATTTTAGCACGAAACGTTTACCGAACGTGTTAGATTAACTATTCAATCAGACCTCAATAGTCTACTCTCATGGACTGAAACCTGCCTATTAAGCTTCAACATTGATAAATGTTAAGTAATGCACTAGTGCTAATAACCGGCATTTCCCTCAAACTATGAATATTACTCCTATTGGAAAAGTGCAGCAACGAAGAGATCTTGGTATTATTATCGCTGAAAATTGTAGGTATGTCGAAGAAGTGGAAAACGACAGAAATGAGAGCAGGATCCTTGGTTTCATTGCAAGAAATTTGGCAAACAAGTCCAGGAACACAAGATTACTGCTCTATATAGCGCTAATACAGCCTTATCTGGAATATGCAGTGCAACCCTGGTTTCTTACCTGCGAAGAGATATTATTGAAATGAAGATAGTTCAGCGTAAAAAAAATAAAAATTATTCCTGAACCACACAATTTTAGTTACGATAGGTATTTTCAGCTGCTTGAAATGAGTTTTCAGCAGCTCCCTAGAACAAAGAAAATCGCAAGGACAACTGTCTACTTATACGTCTCTTAACGGCTTTAACGATATAACTCTGGAAAGACTTTCCGACAGAGACGATAACTTGCGAGCCAGAAATAACGGTCAAAAATTAAAGATAAGAAATTTCAAGATATTCCAAGCGCTAGACTTCCTTCCAGTTAAAATTGCTGAAACTTGGAACCAGCTAGCCGAAAACTTCATTTATGCTGACACTGTGAACACATTCAAAAGTTGCCTCGACATATATTGGATGAGGTGCCTCCTTGTTTTATGATGTCCTGATTTTTTATTCTCAGCTCCTGGGGCCTGTGTATGATTGCAGTGCATGTATGTGACTGAAGTGCCTGTGCATGCGTAAGCTGCGTGTACTTTGAAATAGTTAAGCGTGATTGAGGTGTATGTGCGGGCTTGATGCTTTTACTGAAGATGACATACGACCCACGAATAAGGTCGAATACCAAGCGGCTCATTCCTGTTGCCTTTTTAAATACTGATTCTGGTCTATTCTGTGTCATGCGAGAAATATTAGTGTGCACAGCGTGTCAGATTTATGTATAGTGCAATTATGTCCTCGACATTTGAATAAAAATTCCTAGAAAACGGTGGAAATACTTTTTCTGAGAAATGTTTATCATCTCCAACAATAAACTCCTCATACTAAACTGTACGAGAGATACAGACATTGAATGTTCCACATAGAAGAGGCATTGGCAACCCGCAACATCTCGATCTTCGTCCATTAGTTCATACTTTATGCCAGCATCCAATATTTTTGTATAGGAATACAATTTTCTATTTCGTTCTCAAAGATTTGGGGCTTTCTAACTTCAGTACAATGCAACTACTTCGATATATATGGGACACCAATAAAAATTGTATTCTGGACGAATAAAATACATATTGTATATATACAGGGTGGACCACAAAAAAAGAGCCTCAAAAAGGAATTTAGTGATAGATTTCAGAACTCTAAATCCCAAGAACCTTATTTTGATACGGTTTTGTCTCCTTTTCATATGGATGTTCATTCTGTTCCTAGAGTGTTTGAAATGAAATTGATTGAGCTCCAAAGAGGTGACAATCTTCGGCAAAAATGGAAGGCTTCGACACTACATGAACCTTAAAAGTCTTTACCTGACAAAGAATACCCTTACTTTTTATGATCAGAAAAATTATTTCCATTTTAGAGAGTAATTATTCATGTTATGAACCATTTTTTTCATATGAAGCGTATTCCATCTAACATTAAGTCAGGACTAAGCAACGAGCATTTGTAAAATAAGTTAAGAGAGCTGACATCCTAAATTTCTTTAGGTGTTCAAACTCTGGTCCAAAAGTTTTAAACTCAAAGCTCTAAATAATAGATAGTGAGGTATGGTAAATTTTCTGTCAGGAAAACTTATATTTTTATGCCTTATTTTAAATTTCATTTTAAATCATAGATTAAAAATTTTTCATTTTTAAAAATATAATGCATATAATTATAATATAGTATTATAATAAAATATAATGGATTCCTTGAAAAGATTACCATGGTTGCCCACAAAAAAGCACTCTTTTGTCGCGAAAAAAGTATCTATGCCTGACATGAAAAAATAAAATTACCTGAGGCACCAGTATCTGTAATGTTCAACTGAAAGCTTTAACAAGAAGTACAGCACAAGGTCTGAGAATGGTGTTTGCTCTGACCTAAGCCGTCAGCGTCAAGCATACGCCTTCGTTAGAAAAACTGTTATTTGAAATATGGAAATGGTTATAGTTGTGTTCGACAAGTTTTTTTCTACTTTACAATTAGTTTTATACCTCACTCATCTTGAGATATCCGAACGAATAATATTGACACAGATACACGAGGCCTACAAATCATTGCAAGAAAGGAGCTAAAGTTCCCTCTCTGGACTGTCCTAGTGTCGCTGTGAAAAACATTCAAGAGCTCAGTGTATGAAAAAGAGTGTTTAACAGTTGGGGTGCATGTGTTTTTGGGCGTGATCGATTCAAAGTCGGAGCATTCAAGCAGATATTTTTCAACTATTGTATGTTCTACAATAATGATCTTTCTGAGGTATCATTTTAAAACGCTTCATCACATGTGTTTCTCTGTAGACCAGAGAATGGAGAAATTGCGTGTTATTACTCGAGTATGTGTGACTGCATATCGGGAAGCTCAGGATTAGATGATAGTTAAAACACAACACAACATGTCTACATAGTAGACAGCTATGTAAGATTTGGTGAACTAAATTAACTGTGGTGTTAACTGCCTTAATGGAAGAGCTTTTAATAAATTGTCTTACGTATAGAGCGTAATGTTTCTTCTTAGGTGGCTTAACTTGACTTACGGCTACCATTTACGAGGTGCAGTGAAATGACATCTGTGACTTTTTCTCAGTACTGAAAACAGATAAAAAGACTCGGTTTATTTTTATTACGCGTGCACTCGTTGTGAATGTGGGACAGAGACGGCAGCACTGCACGGCACACAAAACTCTAGCGACAGCGGCGAGACTGAAGTCTGTTTTTGATACCTAAATGGTGATATTTTCATTACATTATATTCATTCGGTTTCTCCGTTTGAGTGATCTAACACCGATTGTAATCCATCACCACTGAATGAGACATGTGGAGATTGTGTCATGAATGTGTCTAATGTGAGTTTGTGGGTGCAACAGTTCAAAGAAGGCAGAACGTCATGAATAGCATGAATGGGACTTTCTCTTCATCGATTGTAACAATGAAAGAGACAGGGATGCCGTTGTTCAATCCTGAAGCAAAGTGCCACTGAACTCAATGGAAGCACGCCGACTCGCTGCCACCAAAAACATAAACATTTCGGGTAAGCGCCAGTGCTAAAAAAATGATGGTGGCCATGTTTTTGGGACAGCGACCGCGTAATCCTCGCTCATTGCTTTCCAAAGGGCACTACGGTGTCAGGTGCATCCTACCAAAATGTTTTGAAGAACAAGCTCCTTCCAGCGTTGCATAAAAAACGGCCAGGAAAGGCTGCACATGTGTTTTTTCACCGAGACAAGGCACGAGCTCATCGGGTGAACGCTACGCTGAAGTTTTTTCGTGACAACAAATTTGAAGTGATTTTTCATGCTCCCTACTTACCTGACCTCTCTTTTGGTGCTTCTGTCTGTTTTCAAATATGAAAGACACTCTTCGTGGTTGCACATTCACTAGCTGTGCCGCTATTGCGTCAGCGATTTTCCAGTGGTCAAACCAGACTCCTGAAAAAACATATGCAGTGGCCACGGAATCATGGCGTCGACGTTGTGAAAAATGTGTGCGGCTGCAAGGAGATTATATCGAGAAGTGACATGAGTTTCATACGTTTTGTGTGATTGGTTGGGAGAAAAAATTGTGATTTCATTTTTGGAATGCACCTGATATTATCCTAACGATAAAAAATAATTAGATCAGAAAATAAACCATACTCGAATTCATCATCATTGCTTTTGTTCATTAATTTTGGCTTACGGCATACGATGTTGTACAGAATTAACCGACATGTATATTACTGGTATATTCAAGTGGGACAGAAGCTAGGGGTACAAAAGCAGGTTTAGTTCGGGTGGATTTAGATACTTTGTCAAAGATTTTCTCCGGTGTCAGAGAAATACATGTTTTTGCCTCCACTATTTTGGTTATGCCCTACTTCTCTGAAAATTTCCCCAAGTTCCTTTTTAGGTTTTTCCTTGCTCTTAAAAATTCTCTTTGGAAGTGCTCGTGTTTTTTTGCGTAAACTCTCGTCCAGGAAGATTATAAAATTTCATGAAGATGATAACGGCCTCGTGGAGAATTTTTTGATTAATTACTCCTGTACTCGCGCATGTAAGCTTTTTCACTGTGCTCACCTGTTTTATCTCATCTGTTATTTAATAATTTCGTTTCAGTTTATATTTCAAAGTAATGTATTTGTTTAAGAATATCATGAAAAATTGTTGAAAATTGAAGCTTGAATATCGACATCATCAGTTATTTTCATGCTTTGAAATTCATTGCTCCTGTCCTACAACTTTTTTTTTGATAGATCTGGTGTGTAGTTTTCATACGAAAGGCTATCGAGCAGAATTTCTGCTTCTGTTTCATTACGTTAATTTAGAATTCAACCGGGTGGTGGTCGGAGACTAAAGGTGATATCTCAGTGCTTAGTATTCCTCTACCGCCAGATCTAGAAGATTTTCGGAAGTTGTTGTAATGCGAGCTGATTTGTGAACCCTGTACGATTGGTTTATTCCGGTTAACCAACATTTTGGTTAGCTGATCATTTTCATTATTAAGGTGTACGTTTAACACGTTGCCTGCGATTGCCTAGCCGGTGCAAATCTTTACTTTGTACACACAGTCACTAAAAAGCTTTGAAAAAAATTACAGAACCTAACCTGAGTGACCCACCGGTGGGTCGTATCGCACTCAACGTGTTAAATCACAGAAAATATAAAACAATTCGTCGCTTTCTGAAAACATTCTAAATGTTTTTTAAATAAACTCTGAAGTTAAAAGATGCGATGCGATGGGTGTCTTAATTAACTATTACTGGAGTTTTGTTAGTTAGCTATTTCGTTGTGGGTTGAACTATTGTCCTGCTGCTACAGTACCCTTATGGTTAGCGATCTAGGCTTACGTAGCCAGGTTCTGGTTTCGATAGTTCGCTTCCACAAGTGGGTCTCACATTTCCTCTGCTTGTGACTTTGGGGGCAGGAAAGCTGACTGACAGACTTGACTTCAATTGACTATTTACTAAAACTTCCAGATCATCGCAACGTCTTTTTATGAGTTTCTACATCAAGTGACGAAGTGGACGAACATAATTACTAGAAACTGGATGCATAATTATTACGCGTAAGATGTCAGCATTAGGCATTGTAAAACACTTGTATGTATTATGTATGTCAACCAGAAAGGAATAAAGTTTCTTTTCTTTTGTTCTCTTCTTTCCATTTACCGTTTTCTTTTATATTGCAGATGTGAATCGGTTTTCCTATCACATTGGAAATAATTTGAGGGATGAGGTCCCGACAAAGACACGTACATGTTTGTGTTGGCACTCATTGTACATGTTTGTGTTGGCACTCAACGTATTCAATTATTCAATCCTCCAAGATAGGGAAGACAACGAGAAATGTCTTTTATCTCGCCCTTGAAGCATTCCGACTTGAGCTATAACAGCATAAAAAATGTAGCCTCTCTAACTTATTGTGTTGAATTACGTCCAGTGAAATTTTTCCGGCCAATGCTTTTTGCGCGAATGTGCAAGCAACGCCTGATGCAACAGTCCTGTCTATTGTTATCTGATCATCGACCCTCTACCAATGACGTAAGAGGCTTCTTCACTCTGTCTGTGAGCTTCGGCATCGTATATTTGGTTTACGATCAATTAGATCTTGCTTTCAGTTTGGACGCAATTTGTTTCGTGGTCTATAATGCAGTTTTTTTCAATGCCATGTTATACTTTATTTCATTATAAGTTCTGTCTTTTAACAAACTTGTGTTTCATTTTCATAAAGTTGCTATGCTGTAAAATGGACCCTGAGTAATGTGCAACAATTTGTTTGTGATCCTAGATGTTTACCTCTCGTTATGCTTCAACGACGCACTGCGTGAAAAGTCTATTTTATTTCTGAAATACAATTTCTCTGTATTTTAATTTCGTTTTACACTCATCTTGTGATGAAAATAAACGGTGTGAATTTTTATGAAATTTCTTGTCGTAACCGTCAAATTGGTAATTATTTATAGTTCTGTTTAGTTCTTCCAAGTTTATGACAGTTTATCTAATACATATAACATTTAATGAATGTATATGACATTTTTAATGAAAAATGTGAAGAAATTCGTGATTAGTTCTTTGCAGAAAAATACATACTGAACTGAACTTTTGAAACAAATGTATTCAAACTTTATGATCACCACATGGATTTACAAGTAAAAACTCTGTCTCTTGTGACGCACTTTATCACGTTCTTCAGATTCTTCAACTTTCTATTCCTGGTTCTGGGCTGTTGCTGTATTTATTCCCTCTTCAATGTCATCTCGATCGCCATTAAGCAGCTTCTCAACTGGCTTATCAAAGTAAGTAAAGTCGAAGCAAATCACTTTTGATGTGTTACAGCACTGAAAAGTTCATGATCAGATGTATCTAGCACAAACAACTCGCACGAGCTGCACGAAAATCTACGTACAATCAGCAAAAACAGTTATTTACATCGATTACATCATGTAAATTACCGCATGTCTCTTCACTTTAAAATTTTTGTTTGTGTAATTACCTTGCTTTCTAGTGATTATTCGACCTTGTCGGTACGACTTAGTATAGGGTCAGCAAGTGTTGACTTCCACTCAAGAATCAATTACGATTTTAGGTAATAAAATATGAATAAGTGTAATGAAACTGAACAAATAAAATTACAGCATGTTTGATCATCATTTTCTGCTAACCTGTAATAACAAAATAGTATCGAACTTGAAACCATGGTCAGGAAAGCTGTAAATGAGCAAACTACGTCGACAGAATTAGCTAGTTATCAACGTAGTTATTGGAAGTCAGCATTACATTTTTTTATGGTTCCATCTTCACCAGACAAAAAATCAAAGAATGAATGATTGTAGGAATCACATCTTGATCTGTTGCAGGAACTAAAACACATTTCGCGAAACAGTCTTTAGTTCTCGTGTTAGGTACACTTTTCAACTCATTGGACTTATACTCTGTGAAACTAACCAAAAACGAA